>JAILYB010000076.1:3562500-3970411 GCA_021437785.1 Rhodomyrtus psidioides | reverse complement strand
TCTTTCTCTCTTTCTTCCTGAGCCACATCTCCTGTGAACTCCCTGTTCTTCGTAAAATCTTCGGCCCGGTGCACTGGTAGTCTGGCAAGCATTGGCGATTGCACTTGGGCCCAGATGGATCGGCACATGGCAATTCAACCCACCAGACATGTTCAAGCGCCCGGTCATCTTCCACCAATTTGACAATCGAGGGAGAAAATTTTCTGAGTCCAATTAAAGATAAGACGGTGATGCAGACAACCCGTGAGAAGACAGTCGCCAGGTTTAGAGGAAAGTGGTAAACATTTGGCTTGGGATGCAATAAATTTCGTGCTTAAATCACGACTCTCTTTAAGAATGATCTTGGAGTCGCGCCATGGTAGAGCTGTATCTGATTCACACGTGGACGGAGCGAATCCAATCAAATTAATCAATTTGGAAAGCTCGAACATCCTATGTTGTTTGAAGAGAACAGCGTCAAAACCTGTTTTGCGTGAATAAGATTGCATTCATCCAATAACCAATCACTGTTGACCTCTCACAGCATCATCAAAAGTAAAATTATCGAAGTGCAAAAGTCATTACAAATCATATGTATGAGGTCGGATCCAAAGCAACTATCAGTCTGGGGCAACCCAAATCCACACAAGAACTCATGGGTTGGGAGCAGGGTACGCGAAACCTTTAGTCTTGCAAACCGACTGAAATCAAAGGAACGAACAGCCGAGCTCGTTCCGGTTATATGGCTCGAAAGGTCAAATCTGAAATTGTAGAGCTTTGTGGGCGGTTCATGTCCCATTCCCAGCTCCATTTCAGATCACACAATTTTGGCCTGCAAAGTAAAGACTCTTGATATATAACTACTCACTGGTCACGAAGAGCTCACATTTTCTTCTTATCTAATGCTCACATGAAGTGGGGTCGGAACCAGGTTCTGTCACTTCCGTCCCTGAAACATCACAGTCACATTCACATCCTCAAAATGCACTGTAAGTCCTGAACAGAGGAGCGGCCTCGCTTTGCCTCTTCCACTGTTTCTTGGTTGTCGCACTTGAATGATGGTGAGAAATTCGTACACAGGGACTGGCTAAACGTCTTTCCAAGGCCACCACCATGTGACCTTCTTCATGTGATGGAGGGTCCATCGCGTCTGCTGTTTTCGTGTTAGGACACAAAAGGATCGGTCGAAACATAATCCTGAGAAAAAAAAAAATCAAACATGTTGGTTCCTTTTTGCATGTGAGATTGTCCCCATCTCCCCTACCCGCATTTTGACATGTGTAGTTATCTCACGGGCAAAGGGGTCACTGATGGTGGGGTGATGCGCCTCGAGGATGGAAAGTTAATGGCTATTCATGCAGAAGGAGTGAGAGAGGTAGGCGGGAGATCGAGTGAGGGCGAGAGAAGATGAAAAAGATAATCACGGAGATAAGTTTATATCTAAATAAGTTGCAAACTCATATATGATTCATTTACGAGTTTAAATTCATTTATGACATATTTATCGAATATAATTAATACATGTAACAACCTAGCCATCATATATGGGGTAACAAATGGATTATGACCCATCTCGACAAGTGTAGTTATTTCGAAGGCAAATGGTCTTCGATGGTGGCGTGATGTGCATCGATGATGGCGAGTTATGAATAGAAGGAGCGAGAGAGGCGGGTAGGATTTCCCCGTGTGGAAAATCTCGAGACAGGATTGCCAAGTAGCAATCAATCAATGAAGGGCTTATGTAAAGTTGGGTATATCCAGCACGACACCCAAATTTTTCACTTAGACTGTGTTTGGTCATCAGGATTTCTAGCTATGATAGGATTGGATGGGATATGAAATCTAGAGATTTTGCCATATTCTATCAATTGTTTGGTGAATTATAGTAATAAAGCCGGATATATTCATACTATATTATGTTCACTATTTGATATTTATATTTATCGATGTAAATGAATACGAAAATGTACAAACGGAGGCTATAAGAATCTCTCATAATTCATTGCCAACTCTAGTGAGAGAGAAAACATGATCATTCACATTTGCAACTACAAAAAGTTTTGTCACACTCACTACTCTCGTTAAATTTCTACATGAACCACAAAGCTATAGAGAAGAATGAGTTTCGACTCTCTTTTCGTTTCCATAGACTTTCGACATGAACCAGAAACCTGCGAAAGAGAATAAATTTCAACTCTCTCGGTATTTTTGCAGAATTTTGACGTGAACTAAAAAACTATAAAGAAGTCGTGAAACTTCAACATGAGCCAAAAATTCATAGGAGAATGAGATTTTTAGATTTTTTTAGAAATTTTATTGTCCCACGTTCTTCAAGAATTCGAAAGATCATTTTCAAGTTCGAATTTGTTCATTTAAAATTTGGGTTTTTCTACTTCATTTTTATTTACTTATTTTTATATACCTTTTTTGTTATTTTTATTCTGTTCCATAATTTCTCAATAAAAATTTTATTAAATAAAAAAAATATACTACCAAAAAGCTCTTCTTTGAACTCACCCAATAAAAAATCCTTCAATTCGCAATGACATGGTTATGAATTGCGTGTATATGTGTGTGCACATAATATATATTGTAAAGTAAAAAGAAACTAAAATTTATTGATATATAGGAATAAATAAAAATTATTTTTAATATTAGAATTCATATTTAATTATTAGTTTTTTTTAAAGAAGTTCATTATTCGAGAAAAAATAGCTTTTATATTTTGAATTTAGGAAATTCTACCCACCTTTATCCCACCTCCCCATGGAATAAATTTATCCAGGCTATAACCCCCCATTATATCATATTTTATCGAGTCTTGGGTGGTAACCAAATATAGGATAACTTTCATCCTATCCTGTTTTTTTATCCCGGTCACTAAACGCAGCCTTCCTTTTTTTTATATTTTCATAAATGACTCCTTAAAGTAAGATAACACGTGCCATATCATGGTCCTTATCTAACCTCTTGAATGATAACACGGAAGGACCGCCAAATCGAGAACTGGCCCATCTCCTAGTTGGTCCATGAGCTCCGCAAGACGCGCCGGGGGCTCTTTGCTGCGTCGTACATCTGAAGTCCCCGGAACACGTCCGTCGCCGATTCTTCTTGTTCCGATGTTAGGCTTATGGCGTGGAGGGGAGGGTCAATCGTCATTATAAATTCCGATAATCTCTTTTGACGGTGACCACTTCTTGACCAAATCGTCACGTGCGCGCACATGCGATTGGGACGAAATTAAAAGCAGGACATGGACTCAGTATCTACCACTAGCGATGGCGAGGGCCCTTCCTTTCCCCTGCTCCATTTTCGTTGGGGCGTCTCGGGAGCGCACGTTAAGAAAGCAAGAAAGCCCAAAGTTGCATCCGCATTGTTGCGCGGTTGCCCCGGGCAAGAAATAGCCACCGAAAGATAGACGCAGTCACGCAGGGTAGCTGTAAATTTCGCAGAACACTCTAAATTTAATTAATAGAAGTCTGAAGGTTACAAAGGAAGGATTCAAATCTAAAACGAAATATTGAAATCAAATCTAATCAGAATTCAAATCAAAGATTGCGAAATATCTAAATTGTAAAAATTGCCTAAAATCAAAAACTGCCTGAAAAATGGTTCTTGAATTCCATTTCCCGGTGAAAGCAGTTGGTTTACTTAAATCCTATTTTTATAGTTGACAAATGAGTATGACAGGAATCGACCTTTCTAGAGGTACTTGCTCCACCCCGAATTCGTAACCTCTTCAACAACCTTTCCCTTCAACCACACAACCGGTGAAATTTGGCCTCCGATTGAAGGAGTGAAAGAACCCCAAAGAACGAGTGAATACGACGGTTGTAGTTGAGAATGTTATGCATGCTCTGGATTGCAATAAATAAATACAATACCCTATATGATAAAGAGAGGAGATTGTTTGCCATTCAAAATCCCATAGGACTAATAAGAAGCACTAGCCCCTTTACTCCCCGTTTACTGAAGGGTGTCAAATCGCAGCCTAGTTTTGAGTGCCCCAAAACAAGAATCAGCCCGCTTGCTACTTACATCCCCGAATGGTATGATGGGCATTGTCTTTCCTCTTTTGATCGAGGAATATCAACTAAATAAGCGGTTGTGAGCAAGTGTAGGACCTCCTATTCTTGCCCGGAGGTGTCTAAACAACTCGAAAACGTTAAAATCCATCGTAAACACGACGATGCGATGACTTTGAATTAGACGGTCATTTCGCTTCAATCGATCAATTTTTAGCACAATTCGAGATCGTTTGATTCAAGATCAGAAGTCGCGCTGGCTTCTGATGATCCAATTTCTCAAGATAATCACATGCCAACCGTTTTACATCAGAAGACTACCCCATTTAATGGGTCGCCTCTGGTTGCCTCGCCGCCCATGCTGCCATGTTTTCGACATAAAATGATCGTTAGGAAAGTATGGTATGGTCAACGCAGATTTGAGTTTTTGCATACCAAAAGCTTGAGACAAACACTTTGAATTCCGGCGCTCCACTCGCTCGTTCCTCGAGCTTCTGACGAAACTGGGGCGCTATGCGTTTTTTTATCAACAAAATGAAGTGCAGGCTTCTATATGTCGGCTGGCGCTCGATTGATCCGATTGAATAAAAAAAATGCACACTAGTCGAGGGATTTAATTAAATAAATCACAAGTTCAAGGATCGTATATTAGGAAACGACGACAATTCACGAATCGACAGTGCAATTTTTCCGATAACATACCGCGTAATGCTTCTCGACGATACGAGGCTGGAAATTCGATGAATTAATTGCCCAAAGGCTACATGAATCCCGTCCTCAATGAAATGGTCATCGATTCTACTGGAGAAGTTATCGGAATTAAGCCAATCGACTCGTTTTAGCCTAAGATTAGAATCGTGGGGTGTGCCTAGCTTGGAGACAATACATGAAGAAATACAAAGGTTCGAAGGCGACGTTGAATTTGGCAACAAGTATGGCTTGGAGTATACGGTTCAAAAAGTTTCTCGCACCCGAGACGTCTCTAACAATCGCCTCGTCGAGAGAATCCGATACATGGAGAGAGGTGTCGAGTCGAAAGTCGCATTCACAATAGATTAGAGATCAAGTTGAAAGCTCATCGTACCACGCGCATCGTACCACGTACCGATATCCCTAAGCGGTTACAGATGCGACGATTATGCAATGGGAAAATCGGAGCGCGCGAAAGCTACTCGACCGAGTATACGTTCCCCCGTCAGCATCGTTTTCTTTTCTCCATGCCGAAGTAATTTCGTTAAGTTTTTCTCCTCGCGTGTTTCCTTGACCCGAAATCGTCGATAGATGAAATCGGAATTTTGCTTGAATACGTCTTTTTCTCCCTTTTTGTTCCTTTGAACAAAAAAAAAAAAAAACAATTATAATCCTGATTGATAACTTTCATCTTATTAGCATTATAAAATCCCACGTCATCTTCTTCGTGTTTTCAATTGCGTCCACACATTCGTGAAAAGCTGTGAAAGAGGGGGAGGGCCTGCGTTATCATAATCGGTTCAATCAGACGGCCCTCGTTGCAGCATTTTGATTGTGCTATTTGCTCGTGGGGTAGACAATTTTGGAAATTCGGACAACTTTTGTGAGTACGAAAAAAAGCAACCGAAAATTCAGATTGCTTACTCGCGAAATGGTTTTGTTCACAAAGGGAAAAAAAAAAGTTATGTCAAATAACATCGCCGGAGTTCGACAAAAAAATAAAATAAAAAATAACATCGTTTGTTTTACTAAAAATATGACATTTTGAAAAATTAATTTTTTTCGAAAAGTTATTTAAAAAAAAACAATACTATTTTTCTGTGTTTGGTTGAGACATAAAAGTGAACAAAAAAAATATATCTTCTGTTATTTGATAAGGAAAATCTAATTTGATTTTCTGCGTCATTGTTCGACTTGAAATTAACAACGTGGACGCCGAATGTTTACGTGATATGGCCGGCCCTAACATGGACAATTTTTGTAAAATTTGTTGAAAAAACAAAATTACAATTTTTATTTATTCTTTTCTTTCTTTTTCGTTTTCCTTCTTCCTTCGACGAGGCCAACGACAGCCACAAGTGAGCTCGACCCTTGCCGACCATCCCCGAGGCCCGCAACCGACGGTGTAAGAAGGAAAAATAAAAAAAATAAACAAGATAATGAAATAAAAGAAACATAAAAAAAAATTAAAACATCAAAACGTTCGATTTTTTTTTTAAATTATCCTCGATGAATTTGGGATATGGGTGCTGAGGACTTGGGACTCAGCCTTGATATTACCGGACACTGGCACCGGTAATGCAGGCCCGACCTCGATTTATCCCGGCGCGGTGGTTGAGGTTTCTCGCGCGGCCTAGACGGACTCGGGCCCGAGTGCTGAAGTCCCGAGCCTAGGCGCCGGGGATCTGGCCCCACTGCCAAGGGTCCGAGGACAAGCGTTAGGGTTTTAGTGCCCGAGCGTATAGTTTCACGAGCGGTAATAGTGGTATGGAGTGATTTTTTTTTTATTTTTATTTTCGGCCACAGTTTTACAATCGTATTCAAGCGGAATAAAATGATCAATGAGAATTAAAATAAGAGAGACGGGGGTCAAGCTTCGCTAATGTCCTTTTGTACTTTCAAACATCCAAAGCGCCGTTGAATGATGGTTCGCTCGAGCTACCAAAAGCAGTTAAAGCAAAGGGCAGGATGAATCCCCTCGAGAAGATCTGAGCTTCATCTTTACTTTAGGCAAAACTCCTCCCGCTAATTCCGGGCTATCTTTCATCCTCGCTTGCGTCTTTGACTTGATATAAAACTCGGCTCACCTGGATCGAGCTAAGCCCCGAAACTACGTCGTTTCTGCGATCTTTTTGGTAGCTTCTGCCCGCTGCAATTCAGCCAGCGCTCTAGCATTCTAATCTCGGTCGTTCGATTAATGCGTATCGCCGACCGTTCGATCAAACATCTCGTCAGCGCCGCCGCCCATCCGATTGAATAAGACAATCGGATCCCATCAACCGAAGATAAGGTGCTTTGTCAAGATATTAACCCGTGCGAGTGAAATAGTTAAAATCAGCATTTGTTTAGCGGCTCTCTCTCTCTCCATCTAAAGCGTAAATCCGTTATTACAATCAATTTCAGTCACTGAAAACGAGTCATAAAGTTGAATATGGTTAAACAAATTCTTTTCCCTTAAAATCTCTAGGTTATTTAGAAAAAAAGGAGTTATATAATCGCATAATGTTTGTTATAACCACGCACACAAACGATTGGGGATTTTACGTAAAACTCCTCTCACGGTGAGCTGCTCCCTTTCACACACTCGACTCGACTCGGCTCGGCTCGGCTCGGCTATTGCTGGATGGGTACGGCTCCTATTTCACGCGGTCAAGTCATTAGAGAAATCTTATTCCCAACGGGAGCAGAAGATATGGAGCACTATTTGAGATTATAACTTTACGTGGAATTAGGAGGCGGCCGTTAGTTGTAGTGACAACTCTTATCATGACCTTCATTACTTTTTGTGGAAACCTAAACTGCCTTTTATTATTATTACCGTTGTTGTTCTTTTTGTAATCGCTTTCTTTTTGTCACGTCGAGAGAAAGAGAGAGAGAGAGAGAGAGAGAGTCGATGGTGGCTTAGAGATATGATTAAGCACATGATGACCACTTTAACCACGAAACGCAACCAATGATGGCGCACCACTTGTCGTCGGATGTCGCGAACCCCCCCAGTCGCTTTCTGTCGTGTGAATGTTTCAATAGTCAAAAGCATATTTGGATCCATTTTCACGCTTCGCATAAATCCTTTTTAGTTCGTTCGCGACCACAGTCCCATCCTAACAAAAGAGACTCGCTCGACGTCGAGCGTGGCCGCGACAAGAGGACGGAAAGTTGATGATTAGCTCAACTAATCATAGACCAACAACGCACGAGTTCGCAAAGTCACATAGTTTTGTCAATCGATCGATCGATGAGGAAATCTTGGCCGCGAAAAAAGAAGAAGAAGAAAAAGAACGGAAGAGAAACGAGGAGTCCACGCGAGTAGCGTCTTCTTTTGACTTGTAACCTTGCAATGAAGAGAAGTGTAAAAAAAAAAGTACCAAGTCTATTACATTAGTGTCAATTCAGTTCTAAAATCCTTTGCATTAGTACCAAATAAGTTCTAAACCTTTTATTAGTGCCAATTCAGTTATAAACCTTTTGCATTGATGTTAATTCAGTCCTAAATCTTTTGTATTAATGCTAATTAAGTTAATCCGGTCAATTTTGATCGAAAATCGCTAACACGAGCGTTAATCGTCCTACGTGGCACGGCTAGCACGGACTTGGACATTTTTTCATATTATTCTAATATTTTAAATAATTTTTAAGCTTTTTTGGTTTTTTTTTTTTAAAAATATATCTAAAAATTATTTAAAATATCAAAAAAATACTAAAAAATTCACGTTAGTGCCAGTCGTGCCACGTAGGAGTAGGACAATTGACATCCACGCCAGCAATTTCTGATCAAAATTGATCGAATTGACTTAATTGGCATAAATACAAAATATTTATGACTAAATTGGCACTAATGCAAAAGATTTAGGACTGAATTGACACAAAAAAATATTTAGGACTAAATTAGCACTAATACAATAGGATTAAGATTTTTTTTTTAACACTTTTCCCTTGCAACCCTAAATTTAGGCAGCAGAGTGAATCCTAAACAACAACGAATAAAAAATCAGATAAAATTTTAAATTTTTTTATTTGTCATTTTTATAGCTCTCCTTACTCAGACTTTTCCTTTGCCGAGCGAGGAAATCAAACCCACACTTATGATACTAGCAGCTCGAACCCCCTTAATCTATTTACTAGCAGGACCACACATAAAATCTTAAGTTCAGCCCCTGAGTCAGGGGCCCTGACAAGATAGCCGGCCCGGTTCAATCAAGCTCCGAAAGCCGTATGCAGACAAACGTACAAACAAAAAAAACATGGGCGGTTTTTTTTGACCTTTTTTTTTTTTTTTGGGGTGGAAGGGAGGATGGAAGATTTGGACCGGTCTTAACGGCAAGTTGGTTAGTTGGTCTGGGTCGCGAAATCTTTTTGTGCGCCCGGGCACGTGCATGTGGGGCCGCAAAGATCCTGCTTGATCACGCTTGTTGCTTCGGAATTAAGTTTGATGGATATTTCCTTTTTCCTTTTTCCCTTTTTCGTTGAGAATTTGACGTAACTATCCATTTTTTTTTATTCAAGTGGGACTTACGTGTCGACATTTGCACGGTGCAAATGGTTTTTAAAACGCCGAAGTTCGTGCCGCTTGCAAATTCAAATTAAGAAGAAAAATGGAAAGTAAATATCTCGGCTATTTTCAATCCGTGAACCTGAAGTTATTTTGTTCAAATCCCGCTGGCAATGGCAAATTGTCTGGATCAGGGCCATTCGTGAAAGATCGAATGTCTTGAATTTAATAGATCCACGAGCCATGCTCCGGAGACTTGGATGGCCATGTAAATCCTTCAGCGGAGGGAATTTTTCCCATTTCTTTCTCCTACTTTTATTTTCTGAAGTTTTTGAATATTTTGCACCCGAATCTTTCACCTAAATTAAGCCAAGACCCTCGAGTTATCATCATCATCATCATCATCGGAGGTTGAAGTTTCAGAGACCAGAGCAGATCCTGCGGGCATCAGAAAAACCTGCGGATCGAAAAATGATTTTTTTTTTTAATTCACCGAAACATCAGCGTCTCCGGCATCGTTTAATGACGCAAAATCCAAGCGGATGGGGTTGCGAAGTTTCCCCTTCCGATGCAACCGCCTGCGGCCCGCCCTTCTCCGTCGAACTTGTGATTAGCCCGAGATTCGTCCTCTCTCTCACGCCCCCTCTATTTTTTTTTTTTTTTTTTTTTTTTTTTTGGTTTTGGTTGGCTTCTGTTCTGTGAGGTTTCCATCAAGAAATCTTTGGAAAGATCAGATAAAAGGAAAGGAGGGCCAAAAAAAAAAAAAAAAAGGAGACGGAGACGGAGACCAAGTTGGATTTGAGAAGATAGCGCTCGGGCGGGCGGAGGGCAGAGACAAAATGATTATGATGGCATGTGCAGCTCTGCTCACATGGCTTTCAAATCCCAACACCAGTGTAATATTTAGCGGATCTTTCTAACAAGTACCCCTCAGACGATCAGTAAGACGAGCGGCGATTTGTCAGTACATTAGTATTTGCTCTCTGGCGTTATTCGAATCTGAATGATCTTGTTATGTTCTTCGGGGTGGGGAAAATTGGGGAATATCTGGAGTTTTTTTTTTAGTCGAAATAGAGGTACAACTCTCTTTAAACCGAAACAAAGTTACAGCAAGCAACAACCGAATATCTGGAGTTTTTTTTACTTTTTCGGGTCACGGGTCGAGTCAAGCCCTTCTTCTCTTCACGGTCGCCAAGGCGCTTTTTCTGGATTATGGAGTGGTTCTGACTTCTGGCGAGTTTGACCAGGCCTGGGAAAAGCTGCCGAGCATGGCTTGAAAACCGTGGCAAAGCCATCAAAGGCAGCAGGGGAAAACATAGATAGCTTTGATCCCCTCGGTTTCGAAGCGAAAGCGCGGTCTCTCTCTCTCTCTCTCTCCCTCCCTCCCTCCCTCCCTGGCGAGATGTTGTGAAGCGGGCTTGGGATGATTGGATCGAAGCCGGTGAGAACTCATTGAAAGGCCCAAAAAAAAAAAAAAAAAATATCAAACGCGAAGTTCTGATAGGCGTTAGTTAATTGGGGATGATGACCTTAATTTCAAGCTAACGAAGTCCGGCTGTATGTGTAAATATCATTTCGCAAGATACTCCCGTTTAATTTTTGCTGGCTTAGAAGCAAGTAGCGTCGCTCAGATCTGGCGCAAAAGAGAAGTGGGGGGTAAAAAAAAAAAAAAAAGGAAACAGGTAGGGCTGTCCAAATTGTTGATACGATACTCCAAGTCCAACACCAACAGCAAGAATCTCGGTCCTGCCGGTTCGCCAAATCGACGTGGAATCATCCGTACTTTGATTTACTTGTACAGTTTCCTTCCTCGGCTTTGCTCATAGTTTATTTCATTCCCCGGTTTCAACCAATCGCAACACCACCAAAGTGGCTTTGCTTAATTGATAAAACGGGGTAGACTTTTCCCGGCAAGATCGCGAACGTGTCGTGCGGAGAGATTGCTAGAATTCTGGTTGGGGGCTAAAGTGGTCGGGCGTTGCCATCCCCGGGCTTTTTGGACTGCCGCTGATGCGGAAATAGCTAAACTCGGATGTTCCGTAACAAACGTATGGGACCGTCGCGACGTCTTTCGAAGAGGGTCGATAGCGCCGGTCCGGTCGTCCTCGTCCGTCGTTTTATTCCGGTAAGAAATGACGACGTTATTCTGGATGTCTAAGGGTAACGATTGATTTGATTTCACACGCATGCCCAGATAGCATAATCTCTTTATTTTCCATGGTTAGTGTTGGAGTAAAAACACGTTAGGAGGAGGATGCATTCGAATTCGAATTTTCGAAAAGCTCTATCACTAGCAGCAAATGTCTCGTGACCAAGGAGGACGGGAAGGGGGAAAAAAGAGTAAAAAACCGAGCAGGGAAAGGGTACAAAAGGGATTTCATAAAGCGACTCTCGTTGCATGTGGGTGAGTCAGCGAAAAAAACGAATAAAATCACTGGGCCCCACTATTTTTTGTTGTTGTTGTATGTTTTGCATCCCTGAGGCAATTTCCCGCCGAGAAAGATGACGGAGCGACGCCGTATTGGACCGCGGACCGTCCGTCCCTAGTTTTTTTTTTCACTGTTTTGAGTCTACCTCAATAACCAAACCTCCTCCTATTTTTTTTGGTCCCCAACAAGATTGGTCAGTAAAAAAAGAAAAAGAAAAAAGAGAGAGATGGAGCCGATTAGGTCCTTTGGGACTTTTCTATATAACACCGTCGATTCCTTCCTATTTCTTCTCCACACTCACCCTCCATTTGCTCTCATCTCTCGCTCTCGCTCTCGCTCGCTCTTTCGTCTCTTCTCGTCGCTTCTCGTCTCAGGACTCTCCGAGGTAAGTCACATTCTTGACTCGGTGCTTCAGATTCCAGAAAAAATGGTGTGAATTTCTCAAATGGGGTTGTGCATTTTCTTTGAACACTGAGGTAAAATGCCCCGTCTTGTGCAGGAGGAGGGGGGGAAAATGGCTCTTGCTGGGTTGTTCATGGTGGGCCTTCTTGCGACTGCGGCGTCCGTCGACGGCTACGGCGGGGGAGGAGGTGGTTGGATCGATGCTCACGCCACTTTCTACGGAGGCAGCGACGCTTCCGGCACAATGGGTACGATGGCTTCCCGATTTTTGTGTCGGTTGTGTCCCAATAGTATCGATTTGGTGCAGTTCGTGTTTAATGTTTGTGGATTTCTTTTTACTAGGCGGGGCGTGCGGGTACGGCAACCTGTACAGCCAGGGGTACGGGACGAACACGGCGGCGCTGAGCACGGCGCTGTTCAACAACGGGCTGAGCTGCGGGTCGTGCTTTGAGATCCGGTGCGTGAACGACCAGAAGTGGTGCCTCCCCGGCTCCATCGTCGTCACCGCCACCAACTTCTGCCCGCCCAACAACGCCCTCCCCAATGACGCCGGCGGCTGGTGCAACCCGCCCCTCCACCACTTCGACCTCGCCCAGCCCGTCTTCCAGCACATTGCCCAGTACCGCGCCGGAATTGTCCCCGTCGCTTACCGAAGGTAATTGGAAGTCTCACTTTTTTTGTTTTACAACTAATTCGAACTTAATATTCGAAATTGGATGCTCATTTGGCACCGGAACTACTCTCGCGTCTCCACAGGGTGCCGTGCCAGAAGAAGGGAGGCATCAGGTTCACCATCAACGGCCACTCCTACTTCAACCTCGTCCTCGTCACCAACGTCGGCGGCGCCGGCGACGTGCACGCTGTGGCCGTGAAGGGGTCGAGGACCGGGTGGCAGCCCATGTCCCGTAACTGGGGCCAGAACTGGCAGAGCAATGCCAACCTCAACGGCCAGTCCCTCTCCTTCAAGGTCACCACGAGCGACGGCCGCAGCGTGGTCTCCAACAACGTCGCCCCCGCCGGGTGGTCCTTCGGGCAGACCTTCGCCGGAGCCCAGTTCCGCTAAGGGGCCACCGTCAAACAACAAGCCTCAATCAGAATGAGGGTATGACCGAGTGGAAGGATTTAATTAGTACACTAGGTTATAAAATACTATGATATATTTAGTATAGACATTATGGTATGGGTCCAATTTGAAAGAGGGGCTAGTTTTAAATGGCTCCTCCTCCTAATTAGAGTCGTTAGTTATGATTTTTAGGGCTTATTGGTGAAAAGTCCAATTTGCGTTTTTTTCTCTTAGGGGTCAATAGGGTCATTTTGTTGCTTCTGCAATTCTGCGGCAATTGAATGCAGAAGCTTTTGGCAGTGGTGGAGTCTTACCACCCGCCATTACTAATTTGGGTTTTTATTTTTCTCAATTTGGAGTGAGATTAGGGTTTGGTCCAGCTCCAGCAATTAATTTTTTTGCTGGAAATGACCTTCAAGTCCTCGTTTGCTAGTAAGCTGTAAATTTCCTGTTTTGGTGTACTAATTCAATGAAGGAATGGATTGCTATTACTATTTCGTACTACCCAATGTGACTGATTTATGGAGCGAATGTATGTTCTTAAACCCATTCACCATAGGACTAAGCATCTATCCCGGATCGAGTTCTCGGTTCCTTTGTTCGACTTTGTTCGACGAAAAGAAATACACATTTCAAACTCCACGCCACAGCAATTCGCGAAATTCTGTTTTGTTCGAAAGAGAAGGGAATTCGGCAATCGGCGACCGAAAGAGAATTGCTCGAACATACTTATCCTGGCTTCTTTATGAATGACACCATCGTGGAACGAGTGCCCGTTAATTATCTCATAGTCAATATGGAATTTTGCGCATTAATTGAGTGGTTAAAAGTTTTCGACTCCGGAAATTTCCACGAAGCTGCACGTCTTGTGTTTATCCCCCCGAACCCCCAAACGAGGAAAAACCGAGGGGCGGGACTTTCGGGTGGAGGAGGGAAATGGTCGGCTCCAATTTGAAGCGGGAGACGAATTTGTTAGTTCAATTGGGGAATCGGGTCGTTGTGAATTTCCTTTGGCTCTGGGTCTGAGTAAAAGCACTAATAAGCAGGTCTCGGAGCATTTATGTGGTGCACCGAACCCGAGTGGGGAGGGTTGGGTAGGGTCACGAGAGCGACGGGTCAATCGGCGAGTCTCGAGCGGTGCGGCTCTGCTGCTTAGGGGGGGGGGGGGGGGGGGGGGTTTCCACTAAACCCATGTGCTCCGCCGCATATCCTGCTCCCTCTCTTTTTGGCCTTTGTTTTCTTTCGCCGGTTTGAATTTTCAACTTCCCTTTTTTTTTTCTTTGTCTTTAACACGTAATTTCGGCTTTGACCTGCTTCTCCGTTGTTATCTTATCTGTCGTAGCTCGACTTCTTATTGGGTGTTTTGCCGCTAATGTATTTTTAGTGTTGAATTCGAAGGAACAATCCCAAAAATAGGCGGGAGTTTTCCCATCAAATTGGCTTCCCCTTTATTTAAAGTAAAAAAAAAAAAAGTTGCACCTTGATTTTGACTTTGGGCACTGTTGTGCACGGCAGGGACGTGCGACGGTCCCGGGCTCAATCAAGAACCGGACCGAACCAATCGATTTTAGGTGGTTTTAAGCCCCCTCCCAAATATCAAATTCTAAATCCCCGCCACGCATACAATCCTCCGACACCCTAATTCAACCACCACTAGTTGCCCCACCTAACGTAGTGAATGATCTTCACGCTACTTAGACCAAGTTACTCTTGGTTCCGGCCTCTGTGTCTGTCTATTGCAACCTCAGTTGGTGTTCTGCCACAAACTCTTGACCTCTATAGGTCCATTCGCAAGAAAAAGGCCATCTTGTGATATACTCCGGTGATCTCTTTCCTACCGAGGCATGCAAACTCTAATCGTATCCTAGATCACATTCCGTGAATTGAAAGGGGAAGCCTACTCATCCATTAGCTCCTCTCGTAGATCGGTACATTTTGACGAAGCATCTAAGCACAGTTCCCGAGGAGATAGATTTTGAGAAGTGAATAGACCCGCTCGATAAGGAAGCAGCTCTTTGAAGTGAATCGGACGTTTCAGCCCGTTCCTAGCTTGCCTCGCTCTCAGCTTGGCCCTTCTATTTGACTAAATAGTATTCCACTTGTGCAGTGGGTGTATGGGCTAGCCCCCTCCAGTTGCAACGGTGTGAGGGTGTCAGAGGCTGTTGCCCCGTGGCCAAATCGAAGGGGTTTAAGTTCGATGCAAGGCTTTTTCGACCCGGATGTTTTTCGGGATGCTCCTAATAACCAATGAAAGACAAGTGCTCTTCCTTGTGTGGATCCTATTTCAATGGGAACTTGAAGAATCGATCCGCCTATACGTCTTGCTTTTACTGCTCTACCGGGAGTTACTTCACGTATTGCTTGACGTAAAACGGATAGTGGATTTGTTTCTGTCTTTTGTTGAATCTTTTTCATGGCTCGATGGATAATTTGATAAGCCAGTGATTTTTTTTCGTGTTTCAGAATACATTAACCAACGTGTTAACTAATCAATCATGATAAATTGGATCGGATTTTGCTGTTTTTTCTTCTGCAGTACCTCGAAGTGACGTGAGCGCGAAAGGGATTCAAGAATCAATTCCGATCATAGGTTGCCTTGCCAATAGTGGTTTGCGTCCAAGGATTGAGGTCACCCGAGCCTTTTCATCAAGCATTTGTACGCGCCATGTACGAATTTGCATCGGCGCGAACGTTAAGTATGTCGATGTGCTTTCATATTCGGGTTTTTTCTTTGTATATGGTGTTTTCACCTCCGTCAAGTGCTTCGTACGGGTCCGATATCGCCAGCCCCACTATCGATCTCTCACCAATTTAAATGGATGGGCTCCATTTGAGTAAATGGATATTGTCCATTTTCCCTCGGGTCTTGGTTACCCTCGCCAAGCGAATGGATCCAAAGCCCAAAATCCTATCCGAAACCAACAAGGTCTTGTGGGTTGGGCCTGAAGGAAGTAAACTAATCATTCTCGTGGGCAGATCGCAGGGCTGACAGATGAGGAAGAATCGAATCGGCCCATATGATGTCGTGTCGAGACTCGAAGCCCCGCGTCGCGAGGCCATCGCATGCATTGGCCAAACCGACCCGACCCGGCCAAACAAGCAGTAAAATCCTCAAACAGATTGCCTTCATCATCGTCTTCTCCCTCATCCTCCGCCACCACCGCACCAAACGCGGGAGAAGAGAGATGATAATCCAACTCCCCCACCACCCCTCTTCCCTGCAGCCAATACTAGTCCACTTCTCAAAACCCGTCAGGACCCACCACCTCCACTTCCCACCCTCCGCCGCCTCCTCCTTCTCCGCCACTTCCACCTCGGACTCCGGCCTGCTCTTCCGCGAGAAGCTCATCTACCTGCAGAGCCTCAATGTCGACCCCCAGAAGGCCCTCCGCCACAACCCCGACTTCCGCTCCTCCCCTCTCTCCTCCCTCCGCTCCGTGGAGTCCTGCCTCGCCTCCTTCGGCATCCCCCGCCCCTCTCTCGGCCGCATCCTCGACATGTTCCCCCAACTCCTCACCTCCGACCCCGACTCCGACCTCTACCCTGTCTTCGACTTCCTCCTCCACGAGGCCCACATCCCCTTCCCCGACCTTCAGAAGTCCATCCTCCGCTGCCCCCGCATCTTGGTTTGCAGCGTCGATGCCCAGCTCCGTCCGACCCTCTCCTTCCTCCGGAGCTTCGGCTTCATGGGCCGTCACGCCATCACCTCCCAGACCAGCCTCTTGCTCGTCTCCAACGTCGAGCACACCCTCTTGCCCAAGATCGAATTCTTGCAGAGCCTCGGCTTCGAGTACAGGGAGGTCTCGAGGATGGCGATCAGGTCGCCGGGCCTGCTGACCATGAGCGTCCAGAACAACATGAGGCCCAAAGCCGAGTATTTCCTGCGGGACATGAGGGGGAACTTGGCCGAGCTGAAGCGCTTTCCGCAGTATTTTTCCTTCAGCCTGGAACGGAAGATCCGGCCGCGGCATCAGATGTTGGAGGAGCACGGGCTTGAGATACCCTTGGCCAAGATGCTCACGGTGAGCGACGGCGAATTCACCGCGAGGCTGATCGAGATGCGGTTGCGGAGAGTCGATGCCCGGGGTTAGTTAGTTCCTCTCCCTCCTTGTAGATGTGTGCATGGTATGAGAATTTGTCCCTGGTAATAATAGATTAGCCCAGTTCTGCAATGTTGCAGATTTTGTGCTTACATGGGAATTGTACAGCTGATACATGTAAATGATGAGTCCCATTTCTGCGGTTTCTGAAGCTTTCTGTGGCATACGACAGAGTACAGAGCGTGACGAAGAGTCTTTCTTGATTGATTTTGTTTAGAGCTAATCTACTCGTGCAAATAGCTGATGAGTTCATTTTACACATGAAATTGAGGTCAGCTGCTGTGGAGATCCTATATTTGAGAAGAGTGTTGAATTACCGTAACCTCGCCTGATAGGCCTTCTTAAGGATCTTGGTTGATTATGTATGTGATTACTCCTACAAATAGTCGTAGCTACATTTGTAGTGTCGAATTGGAGTTCGGTTGCACATAGATTATTAGTTGTGATTAAAGTAGGTTGCAGATAGATCATCAACTGTGCACATGAAATTATTTGTTAGCAGCATATCCTTTAGGGGTAGCCAGTCTGCCAGTTCTACAACTATATAGCTTTTTGCATTGTTTGCTTATTACTGGAATTGCACGGTTGATATAGATGAAGCTCGACTCAGCGTTTTCGGAAGTTTCTTTGTGCCATACTGTGGAGCACAAACCACAGAGTCGAACAGGCGTCTCACTTGATCAATCCTTTAGGAGCTAATTCAGTCCTGCTACGAAATTGAAATCGGCCACTTGTATACATCCTTCTGGGGATTTGTTCAAACCATTCAAAATCACTCATTTTGGTCGATTATGCATGCAATCACTTGCACATATGGCTGCTGAGAACAATTTAAAGCGTGACATTGAAGCTGGCACTGGTAAGTGGTTGGTCGAGAACAGTGCTGGACTTGGAATCACATCAAACTAGCTGATGAGTCCCCTTGGCCTTCTTAAGTATCTGGGTTGATTCTGCGCATGAAGTTATTCGATAGCAGCATTGTCTATGAAGTGATATTAATACTGCCCGTGCTCTTTTCAGCGCGAGATGTTTATACTTTCCTCCAAAACAGTGGTAACATTAGATGTTGCAACTGTCTCTCGTCCATGTACTGTTAAAACTAGCAATCTGATATCTCTGATGGATGTAATCAAATTTGTGGATCCTCATCTGCAATGACAACTGCGGCCAAAACTATTTATTGAAAGATGTCGAGAGTTTTTCCATCTGCAATCGCCTTGCGACTTCTTGTATTATCATTTAGTTACTGAGCCAGTTATCCCGCGGCATTGATGCACGGGCATAGCCCATCTGTTGCGTACTTGAGCTAAGCATCGCTGCAGAAATCTTTTCGTTTGTGTGCACTGAATATGGTTGAACTGAAGGTCTAGCTATAAAGAATACATGTGTGGCTTGCATAAGATTCTTTCTCTATTGTTGTAGGCTAAGGATGTTATTTCTTCTTGCGAAGTGGTTTTGTAGCATAACATCAAGAGACTGCTCGCATTATCTGCTATGTACCTAGCGAACAACCTAACATCCGCGTGGACCGTACATCTCCTTCTAGGGGTAGAGCCTGGACACGATCGATTGAACTGCGATGTCCTGCCGGAAGCTCTCAAACTCTAATCCCAACTTATTTAGTCATCCTAAGTACGTAGACCATTCAAAGTTTCTTCATTCGCCTGCTCTTTCCGAGCCAGCTATGAATGGCTTCTTTGCTTTACGATTCGAGCGGGCATTCGTACTTTCGAGCATTGCGACTTAGGATTTTGCTCGGTCGTCGGGGTGAAGAGCAAGCCGCGACTCTCTTCCTCAGTTCACGGCTCTTTTGCAGAACAGGCATTTGAATTGCCTTAAGAGTCGGCCCTTTTCTTCTTTTCATCCTTCCCTTGTAATCCAAACTTAAGAGTCGTTTTACGGCGCCTGCACACGCATTGCAACAAACAACCATGGGCTATGTGAACTAGAACACGATTGAAATGGATAATGGCCTTGGATCCCAAAAGGTCGAAATGCCAAAGCAATCCTTAAAAAAAGAAAGGGAAAAAAGAAAAGGGTTGAGTACAGTGTAATGCTGACGTCATGTTGAGCACGTCTCCTAAAAGAGAAAAGCCAAACGCAAGTGAACTTTTTGCTAGAGGCAGATCTCCTTAGGAAATTGTAATAAGGCTTTGGGAGCGAAAATTTAGATGTCATAGATTATCACATTGACCGATTGATTTTTCCACAGATCATTAGACGAATTGAAAAAAAAAATTAAAAAATAAGAATGTTTTCCTGCGCCATTCTATAAAGGAAAAAATTCAAATAAAGGCTTAAATTGTATTAATTTTCTCAAATAAGAGTTTGACGTGAATCTTGTTTCAAGAAAGAGCTGAAAGTGCGCTCATTTTTTTTTTAAACAGCTTGACGGAAGTGCATTTTTGTTTTTACTTTTTTCTATTTTTCCCTTTTCCTTTCCTCCTCGCCCGACATCAACAAGGGCAGCGCTCATTTTCGCTTGGGCTGGCGAGGGCAGGTGAGGGTTGCCCTCACCCCACACCGACGAGGGTCACAAGAGTCGATGGCCGGCGATGGCTGCGGGAGGGGTGAAAAAAAAGAAAAGAAAAAAGAAAAGGAAAAAATACAAAAAAATAAAAGATGAAAATACCATTCGGCCAGGCCATTTTTGGAGACAATTTGAGCACTCCAAACATTTATTTAAAATAAGATTCACTTCGAACTTTTATTTGAGAAAAAAAGAACGTATTTTTGGCCTTTATTCGAAATTTACCTTTCTATGAATTATTGCCCTAAATAGGAAGGAAACATGTGTAATCCAATTCCAACCAAAGCAAAATGAAGTGAAATTTAGGGATGTCGTGTTATATGGACAGTCTACTTGGTACTTAGGGTTTGGGAGTTTGAGATGACATTGCTTTGATAGGGCGAGTCTGTATATTTCTGTGCTATTATATTGCCATTTTCCTCTTACGGATTGGAGAAAAAGAGGAGTTAAAAACAGGGGATGACTTGCTCGCGAGCCATGTCCCAACAACCCCTGCATGCAGTGCCATTTTTACGATAAAAGCCAAAGCACGTCGCATCATCAAAGTTCGTACAAATCCTCTCCGACAAGACGTTGGCGACGAGTGGTGTACTAATCCCATCTTGTGAAATCACTTGCTAATCCTGCTCAGTGGGGCAGTAAAGAGAGGAGGAGGGAGGGAGGCACCCCTCCTCTGTCTCCAGTGCTAGATCTCCATCCCTGCCGAACCCCTGTTCTTGCGTCGACAGGGGAATAGTGGGATCAGTCGACCTTCGTATCGACCATTAGGAGAGCGCTTTGTTGGGTCTATTCCGTGATGCATCATCGGTGGAGCTGTCACAGATGCAGAGCGGGCTTATGATGGTGATGATCAGATTTAACACGACCACCTGTTTTTTTTTTTTTTTCCCCTTCTGATTTATCGCCAGATCTGTTGTATCCTTAAATGGTATGGTGACCCTTTCCTATCCCTCGCCCCTTATTTACCCAATTGTCAGTGGCAGCACCCGCTTCGTGGGTACTTTTGTTTCACTGCCGTACGATCTCTCTGCTCCTGCGAGCCTGTGTAGAGCCGAGGCCCTATCTAAGATTTCTGACTTCAGACGGGGTTCTACGGGTTGTAGGCTCCTGCATTCTGCCCGAGCTTTTACTTCATACTTCAAAGTTCAGAACCACCACCCCCTTTGGCCAACAAGAACATAATAATAATAAAAAGATTTATAACTCACAAAAACAGCATCAACCATAAAATTGACTAAACTACCTTAAGAAAAATGCTTCCCTAAAACACTCTTACAGTTATTTATGACCGAAAATCTACGTATCACCACCGTGTGTTTTACATAAAATATTCATTAATTGAAAAATAGTAAGATCAAAATAATGATGTCGGACTGTCGGTCCGGGTAGCAACTCACCTTAAACAACAGGTAGACCCATATCCTCGACTCTCTCTCTCCTCTCTCTCTCCCGGTCAAAACTTTCGAGATGCACGCGCGAGTTTGCTTAGAAAAAGTTTCATATCAAGGGCCGGGACTCCAATCGAAGGTGCTGACTTGCTCGGAACAGAAAGTGAGACGGCAAAAGTTATTGATTTACCGGTGAAATGCTTGCTGGGTATTGTTTTCTTTAAGTTCATTTCATTTTCAATAGCCACTCTACACTCATCCTGATCAACCCTCCTTGTTTTTCTTTCTGTTAGACACAGATGGAGAATTTTCCAGATGCGATATCTTTTAAGGAAATAAAGCCAACCAACAGATTCATACTCCATTGATTACTACAGAAGTTCATGAACAAAGACACAGCTACCGCCCTGAAAATGAAATGAGGAACGTACGCAGTGCTGTTCAATAGCGCATTTATGCCTTTTCTCGAGAGAATAGTTATCTGTCTTTCAACGAGTTCAAAAGGGTTTGTGGGTCTCCGAACCTGTGGTTTTGTTTTTCATATTACTTGCATCTACCAAAGAACAGTGAAGTGTAACTATCTTAATGATGATGGGTTCGGTTCGTACTCGCACGAACACTCGTCGCGAGTTAGAAGCAGCAGAGAATAGTGGAAAAATTTTGGGTGGGGCGGCCCCATGCGCCCCACCAGTCTATCTCTCTCCTCTTTCTCTCTCTTGTGTCAGAGGAGAGAGACAGACTGGTGGGGTGCATGGGGCCGCCCCACCCAATATTTGCTCGAGAATAGTCTGACTGTTTAAAGCATGTGTGTTCGTGTGTGTGTCCCATCAAGATTTAAATGCCTCTTCAACTTCCAAAGTTGAAAACAACTTCTCTCTCTCTCTCTCTCTATTTTACTCATGCATAAGGCGCAGAGACTGTCATGTATGTGCACCTATCGCAGTTCTTAAGCTTTGTAGAGGGTAAAGTTTCATAAATGGGGACAGATGGCAACACTTAAGCTTTCAAAATTAATTTCTAGAGGGAAATATTCCTTTTTTTTACTTCTTTAAATGGTTTCGAAATTACTTTTGAAGCAAAAAAATACTTGAGAAGTACAAAAATGAAGTTACATAATCAAACGAAATTATGCTTCAAAAATTACTTTACCGAATGGATTTTTGCTCCAGAAATGTTGTCAAGTATGCCCTCAGTGATCCGATTCTGAACGGTACTAGAAAACGAGATTCAAAATCATAAATAAGGAGAGACAATGATTACAGGTGAATATGATTTCAAGGTAGAATCGAAAGTCGTAGATTTTAGGCAAAAAATTGGGAAACTGATTCCAATGTGTAGATTTCAGGTTCTAAAAAGTGGAATCTGGAACAAGTCCTTTTTTTTTCTATGTCTTCGTGCGTTCCTGCGATATTCTGTGGCTTCCGATGATGAGTATCTAATCATAAAATCATTAATCTGAGCTTTCATTTTCGGCGACATCCACAGTTGAGATTTTTTTTTATAATGCTTATATTCTTCATGTGTATAAATATAAGTTATGGTCAGTGAATTGTAACACCAAATGATGATCATTAGAGGTAATAATTCACTATAATCGTTCAATTTAAAATATATGTGGAACTTAGGTAAATTTTGAAACTGACCATGGAGATTCCATATTTTAGGTTATGCATGACAAATTACAGGTTCTAACAAATAAAAAATCGATTTCAAAGGGTAGATTTTTCACGTGAAAAGAGCCTGGAATCGCTCACTCCTTGAATGAACAGTCATCCCCCCTTGTGACTCAAATGAATGCCCCTTGGCCTAGCTTTCAATGCTCATGTTATTACTTGGTTGCTGTCCTGTGTTTGTTGATGGCTACAGAGGTTGTTGCCCTACCACAACAAAGGGTGTACAGTAAACTAACTAATGTACAAACTATGATTCCTATTGCTCATATATTCCAAGGGGACAACCCCAACAGAATCTTATGTAGGGGAACCCTACAATTGATCTTTGAGGGCCCATCTCTCTTCCCGTAATCTCTGAATGGTGATTCTTTTCTTCCTTTCATCTATCTATGTCATTCACCTTCATTTGTGTATGGGCCATGATAGATTTAGAGAAGTAAATAATTGAATGCTTAATTATAATGAGGCAGGAGGCCGATATAAGTATACGTATAAAGAATGGTGTAAACGTAAAATACATACACCAAAGGGAAAACCCTAATCTAATACATACAATATATCTAGCCGCCACATTCTTCCTATAAAACACAAGAAAGATTTCATCTAATTCATGTCCGGCAAACCACATTTGTACTTTTGTTATATATTAAATATCGGGAGTAGTCCAGGTGCGGCCTCACCAACCTCTTACTAGCACCGAATGCTCGCATCGAGGGTGATGGTGCTGAGCAAGAAGAGGGTTCAGCATTCGGCCTACGATCCTTAATTGAACTAGGAGTCGTGCCCGAGCATTCTCGAAAAAAAATAAAGGGGCACAAAATGGCTCGAACGAGCAGCAACGCGCGTTGTTAGTAATAATATGAGCCGTCCATTCATAACACGGACGGCCCGAATTATAAGGTTAGGGCCTAACATTCTAAAGAAAGGTTAGACGATTCCTTCCCCGCGAGAAGGGTCATTAGTGCAAGAAAATGGTTTTCGTCGAAGCTCGAAACGGTTGATCCGAACGCTTCACGTGACATGATCTCCATTCTCCATCACCCCCGTCGGCGTGGGACACCAAGGGGAGGGTCGTTGATGCTATAATACGAGAAAAGTTGCTGCCTTTGCCCCTCTCGGCTCGGAGAATCGACGACAATTTCCAGCTCAAGTCTCACATCATGTGACGATGAATGTATTGTAATCTGTCTCCCCCCCGAACTAAATGCCCGTACGCGGGTCCCTTCTTCTCTAGTCCCGGCCCCAATTTGGCTTGTGATGTGGAAATGGCCACCGGCATCTGTCTTCATTTGCGATCAAACAGCTTCTCGTCTTTAGGACATTACAGCTCTACAGCGCGTACAGGAAGATGAACTCTGTATTCTTCTTTTGTGCGAGGGAAAAGGAAAAAGGAAAACGAAAAGGAGAGGGGCTAGATAAGGCCTAATACCGAAAAATACCTTCAACTGTAACTATTCTCTCAATTTTACCTTTTATCTTAGAAAAAAAAAAAACCCTCTAATTTTAAGTTCATTACCAATTCTACCCCATACATTGGTAGGGTCGATTCCAATTTTACCCTATACTGTTATTTTATCCCTTGAAAAACCTTCAACTTTATATTTTGTCCAAAGTTTACCGTCTAGTCCCAATTTTACCTTATTTTTTTTTATAATCCCACAGAAAATCATAAACTTTTACTTGAGTCACAAATGTGCCCCAATTGACTGTTCATCCAAAGTTTCTCATTAAGAGTCGAGATATGAAAAAATCTCGAGTGATCTGCTAATCTTCCTTTCACATAACGAAGGATAGGACAATACAGATTGAGGCTTGGAGTATCTTCAAGCGTCCTGAGCGCAAGCTCCTCGATAACGAAGGCGTATTTAGGATTCAAGTAAGAATTTGTGATCTTTTGCAAGACAAAAAAATATAGCAAAATTGAAATTGGACCTAAAGCTGGGAATTTTTTTATGAGATAAAAAAAGGTTAGGCTATAATTAGTACTCTACCTAAAGCTGAGATTCTTTATGAGACAAAAACATATTTAGGGTAGAATTAAGACTTGGCCTATAGTTGGGGTTTCTTGTGGAGGCAGAAATCTGCCCCCAAAATTTCAAAATTTTTTACGAGACAAAAACATTTTTACGGTAGAATTAAGACTCAGCCTATATTTGGGATTTCTTATGGGACAAAAAAATTATGGCAGAATTCAGATTGCTCCGAAAGTTTCAAATTTTTTACTAGACAAAAACGTATTTACGGTAGAATTAGGACTCGGCCTATATTTGGGGTTTCTCATGGGACAAAAAAATTTATGGCAGAATTCAAACTGCCCCCAAAGTTTCAAATTTTTTAGGAGACAAACAGTAGGATTTTAGGAAAATTTTAAAAGAGAGAGGATGAAATTCCCTTCCATAAGTTTACACCATAGAGTAAAGAAGATTTCATACAGTTTGGGGACCAAATTGAACATGTGCTAAAAGTTCATAGACCACATTGCACATCGGGTTAAACTTCAAAGACCATATTGAATAAATTAAAGGTGCACAGACCATATTGCATATCAAATTAAAATTCGAGAACCATTCGTGACATTTTTCCTAAAGTTTATGTACAGTAAACCCTTGCATGGTAACACTTCTGGTTAACTTTTCAACTTCTTACCAGAAATTGATTTCTTTGCTTCTCCTCAAAAGCACTACTCCAAATTGACTTCTGATTAAAGAAATTCATTTGGTAACTGTTGAAATTTTTTATTTTTAAAATATTATTAATAAAATCTTTGGCAGCGACGGAGGCCTGCTACAGGCGATCAGCGGGCGATCAGATAGACGGCACAGATTAGTTCACATAATTTTTTTAGTCTATTTCAATCAAGGCATCCCTTCTATTAAGGTAGAGGATCCCATTCCGTCATTCTAAGTTAATCATTAGTTAAAAAAAAAGTCATGAATTCCAAAGTATTGGAACTACAACGTACTATAAACAATAGAAACCCTACCCACATGTCGTTTTCCCCATGGTACACAAAAATTTTGCATATTTCGTCATTCTTAATGAGACCTAGCTCTGCACAAAGAATGCCCTAGGGCCTAAGCCCTAGCCTCCCAATACAGAAGCCACGTCCCTGTTGCCTAGACGGAGCTATCCATCCCATCACAGGTACGAAAATAGCAAGGGGGTTTCTTTATGAAAACAACTCATCTTTTAGCTCAAAGCTTGAAGCATGTGAAGATCGCAGTAACTACTGTCCAAAAAAAAACCAGTGCTGTACGAAGAAGACGAGATGAATAGCGACCGCATATTACCCCCCCTTCCTCCCCAACTTCAATAAACTCTTCAGACATTCAATTTTAAACCTAAGAAAAGGTGGGGTGTCCCCCCCTCCACCCCCACTGCACGAGTCTAACAAACCCCCTGTCCTTTTCTCTTTTGGGTTTGAAGATGACCAGAGTCTCTTCTTCATTATTGTACTGGCCCTCCAGCTCCAAGTTTCAGTGCTTGGAAGAGAGTGCTCCCCCCATTGATATAACTAACCAAAGCCCGAGTAAGGTTTTTCATCTTTTGGCATTTCAGCGATTGGAGAAATTGCCTTCTGTAGTTTTCTCAGTTACTGTTATGCTCCCCGGGGAAGTGTGGGGCTGGCGAGAAAGTGACCCTGCGCTCGAGTTCGGAGAATATGAAATGACTATGTGGTTGTTCTTAGTTTACCGTGGATATTAACAGCTCGCTATGAGCCACAATTTTTTTTTTAAAATAATTAGTTAGAAATTTTCATGAGGTTCACTCTTTCAAGCACTCGCAACACCCTGTTATTATCATAATCACAAAACATCCATGTTATTATCATAATCACAAAACATACTGTTATGCTATCAAAATCCTTTGAGAAAATAACATGTAGATTCGTACTATGCATCGAGTGATAGATGGGATCCACTATATCTGCTAAAAAATCCAAGTGGAAAGTTAGAAATCACGAAAATTTCATGCAATAGATGTTAGATACTTTTGATAATCTCTCTCATGTGTGGAGAAGAATTCGCCGATGTAATGTGTCTTGTTGTTTGTTGGGAAAATTTCAAATCAATGTCCAAAATACCCTCATTTTCTCAAATAAGGACATTACGTGGCATACCGGCAGGCGGGAGGGCCCTCTCACCTGTGGCTGCCGGACTTGCGCGATAGAGATGGCCCTCGCGCTAGTTTGGTTGATGGCTTGCAACCATTGATCAGATTTGGGAGAGGGTCACGGTCCTCTATCGGCTCTGGTCGGCGGTCACAGGTGGGAGAGCAGCCTTCTCGCTTGTGTGTATGTGCGTGCGTTTTTTTCTTCTAACTTTTAGTTATTTTTTTTTAATTTTTAGAAAATAGAAAAAGGAAAAAACAAAAGAAAATAAAATAAAAACAAGTGATGAAAATACCCCTAATCACCTGGCGAGTCAAGATTTTTTTGAGGCCGATATGATCACTTTAGGCTCTTGTTTGGAGTAATGTTCACTTCAAGTTTTTATTGGAGTAAACGATGACACTTTAGATCTTTATTTGAAATGAGATTTATTTGAGAAAACGAGAGTAGTTCGGATTATTATTTGAAATTTGCTCTTGTCCTTTGAAGTGTAATGCAAGTTTACGGGAACGAGTATGGTCAACAACTTTGCGAGGACGGTGTACACATCAATGTGTTGGACAAGAGAGTACCTAATCTCAAAGGTCTCGAGAGAGAGGGGTATCCTAAGTTTCTATGAATAGTAGCATCTGCTTTACTTACAGAAGAAAATCTGGTCAAAAGTGACACATGAAAGTGGGCTAGGGCTCCACACGTGTGCAGAGGATTCCTTGCAGAGCACACGTGGTGAGGTGGAGGTACATTTCTTCAGGGAATAAAACCAAGAGGCAAAATATATGTATTCAGCTTTTTGATTCCCGGTGCGCCTGCGTATCCGGCTAGTGAGAGCAACTTATCGTCGTTTCATTTTGTTCTCAATCGGAGGAGCTGTTGCCTTTCGAACTTGTCTTTCTCCCTTCTAATTTGTTACGGGTGGGATCGGATCGATCCGTAAACGATCCAATTCAAATATATTCATTTTATTCGTTTATGATCCATTTATTGCAACAACAACAAAAATGCAGTGACCCGTATCCAATCGGACTTGTACCTAATGCGCGCTCGACATGACCTACATTTCTCAAATGTTGTTTTCTTTTTCATATTTAATCAAATGACCCATTAATTAAATAAAGCAAATTATATAAAAACTCAACCCATCATATATGGGTCAAGAAATGGATCTATGACCCATTTTGATGTGTCTAAAATACGGGAATATGATATGATTCAAGGAGGAAATCACGCGGCCAGCCTCTCAGACCTGGACAATGCACGAGATACCGACGTCAAGTGCAGAACGTTGCAAGCGAAGATCGGTCCTGTAATTGGAGCGACTAGAAAGACGAGCTTTCGAAACAAAATGCAGGGCCGTAATCGAATAGAGTTGAATGAATCCCTCTGGAGCTAAAGATGATCTTTCCTGCGAATTCCCGAGGAGGATATCTTTCTGATGGTCAGTCACTGCTGTGACTCCAGTCTCCAGTGATCAAGGAAAGCCTCTCCAGCTCTTCAATTCGAACAGGCAAAATTCATTAAAAACCAGGTATGGAGACAAAGGGAAGAAAATCAAAGTGACGGAAATGTTTTCAAATGTTTTTGTAGGGAAGGGTTGGGGTTGGGGTTGGGGTTTGGGTGGGCAAGTAACTGCGAAAATGGAGCTGGCAAACAAGTTGCGAGCGAGTTCCGAACCACAAAAAAAAAAAAAACGAGTTGCGAGATTTTCAACCAAAAAAAAAAATGTTGCGAGCTTCACCTTTTTCATGGCCACCCTTTTTCTTTTTTCCCCTTACTTCTGCTATGGTGGGTCATTGCTCACTTTAGCTTTGTTTTCCCATTTAGGGTTCCTCTCTGCGCATCTCCAATGGTCACTCATTGACTCCAGTTCCTTTTACCGACTTTGTGTGGTTGGTTTGACAGAAAGCACAGAAGTACTGTTTGAATCAAAAGAAGGAAAAAAAAAAAGAGAGTTAATAAGTCTTACCAGAGTTTTAACAAAGTTAATTACTTGAGTTTCAGATGAGAACATGACTTGAGGAATGGCTTTTTAAGAAATTGCAACAGATATCGGATGCCGGGTTTTTAGCCAAACCTAAGGAACTGCATCTAGGGTCTTGAAGGGAAATCGTGGGCAGTTGAGGATGAACTGAAGCTGTCCTAAGGTAGCACTTACAAACTAAATCCACCCTTTTCTTGATTGATCAGTACAAGGGATGTCAAAAACTTTCAAAACCCTGCCAAAACTGACGCTTCCGAAAACCCTACAGTAACGCATCATATATTGGGAATGGACCAAAGAGCTGAAAGTATTCTGGGCACTGAGAAATATGCTAAAAAATCGTTCTTTAACTGTTTGGTGTAACTTCTGGAGAGGGTACAAGATACGAAGACTCCTTTCCACGCAGCGATTTTACTCGGATTAGTTGCGGGCACTGTGCAAGTTTGCTCACTGCTCACCAGTCATCTTCATTATTTATTATGGGTTCCATCGAACCCTTTTGAACGGACAACCGGCAAGAGAGATACCCTCGTTTCCTTAGGAAAATAAACATCAATCGTGTGTCTTACTTCTTGAAAATCAAATCTCGGTGTTAATTCATCCAAACTTAAGAACGAGAGATTCTGCATGCGTCGTAATTTCAATAAACGATCGATTTTTGTTCCGTGCGCATGTAATTTGCAGAGCTATTAATTGTTGACACCTGATTTTCGATCAGTCTTTTTCCTTTATTTTTGAAAAATTTATAGAAAATTAATAAAAATTTAAAAAATTGAAAAATCACCTTCGGTAGCCTTGGCCAAACTAAAGTAACTATTTTTGACAATTTTTTTTTAAATATATTTTTCACATTTTTCAAAATGTTTTCAAAAAATAGAAAAATGCGTGAAAAATAAGAAAAAATAGCATTCGATGTCACAAAAATGTAGAAAAATAGTCTATATTTTTATTTATATTCTATTTTCATTTTGACCTCACAAAAAGAGAAAATTCAAGTTCAATTTTATGAGTTCCTTCACAACGCATAAAGTTGAATTTGGTTAAAAAAATATCATTTGAGTCTTTTAATTTGCAAGTTTTGCATTTTTAGGATCTTGACATTCCACTTGTTTTCCCTACATTTTAATTTAGTCCAACCATGCGCTGAATTGCTCAATTTTGACTTAAGGGGCCTAATTACATAAAATTCTTTACATTTTAGTCTCTAAATGGCCAAAAGTCAAATTAAACCCTTTTGAAGGTTGCCCATAAAATGGTGAGACCCCTATCCTATAGCTTTTGGCCTTTTGAATCCATTGATAGGTCCAATTTCCACAAATTCCTTCATTAAGGGCTTCAGTTTGTCTAAATTGCAAATCGGATTTTACTAGACATTTGGGGTTTTGATCAATTTCAAGGCAATTGGACATAAAAATCATATTTTTAAGGTCAATTTGTTATGAGGAATCCAATTTTGGAATCAATTGCATACATTTTGGACATCTTGATCTTCAATTTGAAGAAAATATGCTGAATCACATCAATTGGGTCGGGTTGACCGACCTAGTCAACCCATTGACCATTTGGCCACAAAAGCAGAACGTCTGCTTGTTCTTCTTCTTTTTCTTCTCGGTGGGAGCGGATTAGACAAAAAGAAAAAGCAATGGCCGACCGAGCAACAAGATAAGGCGCACGAAGGAGAGAAGGTGGAGGGGGACGAGCGTTCCATGATGAAAAGTGGACAGGGCAACTAGAGAAAGCAGAGAGGGAGATAGAAAGAGGAGTCGGCCATGGAGGCTTAGGGGGGAGAGAGGCAGGGGAGCATCGAGAGCTCTAGGAGGATCCCAAGCGAGAGAGACAGAGAGGAAGAGAGTGACGAGACCAAGCTCGTCATCATCGTCGTCATCGCGCGTCGCCATCCTCGGCGAAGACAGGTCGGTACCCCCCTCTGTTTATACCCTGTTTTTGTATATATTCTGTGTTTTTTGGCTCGACCGAGCCAAACCAAACCCACACCGATGTTGCTTTAACCACTTAAGGTCATTTGTGAGTGTTTATTTGCTTTGATATCACCTGTGGAGTCTCCTAGATGAGCCTAGACGTCAGTTTTCAAATTGTACACAACCTGATTGACAAAATGTCAATTTGGTCATTTGCGATGTCGAGCCTCGGTCGTGCGATTCACAACCTCATATAACGTCTCCGAGACATCCAACTAACTTTAAGATCGACTCTAAGCAATCTTATGTGTTTGTCTTGCATTAAATCCCGCCGGAATTGGTGGTCGGAGTTCCATCGGCCTTGATTCGAGCCGAGAGCTCATTGGAGTTCTTCAAGCAGTCGACAAGCCCGCAATGAGCTCAGGTAAGTCCTATGAGACTCCTTGGATGTTGCCTGATAATTTAGATTAGCCTTTTTACGTATAACAAGCATGGACGGATTCTCGTCAGAGTTTGGTCTTGATTGGAGCCGGTGACCTAGACTAGTTTGATTCTGCTATGTTGAGGCTTGTATATGATGTAGAGGTCAACGAGCGTGTTCAAATGGCGCACGTTTCAGGTCGATTGGAAGTTGGACGGTCGAGATATGGCCTTTCGACGAGGCGCCGGCAAAGGAACGCCGGCACTGATCATCTTCTCCGGTAGTGTTGACTTTGGTCAACACTGACGGGGTGTTGACGTGTTAGCCACGTGGCAGCCATGTCAGCGAAGTCATCCGTGCAATTGGATTCTATGAAACGATCGGACGGTCCATAGTTGGCCACGTGGAGGCACTTGGCACGTTCGATTAGTAATTAGATTTTTAAATTTCGATAAAAAATAAAAAATATAAAAGAAAACGACTTTGTTTTGGCTATTGGGCGAGTGGGCAAGGCTCGGGTCTGGACCGGAGGTCCGACTTGTTTGGGTTGGACCGACCAAAAACAAATAAAAATGATTTCCGAAAAAAAAAAGAAAATCAGAAAAAATAGAAAAAAATTCCCAAAAAATGAAAAATTGAAGAAAAAAATTCAAAAAAATGGAAAAAATTGCAGAAAATTCCTAAAAATTTCTAGAAAATTCCCAAGGTTAAAAAATGACCATGACCAATTAATTTTTGTCATTTTTGGGATTTTTTCCCTTACAATCCAAAATGACGATTTTGCCCCTCAAAAGATAAATCGTCTTCAACATTCCAATGACTTGTGGAAATTGCATAGCATTCGACAATGGATTAAATGGGTGGCCAAACCTTATGTATAATATTTTCGCATTTCATTTTCTTTTAGAAAATGACGATTTTACCTCTCAAATAGAAAATCGCTTTCTAAAATTCCAGACAATTCGAAAAATTGTCAAAAAATAGGGAATGGGTCAATTGAATGGCCAAACCTATTTTCGACATCATTTTACTCTTGATTCATTTCAAAATGATGATTTTTCCCGTTTCGGGCAATCGTTCCGAATTGTCTCAAAATTACGACTTTGCCCCTGATGAGCAAAATCATGTCTAAATCATTCCTAAGCCTGATTGATGCTTCTCTAGGCCAATAGGGCCTTACTAGAAATTTCATGTTGATTTGGTATGTGTTGACACCTAATTTTGGATCAACATTTTCTAGTTATTTCTTAGAAAATTCATAAAATGTCAAAAAATTCCAAAATCAACTTTGGTGGCCTTGTCCAAGCCTAAGGAACCATTTTTGACAAAAAAAATAATTTTTCATATTTTTCGAATTTTTTAATATTTTCAAAAATTAGGAAATACTAGAAAAATCAAGAAAAATAGCATTTGAGGTCACAAAAATATGCAAAAATAGTCAATATTTTTATTTTAAATCCCTTATCTTTTTGAACTAACAAAAAGTCCAAAATAATATTCAATTTTATGTGTTCCTTTGTAACACATATGATTAAATTTGATAAAAAAATGTCAATTGAGTCTTTTAATTTGTAATTTTGGCATTTTTTAGGATCTTGACATTCAATCTAATTGTCCCTTATCGTAATTTAACCCCAATTGTCCGTACAGAATTTTTGATTGCATAAATTGGGCAAAATTATATTCTAAATTGCATTTTAGTCCTTGAAATTGGGCATAATTGAAATTACTTTCAATTCAAGGACTATCATTACAAATTAAAGACACTGCTCAATGGTTTTCATCATTTTGAATCGATTGGCATAGGTAATTTGGTCCAATTTGATCATTTGAACCTTCAATTGCACAATTCCTCGATTTGCAATTAAATGAAAATTTGGGGTTTTTGTTGAAATTGATATGAACTTTTGGGCAAAACCACATTTTTTGATAAAATTCATGCCCTAAATTCGATACTGAGGTCTAATTGCAAAAATTTCTGATTAATTTGGGTTTAATTTGAAAAATTGTAAGTCGGAACCGGTTCAGACCAGTCAGACCGCCAGTTGAACCGGTCTGCTACAGTGTCGTCTTCTACATTAAGCTTTCGCGCAGATGGACAGTCCCCTTTCTCGATTTTGATTGTCAAATTGAAAGCCAATTCGCAAGTAATTGAAAGAGGAACAGTGGGCGTTTTATTCCTCTCGTCGTCCTCCGTCGATCAACACCGGTGGCATCACCTAACGTCGCCGAGATGGGGAATAATTGACCGGTCAAGGTTGCGGAACCTACGAAAGTCAACACTCTCAAATGCAGCTTAAATCTATGCCAAATTCGCGTGAGATTGAGAGAACGGAAGAACCAAACGGAGCTGGACGGATTACCCACCGTCTCCGGCGCCGTTTGGACCAATTGGCACGCGCAAGCATGTGCCATTTCAAGACAGTTAGCCCCCCCGTTTGGCCCCAAAAATTTTCGAAGAACGATAAGAGCCAATGGATCGAGAGGGAGAGAGGAGGTTGGTTCAGTAGGTTGGAGAGAGGTCAACAGAATCGAAAGAGAGAGAGAACGAATGAGAGAGAGCTCGCCCTCCATCGCCATTGTCGAGGGCAGAACTCGAATTGGCAGAGCATCGGTCAGGCCTTTTCGGGCTAGACCAAGGCTCAAAGAGACTGTCAGGAGAACGCCCAAGTAGCTGGGAGTCGATCGTCGTCAGCCGCGCTGCCTGAAACCTCCGGAACAGGTGAGATACGCTTCTGAGCTTCTCACTGTGCATCAATGGCGATTCATGCATTCCTTGCTCATTCTTGCATCTAGAGTGTGCGTTTTGTTCCTTAGACATTACTGACCATCGTCGCCTATCTTTTTTGCATCGGTTTCGTCTTAATACCTTGAATTGAGTCTCCAAATCCGACCTCCATTGCCGTGCCCTGTCCAATCTTGCCTAGCCCAATCTAGGTCGCGCGAGCTCGATCGGAGCTCGAGGTAAGTGTTCTAAACTTCATTTCGTGCTAATCTGTGAATGAATTGCCCTGATTTCGCGTGATTTGTGCGATTGAGTTTCCATGGCCGTACTCGGCATCTCGCATGGCGATCGTAATTGGGTGAACGAAATCCCGTGATTCTTAGATACGTTGAACTAGAGACGATTGCGAGTCGATTGGCGTTGGTTACGCGTGATTCCGTTAAGATCCCACCGTTGGATCATCGCTGGAGGGTCGCGACCGTCCGTTCAGAGGAAGTCGCGAGGTTGAAGACGAAGTTGACGTGGTAGAGTCAACGAGTCAAAAGTCTAGGTGTCATCCTGAGATTGGTCCACGTAGAAGTTGAGTCAGCTTGGCCGTTAGTCTGTTAGGCTGAGTTGGATTAGATCAAACGGCTAGGATTAATGGTGTCCAATAATTGGTAGCCGTCCGATTAGTAATTAGGTTTATTCGAAAATGTTTTAAAATCAGAAAATCAAAATAGGTTGAAACGGCGTCGTTTGGGTTAGTGGTAGTGCGACGTCGTTTAGGTTAGTGAGGGTGGACGGTCCAGATCGAGTTTTGCGTTCTAATCCTGGCCGTAGGTTTTAGTAAGTTGATCAGACGGTCCTGGGTGAGTTTTCATTCCATCTAGGCCGTAGGTTTTTGTAATATGATCCGGCGGCCGTGGATTAGCCACGCGGTTCAATAGGAACCATTGGATCAAGTCTAGATAATCCGAAAATAAAAAAAGTCGGTACGGCGTCGTTTTAGGGCACGGGTCGCGCGGGTCCGGGTATGGGCCGGGTTCCGACCCTAGTGGGTCGGGTTGACCCGGTCTGAAACATTTTTCTTAATAAAAAATTCAAAAAATGATTTTAAAAATAAAAAATAAAAAAAATCAGAAAATTTTTAGAAAATCCAAAAAAAAAAATGTTAGAAAATCCTAAAAAATCCCAAAAAAATATAGAAAAATTGTGAAAAAATCCTAGACACTCTAGAAATCCCCAAAAATCGAGGATTGACCACAGAAAACTGGTCAACCCTATTTTTGGGGTTTCTTATCCGTTCTTCCAAGAATTGACGATATTACCCTTTAGGGGAAAGTCGCCTCTATTGTGTAAGCGAGATAAAGTCGATAATGCCAAGGTAAGAATTATGGTCGGTTAGGCGACCAATTCTTAGGCTTGGGTTTTCGAATCCCGTCCATTTTTTCAAAATAACGATTTTACCTCTCAATGGGTAAATCGTCTTTCCCATTTCAGTCGAGTTCCGAAAATTGCTTAAAATTAGGGTTTGGGTCAGGTAGGTGACCAACCCTAATATTTAAGATTTTCAGTTCTCATCTTTGTCCAAAATGACAATTTTACCCTTCCAAAGGTAAAATCACTTTTAAATTCTAGAAAAATTCTGGAAATTCTCGAAAAATAGGAAATTAATTGGTTAGATCACCAACCCTATTTTCGCCAGCTTTTGACTGCATATTTCATCTAAAATGATGATTTTTCCCTTTTTAAGGTAAATTATCCATAAATTTCTCAAAATTACGATTTTGCCCCTCATGGACAAATCATGTCAAAATTACTCTTAAGCCTTGATTGATACTTCTCTAGGCCAATAGAGCCTTACTAGGGATACCATGCTGCTTTCATGTGATTTATCCGCATGCTTTGGATCCTTGATTTGCGCATTTACTTTTACTGACTGTGAGTGATAAGGATAGCCACTCCCACCTGCATGAACTCTTAGATTTAAGATCCGTACCTCACTCATCTGTATGAAATCTTAAGACTAGATAAATCATTTAACTTAGGTGCTGAAAGGGCGTCAACTCTGATAGTTGGCGTAACAAAGTCCCCGATCCCGTTTCTCTGATTTCCACAGAATCGAATAGATCGCTCTCAACTATTCGATAGGGTTTCCGATTGTACCCTCCACGAAACGATTGGTGGTGACTCCTTGGCATGTACACATATAACATGTCACCAGACCACACCGAAGGTTGACTACGTATATCCAGCCGTTGCGATTTGGGTAATGGACCTTGGGAGAGGTCCGCGTCTGATCAGGCGACGATCGGACGGCCCATTAGCCCTCTAGAGCCCATACACCGCCTCGAGAGGGTCACGACAGTATGATTTATTTACATATTTAGATTCCTTGATTTGCGCACTTTATTACTTATTGTGATTACTAAGGTAATTACACCAATCTGCATGAACTCCTAGATTTAGGGTTCGTGCCTTACTCATCTGCATGAAATTTTAGGTTAGAAAATTCAGTCAACTTAGGTACCGAAAGGGTATCAATTCTGACAGTTGGCGTAATTAAGTCCCCGAACCCATTTCTCTGGTTCTCGCAGAATTAAATAGAAACTCCCGACTATTCAATAGGGTGATCCAATCATACCCTTCAAAAAATGATTGATGGTGACTCCATAGCATGCACACATGGCACATGTCACTAGACTACATTGAAGGTCGACCACGTATACCTTCGTTGCGATTTGGGTAATGAGCCTTGGGAGAGGTCCGCGTCTGATCAGATGGGACGACCCATTAGCCCTCGATAGTAACCTCGAGAGGGTCGTGACATTAATGTATATCGTAAGTCTAAGGAAGTGAAGATTTTTCCCAGACAAAAGAGAAGGATGTCCATGAGGGATTTGTGGAGTCTGGAAAAAAAAAAGGAAAAAAAGGTAATTTTAAGCGTAGAGCTTTTAATGGCATACTTGTAATCTACTTCTCAGCTATATATGCCCTAGAATCCGATTATATATTGAGGCAATGTCTTTTGTATCTGTAACCAATGTTACACGGACAAGGGACACGACTCGTGACACGACACGACACAACACACCGACACGACAGTTCTCAAAAAATAGAGAATTCCGTCACGCTGGGACACGTTATATATTATATGTGTATTTTTATATATACACAATAAATTATTATTTTTGTGATTTTAACAATAATAACATACAAAAAGTCCCCCTAAATAGACATAAAACACAATCACCATTTGCTCACACCTCAGCCGGCACCATCTCACAATTAGTTTAGAATTTTGTGGCCCCATTTTCTTTTGAAAAATCAGTCGAATTTCCCATTTTTCTTCATTCTCGGCTGCCCTACTTCACCTCCTCCTCCCCTTGCTGATATGACCTCATAATTTCCCTTCCCCAAGTTTCCCTAAAGCCCACATGATCCACCTCTCTCTCTCTCCTCTCTTCTTCACTTCTTAGTTCTTTCCTCTTCATTTTCCTTTTTTTTTCTTTTCTTACTGACCCCTTCACCGATCGCCATAGCTGCCAGCCACTACCGCCTCGCCATACCAGCCGTCCGTTAATCGTCGGCCAGTGCCGCAGCATCCAGTCCCATCGTTGCCAAAATCCTAGCCCGAACCTCCAAAACCCGTGACCCTCACCACCATTCCGTCGCCACCCATGACCCAGATTCGGCGAGCTAGGCCCCGACCCTTTGTCCTGTCGCCGATGCCTTCCAACCTAAGATCCACATCCGCGAGTAGAGGCCGTTGATCGAGGCAGCGAGCCGACGCACGAGCAGAAACCGGCGATGGCGAGAGGAGGGGGACCTGAGGCGAGTGGCGACTTGCGAGCAGAGGGGGGCGAGCAGCGATGTGAGCTGGTGAGTCGCGAGAGGGAGAGCCGGAGAGGGAGAGGCCAGCCGACGCGAGAGGGAGAGGGAGAGGTAAGTCGGGCGAATGAGAGAGACAAGTTAGAAATCAGGTCAAAACGAATTAGGCATTCTCCATTCTGTTCTATGGTCCCTTTGTCCATTTTATCGCCGTACACGCGAGTCCCTCGCGTGCCCGTGCAGTTGACCCAGAGTTCGGACTAGGACACACGTTGACAGCGTGTCCGAGGAGAGTCTGGACGTATCCCACCGTGTTGGGATCGTGACCATGTCCGACACGGGAAAAAATTTCAAACTCGCATGTCCGTGTAACAAAGTCTGTAACGCTGAAAACTGATAGTGGAGAGATTGCCTAGTGCGGCACTGTGATTTTTTCACTTTCTGATTTAGAAGGATTTTTTCACGTAAAAAATTTGCTTGTCTTCTTCTTTTTCTTTACTTTTTCTTCTCTTCAAAAGATTCGCGCTCCTAACAACTGGTACCAAAGCCTGGTTTTGCAAAATAGTGGGAGTGGCCAATATGGACGAAGAGAATGTGAAGATCGATTGGTTCGATGGCAATGACTTTGATTTTTGGAAGATGCAGGTCGAGGATCTGTTGTATCAGAAGAACTAGCATTAGCCTTTATCGGGAAAGAAAACGGAATTGATGAAGCAAGAAAAGTTGGAATTGTTAGATAGACAAGCTTTGGGTGTGATTCGTCTCTCATTGGCGTGGAATGTTGCTTTCGATATTGCTAATGAGAAGACAACGGTGGATTTGATAGTGGCCTTGTCCAACATGTACGAGAAGCCTTCTGCATGGAACAAGGTATATTTGATGTGTCTTTTTTTTCAATCTGAAGATAGACGAAGGTACTTCTGTGACAGATCACATCAACAAAATCAACGTGATTCGGCCTCACTTGAGCTCGGTGGAAATCAAATTCGACGACGAGGTAAAATTTTTAATTTTATTATCTACTCTACCTGAAATTTGGAGTGCAACTGTGACTGCAATAAACAGTTGGTCTAGTAATAAAAAGTTGGAGCTTCAAGCAATCTGAGATTTGATTCTTAGCGAGGATATTTGCAGAAGAGAGTCGGGTGAATTTTTAGATGCTGGCTTGGCAGAGGAGAAGCAATCAGCGATGGCCGAATAGGAATCGCGGTGGATTGAAATCTAGAGGGAGAAGCAAATCGAGACATCGTGGTGAAATAACTTGTTGGAATTGCAAAAAAAAAAAGGTCATCTAAGACGAGACTGTAGAGCCCCAAAGAAGAAATTTCAGTATCGCGATTAAAATCAAGAAGAAGAGAAATCAGTAAGTGCAACTCTTGAAGAGACGATTGATAATGATACTTTAATTTTGAGCATTGACAGTCCAATTGAATTTTGGATTCTAGATTCAGGTGCGTCGTTTCACTCTACTTCTTGCAAAGAATTAATGCATAATTTTGTTACTGGAAAATTAGAAAAGGTTTATCTTGCTGATGATGAATCTTTGGATATTATGGGAAAATGGTGATGTTTACATTAAAACTATTAATGGATATTACTAAAAGTTGCATGATGTCAGATATATTTCAAGGCTTAAGAGAAATCTAATCTCTATAAATCAATTAGACAGCACATGATATAGAACTATTTTGGGGATAGCTCTTGGAAAATAGTTAAAGGTGCTTTGGTTGTAGCACGCGGAACAAAGTCGAGAACACTGTACATGACTGAATGCAGTAGAGAAACTGCAGCTATTACTGAGTCAAAAATGGATTCTAATTTGTGGCATTGTATGCTTGGACACTGTCGCGACCCGTCCGAAAAAACGGACGCAGCTAATGGATTACCGATCGCGGGCCTTGGATCGGCGCGGGCCCTCCCGGGCCCATACCAAATCGCGGCGGGAGTATTTTTCAAAGATTCGACGATAAGAGTCGATCGCTTTCGACCTTCAATGTGGTCGTGGTGGCATGTGCAACTTGTGCATGCATTTGGAGTCGCCACCGGTCTTTCTTGGAGGGTAGACCGGAAACCTTATTGACCGATTGGGAGAGATCGATCAATTCTGCGGAACCAGAGATTTTGGGTTCGGGGACTTGGTTACGCTGGTGTCATTACCAACGCCCTTTCGGTACCTAACGCGAGTGATTTTCCTAGCTAAGAATTCATGCAGACGCAATTTTGGGTGAGGTAGGCTTGATTCAGGGTTCCATGCAGATTGGAAGACTATTCCTATCAATCACAATCCATTTTAATGAAAGCGCAATCAAGTGCATAAATAAATCACATCGATGCACATCAATTCAAATCAATGGCTTCCTAGTATAGCCATAAGGGCTTAGGGAATGTGTGATTTCAGACCAGGGGTAAAATGGGAAGATTTGGAGGCGATTTAGCCCGAAGGGCAAAATCGTCAATTTTTGGAAGACTTGGATACCGAATTACCCAAAACATTCCATGGCCAGTTGATTGTGGCCATTTCCCATTTTTGAGAATTTTTTTGGAATTTCTTGATTTTTCATCAATTTTTGGAAGACAATTCGCTCAAAGGGCGAAATCGTCATTTTAAGAAGGGTCGGGGTTCAAAACACCCGGAATGAGTCTTGGCCAGTTGTTTGTGGCCATTTCCTATTTTTGGGGATTTTCCCGGATTTTTTAGAATTTTTTTTTTGGAAGACGGTTTGCCGGAAGGGCAAAACCGTCATTTCTGGAAAGATCGGGGGTCAAATGACCCGAAACAGGTCGTGGCCAGTTGAATGTGGCCATTTCCTACTTTCTGGAATTTTTTAGAATTTTTCTGAATTTTCTGAATTTTCTTGAATTTTTTATGATTTTCTATTTTTTTTATTGATATTTATTATTATTATTATTTATTATAAATAATAATAATAATAATAAAAATTACTCGGACCGGGTCAGATGACCCGGCCCACGCCCGGATCCGCGACCCGGACCCGGCCCGCCTCATCCACGACCGAAACGGCGCCGTTTCACGGATTTCGGATGGGCGCCTCAGATCTTGACACGTGGCGCTACCTGGGCCGTTGGATTATTTTTATTTTATTTATTTCCGGTTATTAAGCCCCGCTGACGTGGCCGCCACGTGGCTGCCACGCCAGCGCCACGTGGGCGTTGACCAGGTCAACAATCGTTGACCGGTCAACGCCTCGCCGGGGAAGACGACCGGCGCCGGCGTTCCCTCGCCGGCGCCTCGTCGGAGGGCCATATCTCGGCCCTCCGACCTCCAAATCGCGCAAAACCAACGGCGTTCGAATCTACTCGACGAGCTCTACCACATATCATAACCTCAACATAGCAGAACATCAGATAATCAACCTGCCATCTCCGACCGAACCACATCTCCGGCGAAGCTTGGTCCCGACCATTCTACACGTTACATGACTGAAACAGCTCATCGGGAAGCATTTAGGGAGTTCTAGAAGACTTACCTGAGCCTTGCGGAGGTTCGGTTTGGTCTGAAACGAACCGGGGAGCTCACGGCAGGCCGGCCATGATAATGGACAGAGCGGACGATTCCGGCAATGAAACATCATGCAATAAAAAGCAAAAATGTGCAGTGAGGTACCAAGATTAATTTCAGATCATCCGTTCGTGAAACGAGCGAGTGAAAATCGAGATACCATTGGAGGCCGAGATCGAGCTTGATGGTGCGTCTCACACTTCTAGGAGATCTCTGGCGGCTCTGACGGATACACGGGCTTCCTCACGACGTCGTGGAGCTCGGAGGGTGGTCTGCCAGCTTCGGTTCTTCTCTAGGCGTGATGACGGGAGCTCGGGAGCTTCGGCCAAGCTCGGCGGCAATGGCGGCGAGGCGGTGGCGCGACCAGAAGGACGACAGTCGAAGAAGATGAAGGCTGATGATGATGATGTCGAGCCAGTGGGAGGAGGTGGAGCTCTATTCTGTTCAAGAAGCAACCGAAGAAGAAGAAGAAGCCACCGTCCTTGGACCCGTCTTCCCGCGAGAGAGAGAGAGAGGGAAAAGAAAAAGAAAGAGAGGGAAAAGGAAAAAGAAAAAGAGAAAAAGAGAAAAGGAGGGAAAAGAAAAAGAAAAAGAGAAAAGGAGGGGGAAATAATAATAGAAAATTGATAAAATAAAAATAATAATAATAATAAAAATAACAAAAAGGAAAGGAAAAATTGTTATTCAAATGTCCCTTTTTTTTTTCTTTTTTTCTTTTTTTTTAAATATTGCTAATATTTTTGTCAGAGTTAATTTTATGATGATCAAAGAACACCTAAAATCGAACCTGTATTTTCATATATTTTTTTTGTATTTTTGTATTTATCTTATTATTTTATTTTCGACTTTGGTTAAAAATCAGGTGTCAACAGCTGCCCCTCTTTGAGAGTGAGCTCACTGTTGACACCTGATTTTTTATTAGTCTTTCATTGTTTATTTTTTAAAAATTCATAAAAATATATAAAAAGTTAAAAAATTAAAAAATCATCTTTGGTAGCCTTGACCAAGCTAAAGGAACCATTTTTGACAAAAAATAATTTTTCAATTTTTTAATATTTTCCAAAAATAGAAAAATACATGAAAAATGAAGAAAAATAGCATTCGATGTCGTAAAAATATAGAAAAATAGTCAATATTTTTATTTTAATTTTCTTTTCATTTTGAACTCATAAATAGTCAAAATTCAAGTTCAATTGCATGTGTTTCTTCACGACGCATAGAGTTGAATTTGGCAAAAAAAAAATATCATTCGAGTCTTTTAATTTGTAAATTTCTACATCTTTTTTAGTCTTGATGTCCAATTAGATCGACCACCATCTACAATAAATGCCCATTGCTGAATATTTTCGTTTTTGTTTCACATGATTTCATGGTGTAAAACGCCGAGTGGATCCCCAAATATAATCGGGTCAGCATGAGCTCGATAGCTCGTCCAAGACCAAACCAGGGCACGGCGAACCCCATGTGAGTACTCTCGAACTCCTGCGATGCTTCCTAATGCTTTTCTTAGGTTAGATCGAGTGTAGAATGGCCAGGATAGCTAAATCATTCTTAAGCTGTGATTGATAAATAGGGCATTACTAGGAATGCCATGTGATTTATTTGCATATCTAGATTCCTTGAGTTGCGCATTTTGTTACTGATTGTGATTGCTAGAATAATCACTCCTATCTGCATGAATTTCTAGATTTATGGTTCATACCTTACTCATCCGCATGAATCTCAGGCTAGAAAATTCAGTCAACTTAGGTACCGAAAGGGCGTCAACTCTAACGGTTGGCGTAACTAAGTCCCCGAAACCATTTCTCTGGTTCTCGCAGAATTGAATAGAAACTCCCAACTATTCGATTGGGTGGTCCAATCATACCCTAAAAAAATGATTGGTGGCGACTCCATGGCATGCACACTTAGCACATGTCACTAGACCACACTGAAAGTTGATCATGCATACCTCCGTTGCGATTTGGGTAATGTGCCTTGGGAGAGGCCCGCGTCCGACCAGACAGGACGGCCCATTAGCCCTCGAGAGCCCGACAACCTCAAGAGGGTCGCGACACTCACAGAGGTTGCTTTCAAAGACAAGATGGCACCTGATTCTTAACAGACTCAACTGGGAAAAGAAACAATGCTATGACATCGAATCCCTAAAGTTCTTGATAAAAGCTCAAATTAATCTCCGGTTCACTCTAACAATTTAAACATGGGCCGGAGTGAGAGAGGCTTACCTGAAGCTCACCTGTCGGATGCTGCCCGCTGTGACGACTTTCAAGAAGATACCTAGGACTCGTTCAGAATATCCTAGGGAGATTAAGCTCTGACCTGTATGGTAGGTCATACCATCATGGGATTCCTAACTGGTAGGAACCTAAGGAAGGCGCATCCCATGCTTTGGAATTTGCCAAGGATTTTGATCCGTATGGTGGATCAGACCTTTGTGTCGATGCTTATGGCGATATTTACCAATGAGTTGACCCTTGTGGCGGTTTCTACCATATTTGACCCTTTAGGCGGTATCTACCTTTGATTTGACCCTTCAGGCGGTTTCTACCTTGAGTTGACCCTTCAGGCGGTATCTACCTTTGGTTTGACCCTTCAGGCGGTTTCTACCTTTGATTTGACCCTTCAGGCGGTTTCTACCTTTGATTTGACCCTTCAGGCGGTTTCTACCTTGGTTTGACCCTTCAGGCAGTTTCTACCTTGGTTTGACCCTTCAGGCGGTATCTACCGTTGATTTGACTTTGAAAATGGGTCTCATGACGAGGGTTCTCCACGTCCGATGAGACTGCCTGATTCTTGAAAATGGGTCTCATGACGAGGGTTCTCCACGTCCGATGAGACTGCCAGATTTTTGAAAAGGGGTCCCGAGACGAGGGTTCTCCACGTCATGCTAGGACTTGGGTCTGTTGAGGCGACATTCTGGGAGCTGGGTTCTCCAGGTATCCTGCAGAAAGTTCAAATCTGAAAGATTTTTCTTCACCAAGAAAATGTTAATAATCTTTGGGAAGACAATAATTGTCCAATTGACAAAATTTTATGACTTAAGTTTTAGTCATGAGATGTGCATTTTGATGCTGGAGGTTATCCAAAACATTTTCGCAACATGCAAATGTGATCACAAATCCCTTGCATGGAAAATCTGGATCCACAGTTTGAAAATTCCCAAAAAGAGTTTGTTCAAAACATCAATCGGAATATTTCTCGACAAGAAGGTCTTCTCACCTGTTTTGAGATAGTGGTTTTTATAGGGGATGCACTCAATTCCCTACTAACCTGTGCCTAGGTTTTAGGCTCATTCGCAGCGCATACATTTTGATCGGTCGGGAGGTCTTCCACGGGACCGTAATGTTGGGCTCGGATATTGGTTTTCAAGGGGGATCCGCTTTGGAGTCGAGGCCATTGAACGAAAGTTTTCACCATCTGCTCCGGGTTTACAAGTCAAGAACCCTGCAAAATGAGAAAGAAATAGTCTTGCTCGTACCTCTTCGAGCTAAGCTATATGTTAACCCAAGTGTCTTAGTCAGAGAAGACTGTTTCGGGGTTGTAACATTGGTAGGATTGGGGACCGAAACAGGCTTAATTTTGGCCCAGAATTTATGAGGGGTTTGACATTGGTGATCATTGCTGATTTGCCACCTGTCTTTTCTCTTTTTGCATCTTTAGCCTTTGAGGCGCGCAACCTATCTTGCGGTGTGCACCAGCTCTTTAGAGAGCGTCTCTTGTTGCATTCAGAGACTGACTCTCTCTATGTCTTTGTTCTGTGCTTGATAGCATTTGGAGAACAGTCTTTTTTATCTGACTCCTTTAGGAATTTTCTCTTTTCCCATCCAAGTTTCACTGTGGATCAAGCAAACAGCTTGCACGAGCATCGGCCTTGCTTTTACTAGGCACTTTGCTTTTTCTTGATGCCGGGGATTTTTTCATTTTCATTTTTGAGATCCCACTTTTTCTCATCTTCATGGGATCATGTTAGACATATGGTCTAAACATGCTTTAAATATCAGTCCGGGAATTCTCTTCGTAATCCCTGAGTCTTGAACTCTTCCATTTTTGAAGTGGTGTGGCATCCGTCTTGGAATGATCACCAATGGGTTCATGAAATGAATTTGCAGGCTCAAGTTGGCTGTGCAAAGGATTCGGTGTGTGTGATAAAGAATGAATGCTTCTCGTCATCCTATGGCACTTGGATTACCATATAAACAACACACAAAGATTAATGTTAGTCCGAGCAAGAAAATTTCTAACCATTTTCTCCTGACGCTGCTGGACTTACTTCCTTTTTGCCCCGATGTGGGGTTGTTCTTGACAGGGTTAAGAATGAAAACCGCCGTTCGAAGGGGTTGTCAATGTTCACCTGTAGTGTTTGGGGGATATGAAACGAATGCCTCCGTCATCCCAATCCAAGTAATTGCTGCGAATGATCCCTACTTCCGTAGGTCCAGATTTTGCTATCTGATCCGCTCCACCCATCTCTCAAGTGTATGTAGGATGTGTTTGGATTTGAGCTTGCCTCTCTTTTGAGGAGACATCCCTTTTGAATGGTTTGAAAAATAATCATATTTGGAAAAATTCATTTTCTTTTCTCCAAAAATTCATCCGTCGAGGGGATTTTGTGATGTACCGTGCATGTTCTATTCATGCTTCAGGTAACCTCCCGATTTAAATTATGAATATCGATGCATTGGAAAATCTTTATGCCGGCTGAGAGTATTCTGACATTTTATTATCTCCAGCTAACTGGGAAAAGGGATACTTACCTGCCCGTCGCAGCTGCGGATCCCTGCAAATTGTAAAAGAAGCATATCATTGTATGTTCACGAATTTTCCAAAAATAGAAACGATACATTCTACCCTTAGTCATGTACTCTAACGAGTAGTACAAGGGATGTAAAAACCTGTTCGTCTGCAAGGCGGCTCCCCTGTCAAGGATAAACAATAAGTGTCAATTCATGTTCCCAAATTCAAGACAAATTGGGACGATACAACTTTACTCTTGATTTTCATCCCATTCTGATGTGGCGTGTTGATATGAACAACATCTATCAAATCCGCCTATCCATGCTTGGAGTGTTTGTAACATCAATGGTTCATCTGCCCCCAGCTGGGCAGCGTCTGTTCTGCTATTTGAACGCATGACTCCTTAAGTGATTTATCCATGTTTATCATCTGAGAAGGAAAAGAAAGAAGACATTATTTCGGTATCCGATTGGAGATCGTTTAGGAACGATACATCGTTTTACCAAATGGGTGGCTTCGCGGCCAGATGCATTTTGCATTGAAGGGATGGATTCCATTATGCTCTGCGAACGATGATCATTGCTTGGGGAGCTCGCCCCTGAGCTTAAAGATGCTCAAAAGGTAAGGCGGATCTTCGTACGACTAGTTTTAAGCGTAAATGAGAAATGCCCCCATGGGAGCCTTACAATGGGATTGCCAATACATTCATTCAGGCTATTCAACCTCTTTTCTCCGAACATTTTTTTACAAATCGCGCCTTGAATCAAACACCTGATCGTCGGCTCTGTATCACTATTGCAAGAGTCCGCCAGCTTCAGGCTGATCGAGCCAGAAATTGAGTTCCTCTCCAAGGAAATCGCTCGAATCTCCGAGCCATTGATGCTCAAGTCGAGTGTCACCGACCGCTGGCGATAGATCACTCTCGCCTTGGATGATTTGATTCCTCGAGCTGGAACCTCCCTTGTTGACCGGCAAATATGTAGACATGTCCCATGTAAATGTTGGATTTGCCATGGGAAGAGCACTAGCAACAGGTTGGTACTCAAATTGGGGAGTTCCTATTTGCGGGAACTGCGGTATATACACTTGAGGGGTATTGAGACTGCTTGGTGGAGCGTTCTGATTTGGGTTAGAGGAGTCGGTGACATGGTTGCTGGTCTCGTCAACACCGAAACATGGTTGGGTGTTCCCGGCTCTACAATCATCGTGGTTGCAGTTATGACCAACATTTAAGTTCGAACCAGCTCCATCCGAGCTTAGTGTCACCCGTCCCTCTTTTAGCAATCTCTTGAAATATCCAAGGTGGCTCGCGACGTTAACTTTAGAGAGTCCCGGCACGTTCAGGATTTCGTGTATGCGCGTTGATCGTGCCGTGTCGATCCCCAACTGTCGAACTGTATCAACAAATTTCTGATGGAGTTCAACAGTCCAAGAAAATCGCGCTTTCTTGTCAACAAGAACAGCTTGCCGACTAATCTCTATGAGGTCTGATTGTGTTGGAAACTGCTCTTGTAAGCCTTCGACGGTATCTGACTGCACCGGAAGACATTGCGAAAGGCATTGTAACATATGAGCACTACCAATCTCTAGAAGTGGCTCTTCGGAGAATATTTCACTGATGAGAATATGGTTATTGCAATCAAGGCAAGTGGCACTGCTCAACGCTTCCTCATACCTAGCGCTTTCTGTTCGAAGCTTTTCATTTTCTTCCTTCAGAATCGCTAGCTCTTGCTGTCTATGTAGATTCTCCAGCCGGGCTCGTTTGTTACGAAACCAATTATTGACCTTCCCAGGCTCCCACCCTAACTCTCGACCTAGCTCAGCCCTCTGCTTCTCATCTAGATGGGGGCATTCCTCGAAGAAAAAATCAAGCTCCCGGTCTTGACTTGAAGTACGGTGAAGGGGATGTTTTCCTTCCTGACGCTGATCACTGCTATGGGCATTGTTTTCATTACCACAACCTTGAGTTTCATCGTTGGAAGTGTCAATCTCCATGACCATCGTGCCGGATTCGGTCCCGTGATCTTCAAATTCTTCCAGCAGTTTAAGCTCGGAGACTTCTAAGTCGGGCGTTTCCAACAAATGACGGTATCCTTGGAACATTTTGGATCGAAGTATCACTGACTGATCATCGCAGAAGTCATCTGATCCTTCGAAATATTGATGTATGGGTTGGGTAGTATCGCCCGACTGGTTTTTCGAGCTGGAGCCTCCATTTCTTCTCGAGAACATGAGAGGGGAGTTGATCGATTGACCCCCATAAGCATCTCCTACTTGGGAATTAGGGAAACAAAAATGCTCAACGCATTCCCTTGTTAGATCCTTTGAAACCACATGCCCTAGTTCGGCAAGTCCTTGGGCACTAAGCGCAGAAAGCTCATTAGTAAGCGGAAAAACAGCGACGGATGGGTGCTGCACCTGCTGCATCTGTGGCACACACTCTTGAAGAAAATTGGGATGACTCAGATGAATATTCTGATCAATTTCCCAATAAGTGTTGAATTTGTAACCGAGGTTAGCATGACGCTGTCTTAGCGCTCTTCTGTAACAACCGAGGTGATTTGAGACCATAGCCTTGGTAAGTTCTGGTGCATTCAGGGCCTCCATTACTTTCTTCGGGCGTGCATAGTCGAGCCCTATTCGCCGAACCACGTCTAAGAACCGGCGGTGAAGCTCAAGGGGCCAGGCGAAAATCTTCTTCTCTTGGTTCAGAATAGCGTCGACAGCTTGACGGCTGATCTTTAACCCTTCTCGAGCAGGATCTGATCCTGCCATAAGTCGTTGTGGAGAAGACTCTTGGGCTCTGATGTGGTGACTCTCATCATAGTGGCATATATTCCCTCCTTCAGAAGGCACTGGCACTATCTTTGTGGGATTGATTTGTTCATGTACATTACCAGTATTTTCGATCCTAGCAGAAGGTTTAACGGGAAACAATCTATTGAGAGTGGTAGGGCCACCGCAGTTAGGGCAGACAATAGTGCTAAGAACTTCTTCATACCTCATGTTCTTTGTTCGAAGCTTCTCGTTCTGTTCCTTTAGAAACGCGGTCTCCCGTCGTTTGTACTGATTACTCAGCTTGGTTCGTTTATTTTGAAACCAATTCAAGATCCTCAAAGGGCTCGTCCCTAGTTTTTGACCCAACTTCTTCCTCTGTTCTGTGTCCGGGAAAGGGCATCCCTTGAAGATAGCTTCAAGTATCTGGACCTCATCCGGAGTGTAGAGCTGGCGACGCTTTCTTTTCTGGCGCGGATCATCGTCGCTGGCGTCTTGGTCGCTGAGGGCTTGAGTCTCCTGGATGGTCGAGTCGATTTCCATATCCTTCGTGACGAATTCATTTCCGAGGTCTTCAAATTCCTCTAGTCGTTCAAGTTCGGAAACATTTAGGTCAGGCGTTTCCAACAGATGATGGTACCCCTTGAACATTTTGGGTCGAAATGTCTTTTCCTGATCTTCGTTCGCTTGATCTTCTCCACCCTTTCTCAGATGTTCGCCCTCTCTGTAATTATCAGAGATTAGGCGTGTTCCAGGAAGCGTCGCTTTGAAATTGAGTAACGAGTGTCTGACGGGCGTTCCTTTCGAGACTTCGTGATTCCCCCCGTCCGTTCTTACTCTCTCTTGCCTGAGTGGAGCGTGCAGATTTCCCGTGTCGACTTTTGCTTTATCGAGCATTACGCCAGTCCCCCTAGCTCGGTCTCCAAAGTGATAGGTCCGCCGGCCTTTAGGTGTTGTTACCTTTTCTAAGCCCGAAATCACGGGACAGAGGTGGATCTGTGACTCACCAGGGATGTATTAATGAGACTTGATTAGCCCAGCTGCGTATAGAAAAATTATTGCAGCTTTCCCTTTCTCGTTCGAGCACTAAAGGGCGAGAGATTGACATCGAGAAGATTACATTTCGATCTAACCTCTCAAACACTCCTCCATCACTCCTTCTCCTCTCTGCTGTTGAATCGCAGATGGCTTCCTCTCCTGTTCCTGTTGTCTCGACCGAAGCTTCAACCCAATGGGAGAGGTTTTATCACCTCTTGGGTAGAGGTTATGGCTACATAAACAGTCATCCTGAAGCTGAGGTTGAAGTTCGTACTCTGATTCCGGCCCTGGACACTGTGTGTATTGAAGGTACGAAACTGCAAAGGGAGTTTGTGATCTTCCTAACTCTCTTCAACAATTTCCTGCAGGCTTACGAAGTTGCTAGCCGGGAGGTCACTTTGGCTGGTATCGTGCGAGCCCGCTATCAGGACCGAACTGAGTTCCTGATGTTGGCCATGCTGACGGCCGATAACCATAAAATGGCTGTTGAATACGCCCACGCCCAGGTTTCGATGTTGGTCCGTGAGAGGGACAACTTGGTGGAGCGTCTGGCTCTTTTTGACACCGCCTTTGAGCAAGATCAGCACAACCTCGTGCTGAGGTTCCAGTGTGCCTGGTTGGAGGAAAGGCTTGAAGACCTGAGCATGGATATAGCTCGCGGGAGGGTGCTGGCTCAGGACTTAGAGCTTGAGTTCGAGTACTATGAGACCAATGTGAACGAACTTAAGGAGAAATGTCGTCTCCTTTTCTTCAAGCTTGTAGACCTCGATTCCCAGAGTGTGAGTTGTAAGCAAGGCATGGATAGCATGGAGAATCAATTGAGCTCATTTGTGATGCTCATTAGAACTCACTTTGGATTTACGGTTCCTCCTCAGTAGTCTGTTTGTAAAGTCTCCTGTTAAGTGCTATAAATGAGAGTGTATGTACATTTCCGCTTATCCTTCGCAAGATTCAATATTGCCCTTGGTTTCACAATCATAGTGTTTGAGGCAATTGACGATCTTTCCGCTTTCGAGCCCGCTCACGTTATGTTTGTAACCTATGCTGTCACGTTTGCCTTCGTGCGCTTGGTCGATTTACCTCGAACCCATTGTGACAAAAGATTATTGTAGCTAAACATGATGATGTTAGCAAGCATCATTGTGTGAAATCAACCCTAGGCCTTAAAGAAGAAAGGAACTGCTCCGATTGAAACTTTACAATGCGCAAATAAGAAATAAGTTCTACTTGTGTACAAGCCCCCCCTTTCTCTGGGTATGTTCGATCACCACCCCATCATGTCTGGGTTCAGGTGCGCGGTCATCGACTCCAGATCATGGCCGTGAAGGTTTGCTAGCCTCCTCCTGATGGATTCTTCGAACTGTGACCACCATCTTTGTTTGAGAAGAAAAGAGGAGGGTCGACCTCTTTCCTATCAAAAGCGTGTCTCACTCAGAGATCAGGGAAGCAAAATTGTTCGAAGTGTTCCCCCACTGGATCATCTGAGATCATATGCCCTAGTTGGGCGAACTCCTGAACATTAGACGTCGTGGGTGGATCAGCAGCAGTAAGAGCGCCGGTGGACGGCAGCTGCTCGAGCGGAGAAGTGTATATTTGTTGCACCGGTGGCACGTATTCTTGAGGAACATTAAGATGACTGATAGGGCTATATTGACCAATTCTCCAACAGTTGGTGGTAGAGCTACCGGCTTGGTTGGTATCGAGACTCGGCAGGGCTCTTCTTGAGGCATGACTGTTGCGTTCGTAGCCGTACCTAATGTTCAAGTTCGAGTCGGGCTCTTCTAGGCGCCGTGCGGCATGACGCCGTCGTAGCTTCCTGCGGTAACCATTAAGGTGGTTTGCGACTAACCTTCTAGCGAGCCCCGGTTCATTCATGACCTCATGTACGCGTGTTGGACATAATGAGTCATTCCCTATTTGGTGAACCGCATCAAGGAATTTTCTGTGAAGCTCTGGAGACCATATGAACTTCTTTTGGCGACTCAGGATAGCATCCGTGACTCGGCGATCATTCCTCGATTCACTCTCGGCGGGGTCTGGTTGTGCCAGAGGTTGTTGCAGGGGAAGCTGGTTGACTTCGAACTGGTCTGTGGTGATAGTAAGCCCATTGTTAGGGAAATTGTAGTAACGCGCCTCCCCTCTTTCAAAAGATGGTTTGAGGGAGTGGGGTGGCGGACGACCACCTGCGATTCTCATAGAAAACTTATCACGGAACATTTCGCGAGTGTCGATAGAACCACCGCAGTTAAGGCAAGCGGCGTTGATGAGGACTTCCTTATACCACATGTTTTCTGCTCGAAGCTTGGCGTATTCTTCTTTTAGAGTTTCGAGCTCTTGACACTTTCCCCGAACCACTGATCTGGCCCGTCTGTTTTGAAACCAGTGCTTGACCCTTAAGGGTTCCATCTCTAATTTCCGGGCTAATTTTCTTCTTCGTCTCGTATTCGGGTAACGGCACTTATTGAAGGCGGCTTCGAGTATCTGGATTTCCTTCTTAGTATAGAGCCGGCGACATCTTCTTCCACGAGATGGGACATCGCCGCTGCCGTCGTTGTTGCTGCTACTGTCGTCGTCGCCACCACTGTCATCGTCGCTGCCCTGATCCTGAACCTCGTTGCCAGCAGGGTTGGGTAGTATGGTTTCGACATCTGGCTCGATCCCAAAGGCTTCGAGGTCTCCCAACTGCACATTACCTAGGACATTTGGGTCAGTCATCTCCAACAAATGACTATGACTGTTAAACATACTGGATCAAGAAAAGGTTTGTTCGTCCTTTTTTATTAACTCAAGGTCTTGTAATCCTCTTCCTATGTTTACTCTCTCTAAACTTTCTTTTGAGTGACTTTGCGTACTCAGGAGTCGCTCTTCGAGCATGGAAGACGATCACCAGGCGAGCGCTCTTCTAGAGATTTTGAGTTTCTTGTCTTGTCGTCTTCCTTCCTTTTCATGGTGGAGAGATCACGGATCGCTTTTCTTTCCTCGATAGCCGAACCTGTCCCCCACTATCTCTCAAAAGACTAAATTACGTCCACCACTCGCTCAGCTTTTCATCATGACAAAACTATCAACCCTATCGCGGCTCCTTCGGTATTTGCGCTCGACTCCCGCTCCATCTCAATAATGGTGAAATAGACAACTCTTTTACAACTTTTCAAACTCGTCCGGCCGGAAATCGCGGATCGAGACATGTCTGATGATTCACGGGAGGAGCAGCCCCTGCTTTACATTAACTACCCCGGCTCCACAAGCATTATTGCTGTAACTTTTCTCCATTTTTGAGCTACTATGAAACGAGGAGAAGGTTAGTGCTCTCATTTGCCCAGCTTTCACTTTCATTCATTCCATCGCACTCGTCTTCCTCTCCATCCTTCCAACAAGAAATGGCTTCATCTTCTGCTTCTTCCTCTGACTCTTCCTATGCTTACGTCTTTTCAATCGCAGTCCCGGCCCGATGGGAAAAACTCTATAATCTCTTGGGTCGGGGCTATGCTTATATAGCCGATCATCCGGAGATCGAGGCTGAGATCCGCGTTCTATTTGCGGCCACAGACACTACTTCCATCGAGGGTACTGAGTTGGAGAAGGAGTATAAAACATTCCCAGCCCTCTTTGCAAACTTTCTAGAGGCTTACCGCGTTGCTCACCGGGAAGTTCTCGTGGCTCGTGTCTTGCGAGCCCGCTACGAAGACCGCTGTGACTGCCTGACGTTGACTAACTTCGTGGCTGACAGCCACAACAAGGTTATGGAAACTGCCAACGAGCGGGTCTCGACGATGCTTCGTGAACGTGGAAATTTGGTGGAGCGTTTGGCCTTGTGCCTGATCACCTATGAGCACGATCGTCGTAACATCATGTTGAAGTTTCAGAGCGATTGGCTGGAAGAGCGACTCGATACTGTTACGGCGGATGTATCCCGTGGGAGGGAATTGGTCCGGGACTTGGAACTTGCTGCTGAAGATCACAGGGCCAAGGTTGCTGACCTTAAGAATGAGTGCAAGCGCCTTCTTCTCCAGCTCGCGGATCATGATATACAGAGCGGTGAGTGTAGGAAGGGAATCAACCATATGGAGGGCCAATTGAGCTCCTTCGTGCTGCTGATTAGGGCTCAGTTCGGCTTTACTTTTCCGCCTCGCTAATCTGTATTAATCTGCTTTGAAAGTCTTTCGATTGAGCGAAAGTGAATGAAAGCTCATGTGTGTGTGTTTTAGCTTTTACATGGTCCATTTCTTCGAGCATCCGAACATCTTCAACTTGGGTGAGCTGAACTATAATATCAATAAGTTGAGTAAATATGTCCTGATTTTCTAACTTGCTCATGATCAGATGAAAGAATAGCCTCAGATTCATCCAGGAGAAGATTTCTCTCTATTACCTATTTTTCACCTGCAAATGAAACGACTGAATCAGAAGAAATAATTTGAAAAAGAAAGCATAAACCCCTTTCAATCTTATGCTTGCTCGTGATTAATAAGGACAAAAACTTTTACAAGGGTTTAATCTTGCGCAAAAGTTTTTTATCAGTATTCTTCGAAGGAAAGCGTATTATTGAAAGGAATGTAATTCACGATAATCGCTTTTGATCAATTTCGAGAAGAACGAACTAGTCAAAAGTACAAAGCATAACGACGTTTTTTAAATTTAATTGAAGATACAACATCCAAATCAAGGCCGTTTTGTAAGAACGATGGCAATTTGGACATCTATCTCGTCATTAAATTCGAAACAATGCCGATACTCTTGATCAATTATCGTGGATTACCAATGATGTACGACATGCATGAATCAATTCAAGTGTATAATTCCTTCTGGCGAAATTGAGATTGGACTACTCTATACGACCAAAAGGTCGTGTAAGACTTCCAATTTTAATTTCCTCTAAAGGAATTATAAACTTGACTTGGGAGTATTCGGATGATTAGAGAAAATGCCATCACACTCCCATGACCAGTCAAAAGAAATACAACCAAGTTCCATCTGAATGTATACACCAATAGATCCCTAATACAATTACTCTAAGGGGTGAGATAGAGAAAACCTCGGTAAAAATAAACCCTATACCAGAGGACTAGTAATGAAAAATGAAACAAAGGAATGTGATCCTAACGTTTAAGGATGCCCCAGTTTCGATCTGTGTCTTCAGGATCACTTGCCCCAACTCGTCATCTTCGTTGGATGATACCTCAATAATGTCAACAGTATGCTCCTCGCGTACTCGGTGTTCGTCGTGGGATATCACCCTCCTCGTCTTCTATCAAGGACGTTGAAATGGCATTTAATCTAATCACCGGAATGCATCGAATGAAATGCCTATATTTATATGAACTGTAATAGATTTGAGGGATAGAGAGTCTTACCAACCAAACTCGTCGACTTATGTGCGGTTTTAGGTGTACCAACCGCCCAAAGACATGCGCATGAGACAAGTGATGATGAACTTCTAAAAATCAGAGGGTTTGGTACCTAAGGTCAAAGCTCCCACCTCGAGTTCTAGAAAGAGCCGATTCCATTGCACAACTATCGTTGCATTGGGACTCGATCCATAGTTCGAAGTGAACGGAATTGAAAAGTAGATTACCCCGTGTTTTTCCTCACGGAGATTCCATTTTCAATTCCTTCTGTCATGTTCCTAAAGGCGGCGCCCGGGGTTTTAGGCGCGGTTGTGTGTGTCCACGTGTTGTGATCATCACAATGCAATTCATGCACAACAGTTTATCAATCAGCACTTCAAATCATCCACACAACATACATTCCTACGCCCAACCTACATAAGACAATGTTAATCACGGACTACACCCCTTATTTCTCCAATCTGCAAAAACATATAACACCTATCATGAGCGGACTTACCTCACCTTCAGGAGCGCCTGCAAGGTTAGAAATATCACTCAGCGTTTTAATTACGGCCTAAGTCCACTTAAGGTCCAGAACCAAGTGTTCTAGAACAAGTCCCCAGCGGAGTCGCCAGCTGTCGCGACCCGTCCGAAAAAACGGACGCAGCTAATGGATTACCGATCGCGGGCCTTGGATCGGCGCGGGCCCTCCCAGGCCCATACCAAATCGCGGCGGGAGTATTTTTCAAAGATTCGACGATAAGAGTCGATCGCTTTCGACCTTCAATGTGGTCGTGGTGGCATGTGCAACTTGTGCATGCATTTGGAGTCGCCACCGGTCTTTCTTGGAGGGTAGACCGGAAACCTTATTGACCGATTGGGAGAGATCGATCAATTCTGCGGAACCAGAGATTTTGGGTTCGGGGACTTGGTTACGCTGGTGTCATTACCAACGCCCTTTCGGTACCTAACGCGAGTGATTTTCCTAGCTAAGAATTCATGCAGACGCAATTTTGGGTGAGGTAGGCTTGATTCAGGGTTCCATGCAGATTGGAAGACTATTCCTATCAATCACAATCCATTTTAATGAAAGCGCAATCAAGTGCATAAATAAATCACATCGATGCACATCAATTCAAATCAATGGCTTCCTAGTATAGCCATAAGGGCTTAGGGAATGTGTGATTTCAGACCAGGGGTAAAATGGGAAGATTTGGAGGCGATTTAGCCCGAAGGGCAAAATCGTCAATTTTTGGAAGACTTGGATACCGAATTACCCAAAACATTCCATGGCCAGTTGATTGTGGCCATTTCCCATTTTTGAGAATTTTTTTGGAATTTCTTGATTTTTCATCAATTTTTGGAAGACAATTCGCTCAAAGGGCGAAATCGTCATTTTAAGAAGGGTCGGGGTTCAAAACACCCGGAATGAGTCTTGGCCAGTTGTTTGTGGCCATTTCCTATTTTTGGGGATTTTCCCGGATTTTTTAGAATTTTTTTTTTGGAAGACGGTTTGCCGGAAGGGCAAAACCGTCATTTCTGGAAAGATCGGGGGTCAAATGACCCGAAACAGGTCGTGGCCAGTTGAATGTGGCCATTTCCTACTTTCTGGAATTTTTTAGAATTTTTCTGAATTTTCCGAATTTTCTTGAATTTTTTATGATTTTCTATTTTTTATTGATTTTTGAATTTTTTATTATTATTATTTATTATAAATAATAATAATAATAATAATAATAAAAATTACTCGGACCGGGTCAGATGACCTGGCCCACGCCCGGATCCGCGACCCGGACCCGGCCCGCCTCATCCACGACCGAAACGGCGCCGTTTCACGGATTTCGGATGGGCGCCTCAGATCTTGACACGTGGCGCTACCTGGGCCGTTGGATTATTTTTATTTTATTTATTTCCGGTTATTAAGCCCCGCTGACGTGGCCGCCACGTGGCTGCCACGCCAGCGCCACGTGGGCGTTGACCGGTCAACGCCTCGCCGGGGAAGACGACCGGCGCCGGCGTTCCCTCGCCGGCGCCTCTTCGGAGGGCCATATCTCGGCCCTCCGACGTCCAAATCGCGCAAAACCAACGGCGTTCGAATCTACTCGACGAGCTCTACCACATATCCTAACCTCAACATAGCAGAACATCAGATAATCAACCTGCCATCTCCGACCGAACCACATCTCCGGCGAAGCTTGGTCCCGACCATTCTACACGTTACATGACTGAAACAGCTCATCGGGAAGCATTTAGGGAGTTCTAGAAGACTTACCTGAGCCTTGCGGAGGTTCGGTTTGGTCTGAAACGAACCGGGGAGCTCACGGCAGGCCGACCATGATAATGGACAGAGCGGACGATTCCGGCAATGAAACATCATGCAATAAAAAGCAAAAATGTGCAGTGAGGTACCAAGATTAATTTCAGATCATCCGTTCGTGAAACGAGCGAGTGAAAATTGAGATACCATTGGAGGCCGAGATCGAGCTTGAAGGTGCGTCTCACACTTCTAGGAGATCTCTGGCGGCTCTGACGGATACACGGGCTTCCTCACGACGTCGTGGAGCTCGGAGGGTGGTCTGCCAGCTTCGGTTCTTCTCTAGGCGTGATGACGGGAGCTCGGGAGCTTCGGCCAAGCTCGGCGGCAATGGCGGCGAGGCGGTGGCGCGACCAGAAGGACGACAGTCGAAGAAGATGAAGGCTGATGATGATGATGTCGAGCCAGTGGGAGGAGGTGGAGCTCTATTCTGTTCAAGAAGCAACCGAAGAAGAAGAAGAAGCCATCGTCCTTGGACCCGTCTTCCCGCGAGAGAGAGAGAGGGAAAAGAAAAAGAAAGAGAGGGAAAAGGAAAAAGAAAAAGAGAAAAAGAGAAAAGGAGGGAAAAGAAAAAGAAAAAGAGAAAAGGAGGGGGAAATAATAATAGAAAATTGATAAAATAAAAATAAAAATAATAATAATAATAACAACAAAAAGGAAAGGAAAAATTGTTATTCAAATGTCCGTTTTCTTTTTTTTTTCTTTTTTTTTTAAATATTGCTAATATTTTTGTCAGAGTTAATTTTATGATGATCAAAGAACACCTAAAATCGAACCTGTATTTTCATATATTTTTTTGTATTTTTGTATTTATCTTATTATTTTATTTTCGACTTTGGTTAAAAATCAGGTGTCAACAGACACATGAACGAAAATGGGATGAAGTTGTTAGCATTTAAGGGAAAACTGCTTGATTTGAAGTCTATAGATGGTATATGTGAGGATTGCGTTCTGGGTAAGCAAAAACGTGTTAATTTTTTGAAAATTGGGAGAGAATCAAAGAAAAGAAAATTAGAATTGGTGCATACAGATGTGTGGGGCTAGCCCCTACACATTCCCCTAGAGGCTCGCACTATTATGTCACGTTTATTGACGACTCCACCAGAAAAGTATGGGTTTATTTTTTGAAAAATAAATTTGACTTGTTTGCTACCATTATGAGATGGAAAGATGAAGTAGAGAACGAAACTGGCTTGGAGATTAAATTCTAGGGTCCGATAATGGTGGTGAGTATGATAGCAAGGAGTTCAAGCAATTTTTTGCAGAGAACGGAATCAGAATGGCAAGGACTGTTCACAAAAGATCGCAGCAAAACAGAGAGGATGAATAGAGCTTTGAATGAGAGTGCAATAAGTATGAAGATGCATGCGGGATTACCCAAGATGTTTTGGGAGGATGCAATTAACACAGCAACATGCCTGACCAACAAAGAACTTTCAGTTCCACTTGATTTCAAGCTACCAGAAGAAGAATGAAGTGGAGAAAAGGTGAATCTCTCGCTTCTAAAAGTTTTTTGTTGTGTTTCATACGTCCACATAGATTCTGAAAATAGAGATAAGCTTGATGCAAAAGCTAAAAAATATTTTTTCATTGGATATGGATCTAATTATTTTGGCTATCGATTTTGAGATGAGCAAAATAGAAAAATAATAAGAACCGCTGAAGTTGCATTTAATGAAAACTTGTTGTATAAAGATAGAGCTATGGTAGAATCTAGTGTGAAGGAGAAAACCGTGGAGACTAAAGAGATTGAATTGGGATGGGTTTTTAAGAGTGCTATGGTAAGAAATCCTAAAACTATTGCTGTAAACTTGTTGACACTGAATTTTGGTTAGTCTTTTTTCATTTTATTTTGGAAAATTCATAAAAAATTTATAAAAATTTTTAAAATTGAAAAATCAATTTTAGTAACCTTGGCCAAGCCTAAAGAACCATTTTGACCAAAATATTATTTTTATATTTTTCTCATTTTTTAGTATTTTTTTGAAAAATAGAAAAAAGCGTGAAAAGCCAAGAAAAATAACATTCGAGGTCACCAAAATATATAAAAATGGTCAGTATTTTTATTTTTATTTTCCCTTCATTTTGATCTCATAAAAAATCAAAATTCGAGTTCAATTTTGTATGTTTCTTCATTACACATAGAATTGAATTTGACAAAACAAAATGTCATTTAAGTCTTTTAATTTGTAATTTTTATATTTTTAGAGTCTTAACATTCAATTAGATTGCCATGCATTGTAATTCAGTCTAATTATTCACTAAAATTGCATGATTTCACGAATTGGGCCAAATTGCATACTTTCCTTATAATTTAGTCCATGGATTTGAAATTAGTTAAAATCTTAGGACTTTCGTGCAAAGATGAGGTCGCTACCCTATGTTTTTCACCATTCTATATTGATTGGCATAGGTGGTTTGATTTGATTTGATTTGGCCATTAGGGCTTTAAAATTGAGGAATTTCATAGTCAGATTTTGAGGGAAATTTGGGATTTTTGTGCAATTCATGATAGAATTTGAGGGAAAATTACATTTTTAGATGTTATTCATCCTGAATTCGATTTTGAGGTTTAATTTTGTAAATTATCCATAAATTTTGGTTAATTTTGAAATTGATCCCAACCGGGTCTGCGGGTCAGACCGGATCCGGCCCGCAAACCCGATCGGGACTCGGCTCGTTCAAGAGGCCATTCTCGCGCATTTTCCAGTTTTGTAGGTTGTATTTCAATCATGAAATTGACGAGCCAATCGACCTCAATTCATGAAATTGGTGGAGGGGTTTTGTTCCTCATTGTCTCATGTGTTGATCGAGACCGATCCGATGACTTGGGTCCGTCAGAGCTGCTCCAACAAGGTCAATTTATGCCAAGGTTGAACCAAACTAAAATGCAGACTAAATCCACCTTAATTTGCACAAAATGCGATCACTAGAGGACCCAAACAGAATGGCCGTTATGCCCCTAGCGATGGCCGGTCTTCGGTGACCATTTCGCACGTGTCCACACATGTGATTGGTTACCGGCTTTCCCCTTCACGCACTCGATTTTTCAGAGAGGGGTGATTAAAAAGAATTGAAGGGCATTTCTGTTGTAGGGGATTTTTCGGTTCTAGAACCCTTAAGAAAGAAAGAGAAAGCGAGGAAGATGCGATCAGAAGCTCTGGCTGTCGCCTTTGAAGCTCAGAGACGCCGAACTCCATCGAATACTCATCAGACCTACCCTGGCAAAACCGAAGTCGACGACCGCCATTTCTGACTTCCTAAAAGCCTAAGGAAGCTTTCGAACTCGTCAGAACAACTTATGAGCTCGAAAAATGATGCGACTCTCCCCCAAGCTCTTTCTCGGCCTCTCATGGCATCTCATGTTTCCATGTGTTGTTCGGTGTGTTATTAGTGTCAATCTACTCGTCGAACATCACTGATTCCTCTCGCGTTGATTTTGTGCATTTTCATCATGTGAAGTCCCGTGTCGACCTTCAACTTCCTCCGACCGGTCGCGAATTGATGGCTCGATTTAAACCAAATCGAGCGGCCGTGGACATCAGGTAAGTGTTCTCGATTTCCTATGATGCTTTCTGTGTGTTTAGACTAGCTAATTTGCGTAGAAAATGGCTAGGACGATGGCTTGCATGGGGTTAGCTTCGGTCGAGGTAGGATATCTAGGCTAGCTTGATTCTGCTATGATGAGCTCATAATTTGCTGTAGAGGAGTAGATTTAGAGTCAAATGACATTAGTTTCAGACTGATCGGACGTATGTAAGCCAAGATATGACCTTCCGGCGAGTTACCGGTCGATCGTCTTCTTCGATGAGCATTGACTTTGGTCAACACTCATGTGGCAGCCATGTCAGCAGGCCGTTAGGGGGAGAGTAATTCTGTTAAATAATCCGATGGCCTAGGTTCGGCCACGTGTTAGCTTGGTGGCCGTTGGATCAATAAAAGAATTTTCGATTATCCGGGTAATAAAAAATAAATTTCAAAAATAAAAAAAGTAAAATTCTCAAAATGACGTCGTTTTGTTCCGACGTCTCGTGCGAATACGGACCGACAATCAGTGGGCCGGCCTCGTGCGTTTTCTTGATCGGGCTCGGTCTATCTGTTGTTGACAGGACCGATTACGTCTCAGGCTCACGGTCCACGCGTGTGTTCGACCGGGTTCACAAACGAGGCCGGCTCATTTTTTTTAATAAAGGAAAGGATTTTCAGAAATTTAAAAAAATTAGAAAACCCTAGAAAATTTTAAAAAAGTTAGGAAAATTTGTCGAAAATTCCTAGAAATTTCATAAATTCCCAAAAATTGAAGATTGTTCATAGACAATAGGCCAATCCTATTTTTAGAATTTATTATATGTGTCGCGACCCTCTCTCGAGGCGGAGCGGGCTAATGGGCCGCCCGATCGCTGGCTTGATCGGACGCGGGCCTCTCCCAAGGTCCATTACCCAAATCGCAACTGCTGGATATACGTGGTCGACCTTCAGTGTGGTCTAGTGACATGTGATGAGTGTACATGCCAAGGAGTCGCCACCAATCGTTTCGTGGAGGGTACGATCAGAAACCCTATCGAATAGTTGGGAGTGGTCTATTCGATTCTGCGGAAACCAGAGAAGTGGGTTCGGGGACTTAGTTACGCCAACTGTCAGAGTTGACGCCCTTTCGGTACCTATGCTGAATGGTTTATCTGATCCTAGGATTTCATACAGACGAGTGGGGTACAGATCCTAAATCTAGGAGTTCATGCAGATGGGAACTACTACCCTATCAATCACAATCAATAGAAATAAGTGCGCAAATCAAGGATCCAGTACATGCGGATAAAACACATGAAACCAGCATGGCATCCCTAATGAGGCCCTATTAGCCTAGAGAAATATCAACCAAGGTTTAGGAATGATTTTGGCATGATTTGCCCATGAGGAGCAAAATCGTAATTTTGAACAATTCGGGGATAATTCACCTCCAAAAGGGAAAATTTGTCATTTTAGATGAATCGGGAAGTCAAAAGATGGGGGAAATAGGATTAGCTATCAATCCAATCCATTTCCTATTTTTTTGGGAATTTCCAGGATTTTTTTGGAATTTAAAAGCGATTTTACCTTCGGAAGGGTAAAATCGTCATTTTGGACAAAGATGAGAACTGAAAATCTCAAACATTAGGGTTGGTCGTCCACCTGATCCAAACCCTAACTTTAAGCAATTTTAAGAACTCGATCGGAACAAGAAAGACGATTTTCCCAATGAGGGGAAAAATCGCCATTTTGAGAAAAGAGGCGGGACTCGAAAACCCAAACCTAAGAATTGGTCGCCTACCCGACCCTAATTCTTACCTTGGCATTATCGGTTTTATCTTGCATACACAGCAGAGGCGACTTACCCCTAAATGGTAATGTCGTCGAGTCTCGAAAGAACGGATAAGAAACCCCAAAAATAGGGTTGACCAATTATCTGTGGTCAATCCTCGATTTTTGGGGATTTCTGGAGTGTCTAGGATTTTTCCACAATTTTTTCACAATTTTTTGGAATTTCCGGGAATTTTCTAGCATTTTTTTGGATTTTCTAGGATTTTTCTGATTTTATTTTTATTTTTTTAAATCATTTCTGATTTTTTTATTTAAAAAATATGATTCGGACCGGGTCGACCCGACCCACTCGGGTCGGAACCCGGCCCAGACCCGGACCCGCGCGGACCCCAGCTCCAAAACGACGCCGCATCGCGTTTTTATTTTCGGATTATCTTAATCTGATCAAACGGCCTATATTGAACCGCGTGGCTTGTCCGCGTCCCTTAGATCTGATTACTAGAACCTACGGTCTAGATTGAACGATGACTCTCTCGGGACCGTTTGATTGACTTATTAAATCCACGGCCACGATTAGAACAAGGGGTTTGATCTGAACCGTTCATACCTACTTATCCTAAACGACGCCGCTTTAATATTAACCTAAACGGTGTCGTTTCAACCAGTTTTGCCTTTCTGATTAAAAACTATTTTCGAATTATCCTAATTTCTAATCGGACGGTCCTCGTTTAATAAACTCGATTAACCTAGACTGTTCGATCTAATGCTGACTCGTCCTAACAGACTAACGGTCGAGCTGACTCGACGCCAGTGTGGACCAATGGCACCTCGCCACCTAAGACGCTGACTTGTTGACCTTGCCACGTACGCATCGTCTTCTACCTCGAGCCTGCGACTGGGCGAACGACTGTGCTTCTCCGGCGACGATCCGACGGTGGATCCTCAATGAAATCGCACGAAATCAACGCCAATCGACTCGCAATGGGTTCTTGCTTAGCATATCTAAGAATCGAATCGTTCTATCCATAGAATCAAGAGCATCATGCGGATTGCCGAGTACGACCATGGGAGTTCAATCATGCGATTTAAGCAAAATCATTGCGATTCCATCACGGGATAACACCAATTGATGTTCAGGAGACTTACCTCGAGCTCCGATTGAGCTCGCTCGGCCCAGATTTTGCTGGGTACGAATGAACAGTGTTCAGTTAACGGAGGTTGGATTGGGAGACTCGATTCGGTGTGTTAAGACGAAATCGATGCAAAAACGATATGCGAAGATGGTCAGTGATGTTCAGGGAATGAAACGCACACATGAAATGCAAAGATTGAAGCCGAAATCAGGGTTCGCCATTGAAGACCAGAGCTTAAGCTCGAAGTTCGGGATTACCTGTTCTGGCAGTTTTGGGCTACGCGGTCGATGGCGATCGCTTCCTGGGGGCTTGAGCATCTTCTGGTTGACCTTGAAGAGCTTCGGTTTGGTCTGAGAAGGCCTGACCAGCGCTCTGCAAATCCGAGCTCTACCCTCGACAATGGCAATGGAGGGGAGCTCTCTCTCTCTCGTTCTCTCTCTTTCTCTTGATTCTGTTCGTCTTCCGCCAACTGAATCGACCAACCTCTTCAACTGAAAGTCTCCACAGGCTTATATAGCCTTTTGCGTTTTGACGCCGAATTGGGGACGATCGATTGATTCAAATAGCACGTGTCATCTCGTGATTTTAGGTCAAAACGGCGTCGGGGACGATGGGTGAATCGTCCAACTCCATTTGGTTCTCCGGGGGGCTTCATTTCACGCGGATTTGGCACGAATTTGAGCTGTGTTTGCTTTTGTTGACTTTTTGCAGCTTCAGAACTTGACCGGCCGATTGCCTTTTACTCCGACGATGTCGAGCGGCGCCACCGGTGTTAATCAATAGGTAGGAGTATAGGCAACAATACGCCCACCAATGCGTGCTAGATTATCCACGAATTGGCCTTCAATTTGAGGATCGAAATCACCTTTGGAACTGTTCATCTGTGCAGGTGCTGAGGGAAGACGATAACACTGTAGCGGACCGGTTCGACCGGTCCAACCGGCGGTCAGACCGGTCCGAACCGGTCCCGACTTGCAATTTCTCAAATTAAATCCAAATTAACAGGAAATTTTTGCAATTGAACCTCATAATCGAATCCAGGGCATGAATTCTATCAAAAAAATGTGATTTTGCCCAAAAGTTCATATCAATTTCAACAAAAACCCCAAATTTCCTTTTAATTGCAAATTGGGGAATTATGCAATTGAAGGTCCAAATGATCAAATTAGGTTAAATCACCTGTGCCAATCGATTCAAAATGGTAAAACCCATTGGACAGTGTGTTTAATTTGCAATGATAGCCCTTGAATTGAAAGTAATTTCAATTATGCTCATTTTCAAGGACTAAAAATGCAATTTTAGTATGCAATTTTGCCAAATTCATGCAATTGAACAATTTGTACAAATAATTGGGCTAAATTGAAATAAGGGACAGTTAGAATGGATGTCAAGATCCTAGAAAATACCAAAATTGCAAATTAAAAGACTCAATGGATATTTTTTTTCTCAAATTCAATAGTATGGGTTACAAAGGAACACCCATAATTGAATCTGATTTTGAACTTTTTGTGAGGTCAAAAATACAAGGGATTAATAATAAAAATATTGGCTATTTTTCTATATTTTTGTGACCTCAAATGCTATTTTTCTTGATTTTTTTTAGTATTTTCCTATTTTCTAAAAATACTAAAAAATATGAAAAGTATGAAAAATTATTTTTTTGTTCAAAAATGGTTCCTTGGGCCTGGCCAAGGCCACCAAAGTTGATTTTGTAATTTTTTTTGACTTTTTATGATTTTTTTTGTGATTTTTCAAAATATAATTTGCAAAAAGACTTGATCAAAAATCAGGTGTCAACAATATGTTCTTTCCTTGAATGACGATTCTACCCTTTTGGGGTAAATCGCCTTTGAAGGTAGCTGGAGTCTTTGAAAATGTCAAAATTAGGATTTGGGTCTGATTGGATGGCCAATCCTTTTGTTTGGGTTTTTGAGTCTTGTTCCCATTCTGAAATGACGATTTTACTCCTCAAAGGGTAAATCGTCTTCTAAAATTTCAGAAAATTCAGAAATTGTCGAAAATTAGGGGATGGGTCAGTTAGGTGGACAAACCTATTTTCGACATTTTTGGGATTCCCAATCCCTTCCAAATTGACGATATTTCCCTCATAAGTGAATAATGTCTAAATCACTCCCGAACCCCTTGTTGTGTTGTGATTGATTGTTCCCTAAGCCAATAGTGCTTTATAGGAATGCCATGCTAATTTGATGCGTTTTATCCGCATGTTATGGATTCCTTGTTCTGCGCACTTTATCACTGATTGTGATTGCTAGAATAACCATTTCCCATCTGCATGAACTCTTAGATTTAGGTTCGTACCCCACTCATCTACATGAAATCTTTAGTCAAAAAATTCATTCAACTTAGGTGCCCAAAGGACGTCGATTTTGATAGTTGGCGTAACTAAGTTCCCAAACTTACTTATCTGATTTTCGTAGAATCGGATAGAAACTCCCTACTATTCGATTGGGTTTTTCAATCGTACTCTCCACGAAATGATTGGTGGCGAGTCCATGGTACGCACACGTAGCACATGTCACTAGACTGCACTGAAAGGTCGGCTACGTTTTTCTCCATTGCGATTTAGGTAATGGGCCTTGGGAGAGGTCTGCGTCCGACCAGAAGGGACGACCCATTAACCTTTTGATGCCGAAGCGCGATAGAAAGCAAGGTTAAACAGAAGAATCGAAACGATAATGAGGAACCACCGTTCACTCAGGTGTGATTTTATCAAAATCAACGAAAATATCAATGCCTGTCATAAAACTACTCTTCAACGAACCCTAAACATCTTTATATAAGATGATAAACCTAATTGATCTAGGAAACACAAAATTACGAAAACACCACTAGAATTAAATAAAATAACTAAAAACATTAAAATTACAAAAATGCCTAAAACAGAAAATATGCAATATTACTTAATCTTCGTAATATTACGGAGATCGCGAGATTTATTTGCATCATTCTCCCCTGCTAGGAAAAAGATTTGTTCTCAAATCTTGTTGTGCTTTCTCATATGAAAAACGTCCAGGACGGCCTCTCCATTGAATCAAATAATACATCAGCTTCAGCCCCAAAAAGTTCCATGAAAACACATCTTCAAACTTATTCATTAACAAATACAGTTCAAAGTGTGGAGAACTTCCTTCCTTGCTTGATCCACTTTCATCCACAAAGAAAGAAAAAGCAATTTGTTCTTCAGGAATAACTTTCTCAACTCGGATTTTCAACACAGTATTATCGATGACTTGAATATTCAAGGAATGTCTAAGAGAACCATCGATACCAATCTTGCCTTCCATGTTGTCACAAGTATACATGAACTCCCCGGAATTTTTGTTTCCATCAGTCGCAACACCTATCGCATCAATACTCCATACATCTGATTCTTGTCCAGACTTGCATTTCAATACCTCAAGAGCAACATAATGGGCGCTACCGACAATAACTTGAAAATTCTTTCCTGATTTTATGAAGTCCGATAAGCCAAAGTCTGTAGTTTTCAAAGAGGATTCCTCTTTTTTTTTTTACTTAAACAAATCACTCTGGGCAGCGACTTTGAGCATCTGGCGTACAAAAACTGCTGCAACTTTCTTAGTATAATGACTGTCTTTCTTGGACGATATCCAATCGAGTAATTCACCACCACTATAGATTCCATGAACAACATACAAATTTGTGTGGAAGCCCCTACCAGATTCAATAACACCTTCATGAATATTAACAATATTCAATAGTTCAGGCTCATGCACCTTTGAAGAACTCGTTGTACGCATCACGTTCACAGTATCCATACAAATGTCCGCGGACAACTTCTTGCGCCTTTTATCACAAGGAAAATTAATGCCCACAGATTTAATGGATTTAGGAATCTGTGAACAGCAATCATCCAATTGCTTCTCCTTTTTCGAGTCTTCGAACGCTGCGAAAACCTAATCATCCACCTCGCATGTTGGCATCCACGCCTCCGCCTGGGAAACGTCGATAAGGACGACCTCGCCGCCCTTTGCTGACACGATGCCTTCTATCGTCGTGATTGGATCCTTCTATCGTCGTGATTGGATCCGCATCCTCGTGTTCTCCATCGGACTGATCATAAACTGGAAGTCTATCTTCATCATAGACTGAATCTTCATAGATTGGATTTTCATAGACCGGATCTGTATCAAAATTTGGATTTTCATAACAAATCAGATATTTATCAAAAATCAAATCTTGATCAAAGATCGGTTCTTGAACAAAGATCGGATTTTCATCAACCATCGGATATTCATCGACGATCGGATATTTTTCGTATTGAAAGTCCAACCCTGCTCGTGCAAGTCGTTGCTCCAATTGCTGGATTCGCCTTCTCAGCGCCCGCGCAAGTTGTCTCTTCCCGCTTTCGTCTCCGTAGCTCTTCGTTTTCTATGTCTCGCAGGTCTCTCAGACGCGACTGCTTATCTACATCAGGAACGATTCCACGCTCCCGGCCTCTACGAGCACGCTGTCTTCTACCACCTCAATTCGGTTCAGCCATTGATTTCAAGCAACCTGTGCTCTGATATCAAAATGATGCCGAACTACGATAGAAAGAAGGCGATGAAGAACAAAATTGATAGAATAATGAACAATCACTGTTCACTCAAAATGATATCAAATCTTAATATTCTCAATGCTCTCAAAACCCTAAAGACGACCTTTTATAAGGTGTCAACCATAATGACAAAAAAATAACGCAAAAATTACAAAAATACCATTAAATTATAAAATTGCATATAAATAGAAAATTGCCCGGAAATCCATCTAAACGACTCAGAATTGCCAAAATCCACCGCCAATGGCATCAAATATTGTTTAGACGATCGTTTTGCTTCAACTTACCGAATTTGAGCCCAATCCGATGTCGTTGATTGATGAGTCTACCGGTCATAGGTGTATCACCTTTCCGAGTAAGAGCCGTCGTCGTGGAGGGGTCGCGAGGAGACTCTAGTGAAAAATTAGAACAAGAACCATACACTACTAAGCCCACTCTGAGAAGATCTGGCAGAACATCTAAACCTGTACAGAGGTATTCTCCCTCATTGAATTATTTGTTTTACTACCAACCTTGCTTTGTACCTCTTGCTGCAATTAGGTTTTTCTTTGTCCCGGTACACCCACTTGTTCTGCAATGCCTTTTCCCATATGGTAATTAAGTTAACACTCAAAATCTAATCTTCTGAAGTGAATCCTACTCATCCTGCTTCGCTAACTCCCACTTAACAGAATCTTTAACTTGCAGTGCTTGGGACGACCCATTAACCCTTCCAAGTAAGAGCCGTTGTCTTGGAGGAGTCGCGAGGAAACTCTTGTGAAAAATTAGAACAAGAACCATACACTTCTAAGCCTACTTTGAGAAGATCTGGCAGAACATCTAAACCCGTACAGAGGTATTCTCCCTCATTGAATTATTTATTTTTAACTGATGCTTGTGGACCAGAAATTTTTTTGGAAGCTCTGCAGGTTAAAGATTCTGTTAAGTGGGAGTTAGCGATGCAGGATGAGTAGGATTCACTTGAGAAGATTAGAATTTGGGTGTTAACTCAATTACCATATGGGAAAAGGCATTGCAGAACAAGTGGGTGTACCGGGTCAAAGAAGAACCTAATTGCAGCAAGAGGTACAAAGCAAGGTTGGTAGTAAAAGGTTTTCAGCAAAAAGAAGGTATTGACTACACAAAGGTTTTCTCTCTAGTTGTACAATTGACTACTATCAGGCTAGTGTTGAGTATTGTTGCTGCTGAGAATTTATATTTGAAGCAGTTAGATGTAAAGACTGTATTTTTCCATGGTGAGTTAGAGGAGGATATATACATGGTACAACCAGAAGATTTTCAGGTCTCTGAAAAAGAAAATTATGTCTGCAAGTTGAAGAAAAGTATGTATGGCTTGAAACAGGCTCCTCAATAGTGGTACAAGAAATTTGATACCTTTATTTATGTTGACAAATTCACTAGATGTGAGATGGATCACTGTTGTTACTACAAGAAATTTAATGATTGATATATTATTTTGCTGTTGTATGTGGATGATATGCTCATGGCAGGATCTAGCATGAGGGAAATCAATATACTAAAGCATCAATTCTCAAAAGAATTTGAGATGAAGGATTTGAGCACAACGAATTAGATTCTTGGGATGAGAATCATGCGGGATAGATCCAAAGGAATTCTAAAATTATCTCAAGAAAAGTACATTGTGACGCCCTAGAAATTTGACTACGGTAAAGTGCCTGAATTCAATAAAATAGATTAATATCGAATTTCAGTCGATAAAATATATTGGATCGAAAGGACTGAAGAGACGATAATTGGACGATTTCTGAAACGTCAGTCGGTTTAGGTTAGGTTTCGAATTTTTAGTCGCCGTAAATTAGGATTTCAATCCTCGCGACCCGAGCCTAATCCCGACTGAGCCTAGCCTATGAAATTACCAAAATACCCTTCGGTCGTTGTACCGAAAATTCGTTTCAGTCCCGAATCGCCAAATGACCAAATTGCCCCTAGATATTTGTATTGGGACAAAATGCCCCAAAGGTCTTTGTGGGCCCCAACTCTCCCATCACTCTCTCTCTCTTTCTCTCTTTCTGCCCACTCTCCCTCACGATCTCTCTCTCTCTCGCGCGAAACCCCCCACGGCCGAACATCCACCTTCCTCTTCCTTGTGGGTTTTTGTCGCCGACCACCACATCTCCGACCACCACCACCTCCAGTCCTTCCTTGCCGTCGGCCTTGAACCCTCCGCCGCCGTCGTTAGCCGCCGGAAGCCACGCAAATCAGCTCGGAAGCCATGCCCTGTTTCGGACCTCCCTGACCCGAGAGTCTTCGGCCGTCCTCCGGCTTCGTGCGGCGTCACCACCGCCTCCCACCACCACGCCGTGACTCCCCCGTGTCCTGAGCTCCAAGCCGAGGCCACCCCGCCGCCGATCAACCGTCGGAGCCGCCGCAATCAGCCCCGAGAACGCCGGTGCCCTATTTTCGTAACCGGTTCAATTTTTCTTCAGATTTGGCCATTTTCAGCGACACCGCGTCTCACCGCCACCACCAACGAACTCCTAAGGCCCCTCCTCGTCGTCCCTAAGCTCGACGGAGCTCGCCGCCTCGCGTGGTGGCCGAAAAATGCCTCGAAGCCCTCTCATGTTCCCGGCCGATCACCCTTGTTCGCGTGCCCGGTTCTGTTCCGCTCTTGGTCCGCCACTTCCGGCAGCCGTCCGCTGCCCTTGGCCAGTCCCGTAGGTCTCCCTCAACCCCTAGGTAAGTCCCCGATCGTTGGCCGCCCTCGCCTCGGCCCTCGACATCAAGAAACTCCCCGAACAACCCATGTTTGCCCTTTTCGCATTCTGACCAATTTTGTTCAGAGCCGCCGTTCGCCGGAGCTCCTGCCGCCGGCCACCTGTCCCGGTGACCTTGCCGGACCTCCCAGTGGTGTTCTTGAAGTTTTGGGTTGAGTCGCCGCGCGATAAACCCTAGTTTCGCCGTGAACCGCTGTCGACACCGTGTCGTCGTTTTTGGGACCGCCGAGCTAGCTAATTATGAGTTGACCCTAATCCTTGGTTAGGGCGCTAATATCGCCTAGGATTAGTCGTTTAGTCAATTGTGGAATTTAGGTACACGATCGGGGCCGGTTTGGATAGAAATTAGGATTATATTAAAAGGCCGATCGACTTGGTTAATCGGAGTGATTTAATTATCTATGGCTAGTTGGTTGCTAGATTGAATTGATTGATTGATTGGGAAATGGATTGTTGTTGTTTGATCGCGAGCGAGCGATAGGTTAGAGACGAGCGAGCGATCAACGATTTTAATCGATTGGTTTAACTAATAAATAATTATTGCATGAATTCGAGCCTTTAAGTGGCCTAATCGGATTGATTGTTCGTGTTTATATTGATTGCCTTCTTGGTTGGCTTAATTGATTGGCTGAAGTGACTGTGGCTGTTGGATTAATGATTGGGGGTTAATCGCCCTGTGTATGGTGGTGGTGACTATTGAATAGTCTGCTTGTGCATATGACTGAGTGTGAAGTCAAATGACATATTTTAGCATGAAAATGGCCTTTGGCTGAGACTTTTACATACCTGTGTGAGCATCCGACCTTAACCAAAGATAATGAAAAGGGTTGATTGCTGGATGTATTATGTATGGTCATACGAGGGAAAATAATGGTGTTCCTGGCAAGTTCATGTTCTATGATTTGTACGGAACCATACGACTTGCCAGAAGCACGATAATTCATGGCCCGGACCAGTCGTACGGTCTTAAGGGATTATCGGATGCCGGTTGCAGCCGGAGCTGGATCGACGCCCCGTTTAGGGATGCTTACTTGCTGGTGCCGTGATGGGTACACTGGATACACCGCTTGTAGTAGCCGTTGTTGAGAGTAAAGGAACGTAAACCGGTGCTGTCGGTGAGACGTTAGATCGCACTGAGGTGTTGGATCGCGTTATTGGGAGAGTCGAATCACGCTCTCTTTCGCGTAGATCCTCTCTTGTGCCATAGGCACGATCATCGTTAATAAAAGGATTAAATACAATGTAACTTCGTGCATGGTTTAGTGTGAGCGCATCCCGACTACGAGTTTGGAATGAGACAAATGGAGTAGGAAGACGGACGTTCATACTCGCTTGTGTTCGAGTTATTATTGTATTGTGTGCATTGTCCTGGTGAATGTCCTGTGTATACTGGTGGATGTAATGCTGTGATTGAGTGATTGATTGGTTTGACTGTTGAGCCGAGTCAAGCATTGCATTATGTGTGGCTGAGGCTGGTAAGTGTGCATGTGATGGTTGTTATATTGTTATTTGTGAGTGGCTGTTATACGTGCCTGTGTGGTCTTTGAGCTTCCGTTAGGATGCCCTAGGCAAATCAGTTTCCTAACCGAGTTTAGGCTTGATTCACTGAGATTTATTCTCACCCCGTCGTGGGATAACAATTTCAGGTCCCTTCGGATGAAGACTCGTGGACGCCAAGGTTTGGATTCTGGGTTTAGAAGTTTGGAGTAGATGAGAAGTTAATCTTATTTGACCAAGGAACTATGTGAGGTCTAGTGAGCCGCCCCGAAGTAAGGGGTTATTTATTTAGCTATAGCCCAATGGGGTTAGGACTTATCTGTGTATGTCGAACGATTCATAATGGTATGATTTTGAATGACTGTTGCGACTGCCTACTTTTCTATCCCTGTTTGATTTTGTTGTCTGGGTATTAAAACGCTTACGCATGCGCTGGTATTAGGGGTGAGCAGAAAAACCATGATTCAACCAAACCGGACCGGACCGTACTCAACCGATTAATTTTGAATGGTTTTTGGTGGGTACAGTTCGGTTCTCGGTTTCAATTTTTCAGAACCGATTTTATCGGTTCGGTTTACGGATTTGAATGTGAACCATCCAACCAGCCCATGAATCGGCCTCCTTATATAATATGAATGTATATTATTTTATCGGTTCGATTTTCATTATTCTGCAGGTGCTACATACCATGTTTTACTGAGTTCCTTTATTTTGTCCTTATGCTTCCTTGGAGCATAATCGTGTGGCTACTTGCGATGAACAAGGCGAATTTATTTCCTCGCCTATTTTCATTTTTTCATTTTTTGCTTGGTAGAAACGTAATCGAAATCCAACCAAAAATTGGACCGGACCGATGGTTCGGTTGGTTCACGGTTCATAAAAGAAGTGGTTGGTTCACGGTTTGTATTTTGCGGAACCGGTTCCTAGCGGATGGTTCTCGGTTCTATGGTAAAACCACCCATCCTGTGAACCGATCACCCCTAGCTGGTATATGATAGGTCGGTAGTGTGCTTAGGACGCTATCTCTATGACCTCGTGGCGATTTGGCAAGGGATGTCGCGGGCTCGAGAGTCGAGGCTTGACATCCCCGCCTAAGGTGGTATCAGAGCATGGTCAGCCTGATCCATCTGATCATTGGCTTGGAGTGATAAGGAGTGTTGGGATTTGGGATAGTTAGTAGGATCATAAGCTTTTGCATGTGCTTGTTATCTATGTTTTTGATTGACGGTTGGTAATCTCATTACGTGTTGGCTGGGGTGGACATGACTCCGTAAGTTACTTGTATAATGAGCGACCGTAATGAGATGGTGTCTAGTAGAAGGATAGCTCAAGAAGATCCCAGAGTAGAGGGGATTCTGCAAGCATTGGAAATTTCAAGAGCTGTAGTTGGGCAGCAAGTGAGTAGTCCAGCTAGTGTTGTCGCCGTTGTTTCATGTGAAGACTCATTGACTGGAAATGAGAGTGGTACGCAACCAATACTCGAGTTGATGGAATGGTTTTTGGATCTCGAACAGCCGAAGTTTGAAGAGATAGGAGATCCAGAGGCTGCAATCTTGTGGATTATAGAAATAGAGAAGCCATTCGCTCTGCTGAGATGCTCCGAAGAGGATAAGGTGACGTTAGCCGTTTACCAACTTCAAGGTGACGTTAATGCGTGGTGGGAAGTCACACAAGGAAATATGTTCCCCGAAGGTATGGTCCCGGAGTGGGATGCCTTCGTTGAAGCCTTTTATGGCAAGTACTTTTTGGACTGTAGGGAAGAGAAAAAGATGGTTGAATTCATACATATCTTTGTCGATGCAAATCTTGGTGATGACTTGGATAATAGGAAGAGCACTTCGAGTTAGGTTTTTACTTTAGGTGGCACTGCAATCAACTAGATGTCTAGACTTCAGACGTGTGTGTCTCTCTCAACCACTGAAACAGAGTATGTTGCTATATCGAAAGCTGGTAAGGAGATGATTTGGTTGAAAAATTTTCTGAAGGAAATAGGCAAGAAGCAAGATAGTAGTGTTGTCTTGCAAAGAATCAGATATTTCATTCAAGGACAAAATACGTTGAGTTGAAGTATCATCATATTCGTGAGTTGATAGATGATGGGACATTGTCATCGAAGAAGATTTTTGGTGCAGAAAATCCAGCAGACATGTTAACAAATGTTGTCACCATTGAGAAGCTGAGGCTATGCATTGTCTCGGTTGGCTTCCATGGATAGTGATGGGGGGGCTGCTGCACTAGGACAATTTTGGTTACAAAGAGGAGTGAAGATTATCAAAGATTATTGCCGTTTTGAAGATCACTCCAAGTGGGAGATTGATTGGTTTGTGGAATTTGATAAAAAGAAAAAGAAAAAAAATGCAATATTAAGCGTAGAGCTTTTAATGGCATACTTGTAATTTACTTCTCAAACTATGTATGCCATAGATTCCTATTATACATGAGGGCAATGTCCTTTGTATCTATAACGCTGAAAACTGATAGTGGAGAGATTGCCTAATGCGGCACCGTGATTTTTTCCCTTTTTGATTTAGAAGGTTTTTCTACGTTAAAAAATTTCTTGCCGTCTTCTTCTTCTTTCTCTACTTTTTTTTTTTCTCTTCAAAAGATTGGTGCTCCTAACAGTCCATAGTTGGAACAGAAAGATGTGTCTTCTATGGATGGACTTGCTTCGTTCATGCATCATTACCCACCGAAAAACTAGAAGTAACTTAGGATCAAACACAGCTCACGAGACCAAATCTCACATATGGCAATGAGACAGAGAACGTAGGTGGGATCGAGTGGGGACTTCACTTCACACCCGTGACGTGAAAGTAGGGCATCGTCGTTTTTGGAATGTCGTTCATCGGTTCAGGGAAAGAGCGACATGTTAATGCAGATCAAAAGGACAAGGTTCCCAAGGTTCCCATTTGGTTGATGGGTCAACTTCAGGTGGTTAACCTTGTGATGCCCAGGTTAAATTGAATCCTTGACAGCCCTAGCCCTGGCCCTTAATGGTTTAATGCTAAAGCTGGAGATTTCGAGAACGACCCGAAACAGAAAAAAAAAAAAAAAAAGGAAGAGGAATTTGAGGAGCTGTGCGTCAGTAGTGATTGATAAGGGTTAGGTCAAAGTGGAGTAGTGTCTCGATAAGCTCTCACTTTCGAGAAGTTCTCTCACTGGCCTGTACAAAATGAAACGAAAGGCTCTCTGTCTTGGAGGTGCACCAGCTCGACCCAGCAATGTCACGTTGGCGAGCCTTTCTTGCCATTGCAGGGTGAGACAGCCAAGAACCCTTCGACCCCACCCCGGTTTTAGTGAGAGAGAGAGAGAGTGCGCGCGCGCGCTCTACCGTCACTTTCAAACGCGCAAAGGTATTGAAGAACTCTGGATACCCGTTGGATCGAACGTGGTTACGAGAGCTCGGAATACATCATCGGATTCGGATGGATATGTGGTGGTCGAAGATCCAACTATGAATGCGAAAACAGTGTGAAAATTCGGTGTATTTTGGTGCGATACCATTCGAGTGCCTTTCATTCATCATTCTCTCGAGAAAATGCAAATGAAGTTTGGTTCGTTTTTATGAAGAAATTCGAAGAAATGCAACTGCATTTTCAAAGGCCTTTAGCCTGTGGTTAAAAAAAAAAAAAGAGAGAGGCCTTTATAGCTCAAGGGAAGGCACCTTGAAATACTTATTTCCACAGTGCAAATGCAACTTTTCTCCTTCCAACCTTTCCCTCGATCAACTTTCGCGATTTCGAAAATATCCTCGAAAACCTTAACTTTGCTCATCGCCCCCAAAGGACTCCGCGAGCGGTTAGATCAAGTCACAGCCAACCTCACTTGAGGTCGCGTTTTTTGTCTTTTCGAAAAAAGAAAGGAAGAAAGAAAAAAATTAGCAACCGTCGATTAAAAAGTCTAGATTTTACCAAACAATATTCAAGTCAAAGTTGTTTTACAACGTGTTTTCAATCCAAAGTCCAACTATTGCCAATTGAGTCTGAAATCTTTTTATGTTTTACCAATTGATTTCGTCCAATCAATTTTTATCGGAAATTAATGATACGGATGTCGGTTGTTTATCGGCCGTCCTACATGACACTTGCCGGCATTGGAATGGAATCCCTTAATTTTCTATCCTTTTTTTTTTCTTTTTTATTGTTAAGGGTGGGAGGAGGCTGCCAACCACCGGTCGAGGCCCGCCGGCCCGCGGACGAGAACATATCAAGAAATTTACATGGTTACTACATGATGATTAAAATTGTCTACCTAGTCATGGACAAAATGGCTCTTCAAATATTTTTGGGTAGTTAACGTGAGGCGAGGAGTTAGTCAAGTTAGGCTTCTTTTCCTTCTCAGAGTCAAATTCATCGTCCTGTTTATCATTGGAAAATGAGTTGTTGAAATCTGTGGGAGTTAATAAGAAACAAAACAAATCAAGAACAGTAGAGTAGCTGTAGCAGCTCTCTCTCTCTCTCTCTAGGTTTCCGTCAAACGCAAAATCGAACACCTACAGTTTTTGCCGTTTCGAGTTTCTCTCCCCTCCCCTCTGCCTGCGACACAAAACTCTCTCTCTCTCTCTCTCTCTATACTTCTCTGCTCAATATTTACCGAGATGATGACTGAGTAACAGTCCCGAACCAGACTCTCTGTCAGCAGAGCGAGAGAGCGAGCGAGAGAGAGAGAGAAAACGGAAATGGCTAACAAGTGCTTCGATTTATCAGAAGCGAGCGGCCACAATATCATCACTAGCGGCCATTATCTCTCGATCCCGTCTCCATTTTCCTCGTCCTCGACCGGCATTGTAAACGCGGACATGGGCTCTCTCTCGCTCGCCGCAGCCACCGCCCACCACGGCCTCGCCGATCTCCTGGGGACGACGACGAGCGACCCCATTGATCGTCGCAGCCGGAAGGTCCACAGCAACAGTGTCAGAGAGAGCAACAGCACCAGCGACGAGCACGATGGCGGGAAGGTCGACGGAGAAGCCGGCGGCCAGTCGAAACTCTGCGCCAGAGGCCATTGGAGGCCCGCCGAGGACGCCAAGCTCAAGGAGCTCGTCGCCCTCTACGGCCCCCAGAACTGGAACCTCATTGCAGAGAAGCTCGAGGGCAGATCAGGTGAACATCAAGACAAACATAAAAGTTTCCTTTTTCTTTCGTATGTTAAATAGAGAAAAGATTGGATTTTCTCGGTGAACGATGACAAAAAGAAGTGTCTTTTACTTTTGGGGCGTCGTCGATGGTGGTATAGGGAAGAGCTGTAGGTTGAGGTGGTTCAACCAGTTGGACCCGCGGATCAACCGGAGGGCGTTCACGGAGGAGGAGGAGGAGAGGCTGATGCAGGCGCACCGGGTGTACGGAAACAAGTGGGCGATGATAGCCCGGCTCTTTCCCGGACGTACGGACAACGCCGTGAAGAACCACTGGCACGTCATCATGGCCCGCAAGTACCGGGAACAGTCCACCGCGTACCGGCGGAGGAAGCTAAGCTTGTCCCAGTCGCCGTCGTCTGGTTTCGCCGGATTGGGCGAAGCCCCCGCCGGCCATCGCGATCGGGACGACTACGAAGACGCATCTGCGAGGACAGATTACGCCGCGTCATTTGGTTACGTGGGGCTGGCACATTGGCCAATGAGGACGACGGCATTTGATCATCATCATATTCCTGGGTCGAGCCCAACGAGCAACGATGGAGAGATACTGGCAGTACAGAATGGATTTGATTTTCTCGCTGGTGGGTCATTTGTCGCAATATTTCCAGTTTCGTTTGTTCGCCATTTTTCTTGGTTCGAGTTTCTTTTTCTGCTCTAATTTTTGTTTTTTCTGTTTGTGCTGTGCATATCTTGCGTGCATTTATCTTCTGGTGGGCATGTCTATCTGTCTGTCTGTCTGTCTGTCTGTCTGATCATCTTCCATGTCCTTTTTTGCGTTAGGATAGAAAAATAGGACCGATAGAAATTGTAAGTCTCTATAAGTATGCAGATAAAAAGAAAGGTTGACAAAGATTTTGTGCCAATTAGTAGTTTTTTGATATAACGTCTGTTTCAAATTCAAAAGGAGGAACATACGAATCCGTCACTCGACCTCTCGTCTCTCTTTATGATCACCACTGTAGTGAAACTGAGCCACTGTTTTATAGGTCGGGACGACAACGAGGAGGACGAGGAGATGGGGACAAGCTTTTTCAACCCCCAAACAAAAACCTGCGGGAAACCATACGGCGGGTGGCCGCCACCGTCGGGTCAGAACCACCGCGTGCTCAGGGACCCTTACGCGCAGTGCTGTTGCTCGGACACGATCTCGTCGATGATGGCCGATCAGGTCTCGCCGCCGCAACCGCCGCCACCGCCTCGGAAATCTGAAGCTCCATCGCCGCCGTCGTCCTCGTCGTCGCCACCACCATTCATTGATTTCCTCGGGGTCGGAGCCACGTGAAGTTGGGAGTTGGGGAGAAAAGGAAAAGCCTTCTTCTGAGATTGGCTGGTAGTTGGGGGAATCGAATCGTCAGAGAGGAGGACGTCCTCAAATGTGGATCTGCTCCTACATAATGGAGAGAGCCATTAGAGGTAATCTGAAAAGATTGTTTCTTGCTGGAAGTGTCAGCAACCAAGAAAAAAGCCAAAATGGCCCCACCCCCCGAGGAAAAAAAAAAAAAACCGTAAAGACATGCCTTTGCGTTCTCTCTATGATTTGTGTCTCTAATCACACTCCAACCTCGTCTTTGTTTGCGCTCTCTTCAACCGACAAAGAAGGCCTTAAGCATATAATTTAACTGGTTAACCCGATGGTGACGTTAAGATTCGTTTCTGCTGAGTTTGAGCTGAAGAATGAAATCCTCTGCGTTCAAGTGAGTCAGTCGAGTCTCGAGCTGGTCATAGAGTCTCAATTCATGGTCGGAGCGGTCGCGAAATACATGAGCAAGGCTCTCGCCATTACACTCATTGGGAGCGATGGGTTTTGCCTCGTCTTAAGTCGGGTCGCAGAGCCATGTGATCCGAGAAGAGACTCAGCTAATGTTTTTCGTTTTCGGGTAATACAGATTTCAAGTACCAGCTATTGCCTTTGGGTCAGCACGGTTCCTTTTCATACTTAATTATAACTCTCTTCTGATGATGATGATGATGGCATAGCCAGCTACATGACTCTTTTAACTCAGTTTCACTGTTTCATAAAGCTGGTCAGTGGGGTATCGTTAGAAATTCCACAGGAATAAATTTTTACGTGGTGTCATGCCCACCAGGAGTTTTGTGAAAGCTTTCGTACATTCCCCTGGTCGGCCTTTGCTCCTGAAACCCAACTCTCTAACCCGAAGTTACCTTAGAGGCTTAGTGGCTTACGTGCGCACGAGATCTTTTCAGTTTGTTTCACAGATACGGGTCCAACCACATCGACCCTTGGTCTGTGTCCTAAAAACGTTAGGCCACTTAAAGAAATTAAGGGTGCTATGCTTTATAGCTTAGCGTATGCATCGATATGTTATGAGCAAGCTATACAATCACGCACCCGATGGTCGTGTGCGTTCCGTCTACGTTCATAGTTAGTCTGGAAAAGAAAAAGAAGAAGAAAAAAGCGATTGAAAGTGAAGCGATCCCTCTTTGTTCATGACAGCAGGGAAAACATTCATGCATGGCGTGCTGCCCTCTAAGGTTCAAACTGAAGTGGACTGGATTGATAAAGAGCAAGCATTGGTTCTAGAATTCCTTGCTCCAGCCCAAGAAAAGAAGCCCGGAATCAAAGAGAAATGACCAAATTGGCAAATGTCCTCGTGCGATGGAGCAGCGAAAATCTAGGAAAACAGTCGTACAATGAGAAGCATAGGCATAGCTCTCGTCTTGTTTTATCATACAAATTCGAAGTTTGGGTGGATTTTGTCTCTCCCTCTCACGTGCTCTCGTGGAAGTTCATTGACCGGCACAGCGCTGCGGGATTTGCTTGCAGCAATACAGCCCTTCTGTCATTGAAGCTCTTGCCTTTCGCCATGGATTGAAAAGCCCGGGAGAGAAGATGGTCCGGCTCCCCTGAATCAGAAGCTCCATCTGGTGCTTGACTTGCCCTGATGATCATCGATTTCTTGGTAGTTCCTCTGCAATCTTCTATTGGATAAATCTTAGGAGTCCAATTGCCATTTCCAGGACTCGAGACATTCTCGTCTCGCAAACGCTTCCCTAGTTTCGTCAAACTTGGAGGACTAGTGCTCGAGTCGCCGTGGCTAAGTGAGGAGGGCAGTAACGATGCCCTCGGCGTCGCGTTCATGGAACCTGGCAGCGCATAAGCCCAATAACATTGTGGTGCTTGGTAAAATGAAACGGGGAAGCCTGAAGTAGATAGAGCTGGTGTGGAGTTCCAATGAAAGGAATCTCGTGGAAAGCCTCCATGATTGCCTACTGCCGGTTCTGGTGCACCACAGTCGCTCGCCATCTCCATTGAATACGAAGCTGTCAAAGAAGGTCCACTCGAACGTTCATCGCTGGAGTTATCTACCCCTCTACCAAAACATGAAATTGCTTGTCCAAGATCAAGAAAACCCTTCATAGTACTTGGCACTGGAGCTGCTGATCGACCACAATTAGGAGAATCCGAACTGAACCTCAGGATGGTGGTTCCGGCGATTTTCAAATCACCAGCACAATCAGCTCGAAGAGATTCAGGTACTCCCATGTGCTGAAACAGTGCCACTGCGGCTGTGTAAGAGTTCTTGCTCTTACGACGTCCGGCTCCAACGGGGATGTTCCTCGTCGTTCCTCCGGCAGTCCAGTACCGTTGACATTTTCTGCAGAGGTGCCGGGGCTGATTCAGGTTGTAGTTGTTGTAGTAACAGAACTTGGTGTCCGTGCTGTTGCATCGCGGGCACGGTAGTATCTTGTCAGGCTTCTTAAGAGTCGTTTCTTGCGAGATACTCGTTTCGGTCTCGTCTTTGTTCCGTGCAGCAGGGGAAGAAATTTCTCTGCCCGTTTCTTCTTTCTGGTTATTGCTCGTCGAGTCAGTCAAGTCTTTCGGGGTTTCCGGCGCCTGGCACCACGTACCTCCTTCATATTGGTCGTTCGCCGGTTCTCTTTCAGATAATGCCTAGTAATTCGAGATGAGGCATGGAAGATTAGAAACTAGCATGTAGCAGAAATAGGAAAGCATCTACTAGGACAAGAAAGATTCTTGTTTGAAAAATAAAAGACAAACAACCATAATCTGTGGTTTAATAATGTGCTTCAAGCTTCTTAAACAGCATTTCTCGATCATTTCACTGTGATTGAATTCATCTTTAGTGTAAAATCCATGTCCGGTTCAATAATTTCAGCTGGTTCGATAAGAAACAGAATTAAACAGAGAGCAAAGTAAGACTAAGGGCAGCAATCCAAGAGAATGTCCAAGAGAATGACATTCATTGGCAACCAACTCAAGACTAGATAGTTGCTCTTGAGATGAGAAATTAGTTTTGGTCGATTCATGGATTGCGAAGCCGCAACTTCATGAAGTCGGGGGGATCGCCAAGTACTCTGATCATGTTACACGGGAAGCAGCAAAGAATGGTGTCGAATGCCCGGATCTTTGCGGTGATAGACAGATTAGGATAACAACGGAGCTTAAAAATGATCAAGAAACAAAACGAACTAGCACTGCAAAAAAAAGGGTTGTTTCCGACCTCTATCTTGACCAATTTGTCCGAGCACCGTATCGAACTTGTAAGTGATTACCCATTAATGGATCCCGACCAATTTATATGTTGCCATCTTCATGAGATTGGATACGCTCGACTCCAATCCATAATTTGAATGTCAATGAGAGAGAGAGAGAGAGAGAAACAATGAATCGGAAACAGAGTTCACCCTCGAACTTCAGGACATACCAAGCTACTAAAATTTCAAGCATGCACCAATCCAGAAAGGCAGTACTAGACAATTGAAGGGAAGAGAAATTTATGGAGGGAAGCTAATTTATTGTCGGTTACCAATACCTTGTCTCCACGAGTCTCCTCTGCTTCTCTCCCATCTCTCTGTTCCCGTGAAGCAACGTCAGAAGAGACAGAGTCCCTGCGATCCCATGCGCCTGGACCTCTAGCAGCTTCTGAAACGGAACCTTTTCCAGCTCCCCAGGACGGCCCATCAAGAACATCTCGCTCCACTCGGAGCCAAATCGTCTTCCCAAACAGCTTTATGGCAGGATCTTTCATCTCCAACATTCTCCTCGCTGCTACAGCTCTTGCTCTGTTTTCTTAAACAGTTCGGAAAAGTCTCAGCAAGATAAGCTGTCCGCCTCCGCTTCCCTCTTTATGGAAAAAGGACAGCCCCACCCCCCCGGGGCGAGTGCGAGCCCATGTGGGGAAGATGCCACATCAGAAACGGGGGGGAAATTTCTGAGCCACAAGTTCGTGTGGCCCTTGAGATCTTTCATGCTGTTCGATTCCCCCACAGCTTGCGAAAAGATAGTGCTCTTTTGTCCAACTTTCCCTCTTCCATGTCATCCTCCCCACCCCCAACCCCAACCCCAACTCTTGTTCTCTTTCTCCCCGTCGATCCCCACTCAGTTCCTTCTCTTTTGTCCGTTTCCAAAGCTCGTTCGATTTGTTGACTTCCCCTGTTTATCACAAGGTAAAGAAGCAGACTTTGGGAATGCAATTGTGATATATTCAGCTTAACTTTATCATTACATCTGTAGATCTATTTGTAATACAGAGTGTACATGGAAAAAGGAAAGAACACAATAATTTACAGTAAATCAATTCCTGATTATAAATCAATTTGTGACTGTCTGATTGATTTCTGAAAGATTGTAATCAATTACTAATTGATTGTAATCAATTAGTAATTGATCCCATTTACGCATATCATATCTGATAACACTCCCCCTCAAGCTGGTGGCTTATATATGTCTAAGACACCGAGCTTGCTCAAGAGGTATGCGTGTTGTCTTTGACACAATGCCTTTGTGAAGATATCCGCTGGTTGTTCTGCTGTGTTTATTCCAGTTGCTTTAATTATCCATTCCTGGATCTTTTCCCGAGTAAAATGGCAATCAACTTCTATATGTTTTGTTCTTTCATGAAATACGGGGTTTCCAGCAAGCTTTATAGCTGCATCATTGTCGCAGAACAAAACTGTTGGTCCTTTGACTTCGATGCCAAGGTCCTGAAGTAGTCCTCGCAACCAGACTATTTCGCACACAGTCTTTGCCATTGCCCTGTACTCTGCCTCAGCCGACGATATGGATACAGTGGCCTGCTTTTTGGTTTTCCACGAAAGTAGGGATTGTCCCAACTTGATGCAGAATCCAGTAACTGATCTTCTACTCATCGGACATGTAGCATAATCAGTATCGCAGAAAGCATTCATTTCCATATTGCAATCTCGTGATAGAAGAATGCCTAGTCCTGGCGACTTCTTCAGATATTTTACCACCTTCAAAGCAGCAATCATATGGGACTGCTTGGGTTTCTGCATGAATTGGCTCAAGGTCTGTACGGCAAAACATATATCTGGCCTTGTCATTGTGAGATAAATCAGTTTTCCAACCAATCTTTGATAACTGGATGGATCCTCGAGCAATGGATCATTGAGTTCTGACGATGTGTCCTTATCATAATCAACTGTCGTCAATCTGATATTTTGCTCGATAGGAATAACTGCTGGTTTACATCCTAATAAACCTGCTTCTGATATAATCTCCAGTATAAATTTCCGTTGGCTAAGAGAAATTCCCAACTTCGAACGAGCGATTTCTATACCAAGGAAATACTTTGGCGGTCCAAGATCCTTGATATGAAAAGTGGAATGAAGATATTTCTTCAAACCGTTTATAGCCAGATCATCATTTCCCATAATAAGAATGTCATCCACATAGATTATTAGGTATATACATGATGTACCTTTTTTCCATGTGAACAATGCATAGTCATGCTTAGATTGCATGAATCCTGCTTTGGTAAGCGATGCAGTGAACTTTGCATACCACTGTCTTGAAGCTTGCTTGAGCCCATATAAAGATTTGCGGAGACGACATACTTTAGACTCCCCCTGTCTCCGTAATCCATCGGGAACCTCCATGTAAATTTCCTCATCAAGATCGCCATGAAGAAAAGCATTGTGAACATCCATCTGGTGTAACTGCCAATCACGTAGAGCAGCAGTTGATAAAAAAGAACGAACTGTAACATCTTTGGCTACTGGGGAGAATGTTTCATGATAATCGAAGCCTTCTTTTTGAGTAAAACCTTTAGCCACAAGGCGGGCCTTATATCGCTCAACAGAACCATCCGTCCGGTATTTAATTTTGTATACCCATTTGCAGCCAATGGGTTTGCGATGTGGTGGTAGAGGCATCATCTCCCATGTCTGATTTTCAAGTAGAGCTTTTATCTCGTCTTCCATGGCCTTCTGCCAGCGAGGATCATGAACAGCCTCATGATATGAACTGGGTTCACGTTCTTCTGACATGCAACTAATGCAACACATGTGCTCGGGCGACAATTTCTCAAATGATGTGTAAGAAGAAATGGGATATGGAATACCTCTTGCATGTGAAGAATTACATACGTAATCCTTAGTCCAGGTAGGAGGTCGTATCGTACGACCTGATCGTCGCGGTGGAATATTTGCAGTCACTGGAGATTTGTCGAACGTTGAAAGATCTGATTCATCCCGATGGAGTTCTTCTTCAGAGGGTGAGAAAATTTCCTCTTCCGGTGGAATGGCATCATCAATTGGACTAGAAAAAACATTCGAAGCAGGTGTAGTATCATTCGAAGCAGGTGTAGTATCATTCGATGTATGTACCGGTATGGCCATTTGATGTAAAACTGATGGTACTGATGCTTCATCACACAAGAAGCTGCTATGTTCTGAAAACGGTGGTATTTTGTCCTTTGAAGACTCCATTGCCTGGAAAGGGAAAACCTCTTCGTGGAAGACAACATCTCTGCTGACAAAAAATTCTCCCGAAGACGGATCATATAAACGGTACCCCTTTTGTAAGGTAGGATACCCCATAAAAATGCAAGAACGAGCCTGTGGTTCCAATTTATTGCGTGGTCCAACAATCCCAGCATAACATAGACAACCAAATACCTTAAGATGACTAGTATGAGGTTTCTTTCCATAAAGCATCTCGTAGGGACTTCTACCATCGAGAACTCGAGTAGGCATGCGATTAATTAAATAGGTAGCCGTGATCACACAATTTCCCCAGAAGGTGTCAGGGATAGATGCTTGAAATTTAAGGGCTCGAGCCACTTCGAGAAGATGGCGATGTTTTCTTTCGACGACACCATTTTGTTGAGGTGTGTAAGTGCATGAGCTTTCATGTAAAATTCCAAGGGAGGAGAAAAGTTCCTCATAGTTATGGTTGAAAAACTCTCTACCATTATCTGTTCGAATTTTTTGAACAGATTTTTTAAACTGGTTTCGAGATGTTAAAAGAAAGAGTTTCAGTTTGGAAAATACTTAGCCCTTGGATTGCATAAGGAATACCCATGTCCCCCGAGAAAAATCATCGACAATAGTGAGGAAAAATCTTGCCCCATCACGATTGGGAATGTGATACGGCCCCCAAACATCAGCATGTACAAGAGCGAGTATTTCTGTGCTATGAGTATCACTGGTTGAGAAAGGAATTCTGGATTGTTTTGCTAGAGGGCAAACTTTGCATTGAGGAAATGGGTAAGAAGCACTATGTCCGAGACGTTGGTGAAGAATCGAAATTTTATTAGAAGCATTACATAATGACTGTCTCATGAATGGAACAACAAATTCTTTGGAGAAATCATTCCAAAAATATAGGCCTTCCGAAATTCTACCCAAGCCCATCAGTTTGCCAGTCAAAGGGTCCTGAAAAATGCATTTATCGGGTGTGAAGAAAACATGACATGAATTATCCTCACAGGTTCTAGAGACAGATATGAGGTTGAATGTGAATTGAGGAACATATAAGACATTTCAGAGTGTGATATGGGGACTAATTTCAACTGTTCCGACTTTTGAGACTGAGGTGGTGGTCCCGTTCGGGAGGCGCACAAAAATGGACGAGTCATGTTTATCATAGACCCAAGAATAAAGGCTATCATCGCAAATAATGTGATCACTAGCTCCTGAGTCAATAATCCATGCACTACTCGCGATTGAATTTATCAGGTTATAAGAAGTACCTGAAAAACTAGCTCCTTTGTTGTTCATCTCCATCATTTTAAAAGCCCTCATTAATTGCTGATACTGCTCATAAGATACCGGCTGATTAATCCCAGCAACTTGATTTGCTGCTGATTCTTTGGCTCCTTTTTCCTTGCCACCCGTTTTGCCATGTAATTTCCAGCAATTGTCCACGGTATGATGTGGACGCATGCAAAAAACACAATATAATTTTCCCTTATTTTTGGAATTACCACCACCTGTCCATGTGGCAACAGTCGAGCCATTAAATTGAGTGGGCTGTTGCGTTGATATGGAATTTTTGTGGCCGCCCGATTCAGCTAAAAGGGCCACATCTCCTCCGTTCGTTGAATGGAGATCATCACCACGGTTCGCTCGTCTCTGATATTCGCGAGATCTAAATCCCTCATCTGTTCTCGTAGGGTTTCCGCCGTGGATGCTCGAGGCGCTCCTCCTCTCTCCTCCGTTCTGCACGCTGTCCCATGGAACCCTCCGTCGCGAGTTTGCCTGAGCTCCGAGGATGACACCTTCGCTTCTCCCTTCGTTCCCTGAGGCAGCAGATCTCTGGCTTTCCTCTTGGATTGCCAGTTGGTAAATACGGCCGAGCGACGGAGGCGGCTCCATCGCGAGGATCTGTGTTCGGAACGGTAAGTAATCTTCGTTGAGGATGAGCAGGAACCGTGTCGTCTTCTCCCTTTCTTTGATTTATTTGAATTGCTTTAGGGTTGCCTCGGGTCCTTCGAGTTTTTCTTCGACTGCCTCTAATTCGTTCCAGAGGGCTGAGAGCTTGTTGAATATGTCTTTAATCGATAGATTCTCTTGTTTCAATTCTGACAATTGCTGTGTGATTGCGAAAATTTTCGCCCGATCTAACTTGCCGTACATCTCCTTTATATTTTCCCACTTCGTGCGGGAATCCTCCGTCGGTGGTAGTCCAGCCGCTACATCTGGGTTTATGCAATTCCCGATCCAGGTTCTAACAAGTTGATTACACTTGTTCCACAGCCGAGTCAAGCGCTCGTCTGCCGGCATTGGAATGGTTCCATCAAGGAAACCTTCTTTGTCCTTGGTGACGAGCGCACGGCGAAAATCCCGCGCCCATGTTGAGTAATTTTCTGGCCCAGTGAGTTGATATGAGATCAGACGAAGCTTTGGTCCGTCCCCGGTGCTGGTGTACAGGGGATCGCCTGGCTCTGGACGACCTGTGATGACCGAGTAAGTGTCGCGACCCGTCCGAAAATCAACGGACGCGGCTAATGGATTACCGATCGCGGGCTTTGGATCGGCGCGGGCCCTCCTAGGCCCATACCAAATCGCGGCGGGGGTTTTCTTTGAGGGATTCGACGATAAGAGTCGATCGCTTTCGACCTTCAGTGCGGTCGTGGTGGCATGTGCAACTTGTGCATGCATTTGGAGTCGCCACCGGTCTTTCTTGGAGGATAGACCGGAAACCTTACTAACCGATTGGGAGAGATCGCTCAGTTCTGCGGAACCAGAGATTTTGGGTTCGGGGACTTGGTTACGTCGGTGTCATTACCAACGCCCTTTCGGTACCTAACGCGAGTGATTTTCCTGACTAAGAGTTCATGCAGACGCAATTTGGGGTGAGGTAGGTCTGATTTAGGGTTTCATGCAGATTGGAAGACTAGTCCTATCAATCGCAATCAATTATAATGAAAGCGCAAGTCAAGTGCATAAATAAATCATGTCAATGCACATCAATTTCAATCATTGGCCTCCTAGTATAGCCATAAGGGCTTAGAGAAGATGTGATTTAGGGCTAGGGGTAAAATGGGAAGATTTGGGGACAATTAGCCCGAAGGGCAAAATTGTCATTTTTGGAAGGTTTGGATACCTAAATACCCAAAATATTCCATGGCCAGTTGATTGTGGCCATTTCCCATTTTTTAGAATTGTTTTGGAATTTCTGGATTTTTCTTTGATTTTTTGGAAAGACGATTCGCCCAAAGGGCAAAATCGTCATTTTAAGAAGGGTCGGGGTTCAAAACACCCGGAATGAGCCTTGGCCAGTTGTTTGTGGCCATTTCCTATTTTTTGGGATTTTTTCTAGAATTGTTAGAATTTTTTTGGAAGATGGTTTGCCGGAAGGGCAAAACCGTCATTTTTGGAAAGACCGGGGGTCGAAAGACCCGGAACAGGTTGTGGCCAGTTGGATGTGGCCATTTCCCATTTTCTGGAATTTTTTAGAATTTTTCTGAATTTTCCGAATTTTTTTGATTTTTTCATGAATTTTTTATTTTTTATTGATTTTTTGATTATTTTATTATTATTTTTGAATTTTTTAATATTTAAAAATATTTTCCGGGCCGGGTCAAACCCTGCCTGCGCCTCTCGGGCGCCCGGCCCGACCCTAGGGGTCGACACCGGCCTAAAACGACACCGTTTTATATTTTTAAATATTTTTTCCTATTTTTTAACAATTTTTTTGATTTTTTATCTATTTTATTTAATTATCCGCAAATTCCCCGGATCCGACGGTTCTCATCGCGCCACGTGGCCTCATCCTGTGCATCCGATCTTCCACTAGATCGGACGTCCCTCAGTGAGCCACGTGGCTCAATAATAGCCGTCGGATCAAAAATTAATTTATTTTCTTTTTTAGAAAAACCTACAAATCGGACGCTCTAGAACGTGCCACGTGGCCTCCTCTGGTGCGTCCGATCTTGTACAAGATCGGATGTCCCTCAGTGAGCCACGTGGCACATCCTCGTCCGCCGGATCGATTATTCGAAAATCATTTATTTAATTTTCCAAAAATCCAGGATCGCGACACGTGTCGCGATCGTGGCCGTCCGTTTGTTTTATTTGAAAATAAGCAGACCGGACCCCACCCGGCTGACGTGGCTGCCTACGTGGCACGCCACGTCGGCCGTTGACCGTTGACCGGCCGGAGGGTCGCCGGAGAAGACGATGAACAGTGAAAAATCCGGCGGGAATAGTAAAAATTCCGGCGAGGTCGCCGGAAAATGCCCAAAATTGACCAAAACTCAGAATTTTTTGGAGATTTTTACACCATTAGACTCCCTAACATTTCAACATCATCATACCACAGAAATGAAGGCCAAGAACGCGTCCCAAATAGGCAAAACCGGACCTCCCCGAACCCGGCTCCGGCGAGGTATTTTCCGAATTTTTTTCTTATCAAAACTCGATTCTAAACCATCAAACAACACCCAAGGAGGGTCTAGAGGCTTACCTAAGCTCATTTCGAGCTTGAAGACCGCCGGAAGTTCCCCGTTGAGCTCCCGGTCCGAACCGTTGCCGGTGAAGCTCCGAGCCGTGTTTTCGCCGCGGTTTAATGCAAAATAAATGGCAAGGTGAGCGTAGGGATAGTTCTAGTGGAGACTCAAGGCCATATTCGTGCTAAATGAAGCTCGGGAAGACACGGCCGAGGCAAAACCGAGCCGAGACATCCATCGGCATTTCATCGAACACATGGCGTGCGTATGAGAAACGGTGGTCGGAGGAGAATACCGACCTGCTTGGAGCTCGCCGACGGCCACTGAGTACCCGGTGATGATCCGTGAAGATGCTTGAAGCTCCGCCGAAGCTCCTCTCGTCCGGTCTTCGCCAAAAAAAATCCCCCCCTCTCTCGTGCGAGCTCGGCATTAAACCGAGATCTCCCCGCCTTTTCCGCGTGGCCGACCGGCGTGCCGACGCCCATTCCCCTGCCAGGCACGACCACCCAACTCTGCCAGTGTCCCCCCACGCCCATTCTCCTTTTTTTCTTCCCGAAGCCGCGTCGCCCATGCCGCCCCTGCTCTGTCCACGCTGCTGCACATTCTGTGCATGCTGTCCACCAGACCCGGGTCGGGCCGGGTCGGGTCGGGTCGGACCCGACCGGCCCGGTTCGGCCAAATCGCTCAAATCGCCAAATTGACCCCCCAAATGACCTCTTTTCATGAAATTGATGGCAAAATCGGATTCCTTGACATGTTTTCCATCAAATATAGGTATTTTCGTGAATCAATTTATTGAAATTCTGTGAAAACCCCAAATTGTCCCTAGGATCCGAAATTTAATTTTGCCAAATCGAAGGCCTAAACGATCGAATTAGCCAAAATTGAGCCCACCAATGGATTCAGCATGATGAAAACTGTTGGGTAGAGGTGTTTAATTTTAATGGGTGTGCCCGTGTGAAATTTAATTTCACAAATTGTAAAACCGGGGACTAAATTGAAAGATTTTTATGCAATTAAGCCCTTTTGGTTAAAATTGATCAAATTGGAGGGCAAATTGACCCAATTGCACTTCAAGACTCTAGAATCAAATGTCATAGCTTATAAAAACAGAGAATTAAAAATTAAAATACTCGAAAAGGATTTTTTAGGCCCGGTTCGGGATTAGGTTTGTGAAGGAACCCCATGAATCGAGCCAAATTTCCATGATAAAAAGTGAAAATATTAAATAGGTAATTAAAATAAAATTACTGAATATTTTTGTGTATTTTTCTGACCACGAATGGTATTTTTCTAATTTTTTTGGTTATTTTTATAATTAAATAAATTCCAAAAAATATTAAAAAATACAAAAAATATTTTTTGTTCAAAATTGGTTCCTAAGACTAGGCTAAGGCTTCCAAAGTTGATTTTGTAATTTTTTTGACCTTTTTTGATATTTTTAATTAATTTTAGAAATAAAAACTAAAATAAAAGGTGGTCAAAAATCAGGTGTCAACAGCTGCCCCTCTTTGAGAGTGAGTTCGTCAGAGGTTGCTTTCAAAGACAAAATGACACCTGAACCTTAACCGACTCGATTGGGGAAAAGAAATGCTATGACATCGGACCCTTAAGTCTTTTGATGAATGCTCAAATTAATCACCGATTTACTCTGACAATTAGGACACGGGTCGGAGCGAGGGAGGCTTACCTGACGTTTACCTGCCTGTTGAATGCTGCGCACGCGGAGTCTGAGGAGGGTTTTTTTTTTTTTTTTTTTTTTACCCTTTGTGGCGTCTAGTTCGTCATGCTGGGTTTTTATTACTCCCTTCATGGCTCCTGATTTGCCACTTTGGGGTCTTGAAATTCTTTTCCACGGCTACCGGTTGCAATCCATTCCGAAAGGTGAGAGCTTCGAGGCGTGGCTATCCGGCGCGTGCTTCGTGGAAAAGGCGGTCACCGTATCTCTAGGCGGCAAGTCGCGAGCGTTATGGGCTCTGATCTTGAACCATGCTTTGAGACACCTCTGTCGTGAATCCCTGTGTAGTGGGACTTTGGGTGGAATAAATGTCTTTCCCGCGGCTACCGGCTGCAATCCATTCCGAAGGGTGAGAGCTTCGAGGCGTGGCTATCCGGCGCGTGCTTCGTGGAAAAGGCGGTCACCGTATCTCTAGGCGGCAAGTCGCGAGCGTTATGGGCTCCGATCTTGAACTGTGCTTTGAGACACCTCTGTCGTGAATCCCTGTGTCGTGGGACTTTGGGTGGAATAAATGTCTTTCCCGCGGCTACCGGCTGCAATCCATTCCGAAGGGTGAGAACTTCGAGGCGTGGCTATCCGGCGCGTGCTTCGTGGAAAAGGCGGTCACCGTATCTCTAGGCGGCAAGTCGCGAGCGTTATGGGCTCCGATCTTGAACTGTGCTTTGAGACACCTCTGTCGTAGATCCCTGTCTGGTGGGATTTGGGGTGGAAGAAATCTTCTGTAGCTGAAAATTGGCGATCCGGTCCGGAAGATGACAGATCCGCGGCTACCAACCTGTGAACACTTACAGAGAGATTTATTTAGGTCATCGTGCTTTCGAAACGGCAAGCGAGCCTTTTGAGCTCCAGTCTTGGGTCGACTTCTAGGCACCTATTTGCTTTAGAGGATCTCATGACGCTGACTAGCGGGGCCAGAGGGGATTTTTCAAGTTTTGAAGAGGGTTCCCAATACGGAGGTTTTCCACGTCCGACTGGATTGTTTGTTTTTGAAAAGGGGTCCCAAGTCGGAGGTTTTCCACGTCCGCTGGGATGGTCTGTTTCTCAAAAGGAGATCCCAACACGGAGGTTTTCTACGTCCGATGGGATTGCTCGGTTCTTCAAATGGTTCCCAAGTCGGAGGTTTTCTACGTCCGGTGGGATTTCCTGATTTTTGAAAGGGGTTCCCGAATTGGAGGTTTTCCACGTCCAATGGGATTGTTTGTTTCTCAAAAGGAGTTCCCAACACGGAGGTTTTCTACGTCCGATGGGAATGTTTGGCTCTTCAAAAGGAGTTCCCAACACGGAGGTTTTCCACGTCCAATGGGATTGCCTATTTTTGAAAAGGATTCCCAAGGCGGAGGTTTTCCACGTCCGACGGGATTGTTTGATTTTCTTGAAAAGGTTCCCAAGTCGGAGGTTTTCTACGTCCGATGGGAATGTTTGGTTCTTCAAAAGGAGTTCCCAACACGGAGGTTTTCTACGTCCGATGGGATTGCTCGGTTCTTCGAATGGTTCCCAAGTCGGAGGTTTTCTACGTCCGGTGGGATTTCCTGATTTTTGAAAGGGGTTCCCGAATTGGAGGTTTTCCACGTCCAATGGGATTGTTTGTTTCTCAAAAGGAGTTCCCAACACGGAGGTTTTCTACGTCCGATGGGATTGCTCGGTTCTTCGAATGGTTCCCAAGTCGGAGGTTTTCTACGTCCGGTGGGATTTCCTGATTTTTGAAAGGGGTTCCCGAATTGGAGGTTTTCCACGTCCAATGGGATTGTTTATTCTGGAAAAAGATTCCCAAGGCGGAGGTTTTCCACGTCCGACGGGATTGTTTGATTTCCTTGAAAAGGTTCCCAAGTCGGAGGTTTTCTACGTCCGATGGGAATGTTTGGTTCTTCAAAAAGTTCCCAAGTCGGAGGTTTTCTACGTCCGATGGGAATGTTTGGTTCTTCAAAAGGTTCCCGAGTCGGAGGTTTTCTACGTCCGATGGGATTGTCTGGTTCTTCAAAAGGTTCCCAAGTCGGAGGTTTTCTACGTCCGATGGGAATGTCTGGTTCTTCAAAAAGTTCCCAAGTCGGAGGTTTTCTACGTCCGATGGGATTTCCTAATTTTTGAAATGGGTTCCCGAATTGGAGGTTTTCCACGTCCAATGGGATTACCTGTTTTTCTGGGAAGGGGTCTCATGACGAGGTTTCTCCACGCCTGATGAGATTGCCTGTTTTTCTGGGAAGGGGTCTCATGACGAGGTTTCTCCACGCCTGATGAGATTACCTGAATTTTGAAAAGGGGTCCCATGACGAGGTTTCTCTACGTCCGATGAGACTGCCTAAATTTTGAAAAGGGGTCCTAGGACGAGGGTTCTCCACGTCATGCTAAGACTGCCTGATTTTTGAAAGGGGGTCCTAGGACGAGGGTTCTCCACGTCATGCTAAGACTGTTTGATTTTTGAAAAGGGGTCCTAGGACGAGGGTTCTCCACGTCATGCTAAGACTGCCTGATTTTTGAAAAGGGGTCCTAGGACGAGGGTTCTCCACGTCATGCTAAGACTGCCTGATTTTTGAAAAGGGGTCCTAGGACGAGGGTTCTCCACGTCATGCTAAGACTGCCTGATTTTTGAAAAGGGGGTCCTAGGACGAGGGTTCTCCACGTCATGCTAAGACTGCCTGATTTTTGAAAAGGGGTCCTAGGACGAGGGTTCTCCACGTCATGCTAAGACTGCCTGATTTTTGAAAAGGGGTCCTAGGACGAGGGTTCTCCACGTCATGCTAAGACTGCCTGATTTTTGAAAAGGGGGTCCTAGGACGAGGGTTCTCCACGTCATGCTAAGACTGCCTGATTTTTGAAAAGGGGTCCTAGGACGAGGGTTCTCCACGTCATGCTAAGACTGTTTGATTTTTGAAAAGGTTCCCAAAACGGAGGTTTTCCACGTCCGATGAGATTACTTGGTTTCTACCATGATTTGACCCTTCAGGCGGTTTCTACCATAATTTGACCCTTCAGGCGGTATCTACCTTTGAGTTGACCCTTCAGGCGGTTTCTACCTTTGAGTTGACCCTTCAGGCGGTTTCTACCTTCGAATTGACCCTTCAGGCGGTTTCTACCATCGGTTGACCCTTCAGGCGGTATCTACCTTGGTTTGACCCTTCAGGCGGTATCTACCATTGAGTTGACCCTTCAGGCGGTTTCTACCTTCGAATTGACCCTTCAGGCGGTTTCTACCATCGGTTGACCCTTCAGGCGGTATCTACCTTGGTTTGACCCTTCAGGCGGTATCTACCATTGAGTTGACCCTTCAGGCGGTTTCTACCTTCGAATTGACCCTTCAGGCGGTTTCTACCATCGGTTGACCCTTCAGGCGGTATCTACCTTGGTTTGACCCTTCAGGCGGTATCTACCATGATTTGACCCTTAAGGCGGTTTCTACCTTCATTTGACCCTTCAGGCGATTTCTACCATCATATGACCCTTCAGGCGGTTTCTACCATAATTTGACCCTTCAGGCGGTATCTACCATCGAATTGACCCTTCAGGCGGTTTCTACCTTTGAGTTGGTTGAGGCGACATTCTGGGAGCTGGGTTCTCCAGGTATCCTGCAGAAGTTTGAGCCTGAAATATTTTTCTTCACCAAGAAAATGTTAGTAATCTTTGGGAAGACGATGGCTGGCCACTTGCCGAAGCCGCATGACTTTAGTTTAATTATGAAATGTGCATTTTGATGCTGGAGGTCTTCCAAAGCATTCTTGCAACATGCAAATGTGATCACAAATCCCTTGCACGGAAAATCTGGATCCAACAATTTGAAGATTCCAAAAAGAGTTTGCTCAAAACATCAATTGGAATATTTCTCGACAAGGAGGTCTTCTCACCTGTTTTGAGATAGTGGTTTTTATAGGGGACTGTTGACACCTGATTTTTGATCAGTCTTTCATAGTTTATTTTTAAAAAATTCATAAAAAATCTATAAAAAGTTAAAAAAATTAAAAAATCATCTTTGGTAGCCTTGACCAAGCTAAAGGAACCATTTTTGATAAAAAATAATTTGTCATATTTTTTAATATTTTTTAATATTTTCCAAAAATAGAAAAATACATGAAAAATGAAGAAAAATAGCGTTCGATGTCGTAAAAATATAGAAAAATAGTCAATATTTTTATTTTAATTTCCTTTTCATTTTGAACTCATAAATAATCAAAATTCAAGTTCAATTGCATGTGTTTCTTCACGACGCATAGAGTTGAATTTGGCAAAAAAATGTCATTCGAGTATTTTAATTTGTAAATTTCTACATATTTTTTTAGTCTTGACGTCCAATTAGATCGACCACCATCTACAATAAATTCCCCTTGCTGAATATTTTCGTTTTTGTTTCACATGATTTTATGGTGTAAAACGCCGAGTGGATCCCCAAATATAATCGGGTCGGCATGAGCTCGATAGCTCGTCCAAGACCAAACTAGGGCACGGCGAACCCCATGTGAGTACTCTCGAACTCCTTCGATGCTTCCTAATGCTTTTCTTAGGTTAGATCATGTGTAGAATGGCTAGGACAGCTAAATCATTCTTGAGCTGTGATTGATAAATAGGGCCTTACTAGGAATGCCATGTGATTTATTTGCATATCTAGATTCCTTGAGTTGCGCATTTTATTACTGATTGTGATTGCTAGGATAATCACTCCTATCTGCATGAATTTCTAGATTTAGGGTTCATACCTTACTCATCCGCATGAATCTCAGGCTAGAAAATTCAGTCAACTTAGGTACCGAAAGGGCGTCAACTCTGACAGTTGGTGTAACTAAGTCCCCGAAACCATTTCTCTGGTTCTCGCAGAATTGAATAGAAACTCCCAACTATTCGATTGGGTGGTCCAATCACACCCTAAAAAAATGATTGGTGGCGACTCCATGGCATGCACACTTAGCACATGTCACTAGACCACACTGAAAGTCGATCACGCATACCTCCGTTGCGATTTGGGTAATGGGCCTTGGGAGAGGCCCGCGTCCGACCAGACAGGACGGCCCATTAGCCCTCGAGAGCTCGACAACCTCAAGAGGGTCGCGACAGACTGGCGTCTCTGCTGGGGACTGGTTCTTAACCATTTAGTGGACTTGAGCCGATTAAAAAGTTGATTGATTCTTCTAACCTAATTTTATGCAGATGCTCTCGAAAGTGAGGTGTTTATGCTAACGAATGTGTTAGATGTTTTTGTAGACGGGAGAAATAAGGGGTGAAGTGCTTGTTAACTTTGTTTTATGCAGGTAGGAGTTTTAGATGTATGATTGTGTGGATGTTTATATTGAAGCGGTGATTGTTAAATAAAATGCATGTCTATTGCTTTAGCACGACACAATGAATACACACAATTGCGCCTAAAACCCCAGGCGCCCTCTTTAGGAACACAATAGAAGGAATTGAAAATGGAATCTCCGTGAGGAAAAACATGGGGTAATCCACTTTTCAATTCCGCTCACTTCGAACTATGGATTGAGTCCCAATGCAACGATAGTTGTGCAATGGAATCGGCTCTTCCCAGAATTCGAGGCGAGAACCTTGGCTTTAGGTACCAAGCCCTATCTTTTGATTTTTAGGAGTTTTCCCTCACTTGTCTCATGCGTTTGTCTATGGAAGGTTAGTATACCTAACACTGCAAAAAATACAGAGAAGCTTGATTTTCTCTTAAGTTTGGTTGGTAAGACTTTTCTATCCCTCGAACTTGTTACAGCTCTTAATCATTATATTCATTGCATAATTCCGGTGATTGGATTAAATGCCATTTTAAGGATAGATATGAGTGTTTTCCTCCCAATGTTCTTGATGGAAGATGAAGATGGTGTCATCCCATTACGAGCGCCAAGTGGACAAGAAGAGCCTACTATGGACATCATTGAGGTATCATCTAATGAAGATGATGATTTGGAATAGGTGATCCTGAAGTCACGTCTCAAAGATCGAAACTAGGGCATCTCTAAGTATTAAGATCACATTCCTTTGTTTTATTTTTCATTTCTAGCCTTGTATAGGATTTATTTTGCTGAGATCCTCTCTATCTGATCCCTTAGATTGATTGTATTAGGAATCTATTTGTGTTTATATACATTCAGATTGAAATTTGTTGTATTTCTATTGACTTGTCATTGGAATGTGATAGTGGCATTTCTTCTAATCACTCGAATACTCCAAAATCAATTTTATAATTCCTTTGGATGAAATTGAAATTGGAAGTCTTATACAACCTTTTGGCCGTATAGGGCAATACAATCCCAATTTCGCCAGAAGGAACTATAAACTTGAATTGGTTCATGCATGTTTTGCATCATTGGTAATCCACAATAATTGATCAAGAATATCAAGAGTATTCGTGTTTTTCAAATTTAATGAAAAGATAGATATCCAAATTACTCTCGTTCTTAGCAAACAGCTTTAATTTGGATACTGTATCTTCAATTGAATTTAAAACACATCGTAATTGTGTACTTTTGAACATTCCATTGATTTTCTTGGAATTGATCAAAGGCAATTATCGTGAATTACATTCCTTTCAATGATATGCTTTCCTTTGAGGAATATCGATAAAAGCTTTTGCACAAGGCCAAAACCCTTGTAAAAGCTCTTATCCCTATTAATCATAAGTAAGCATAAAATTGAAAGGATTTATGCTTTATTTTTCAAATTCTTTCTTCTGATTCTGCCTTTTCATTTGAAACAGGTTAAAAACAAGTAGAGAAGAGAAGTCTTTTTGTGGATAATCGCGGTGGGAGGTTCCTTTATCCGATCATAAGCAAGATTAAAAAATCAAGATGTACACGCTCGAATCATCAATGTCAAAGCGCAGCTTGCCTAGGTTGAGAGTGGTCAGGTGTTCGAGAAAGTCAGCCATACAGAAGTTGAGACACACACATTAGAGCTTTCATTCATTTCGCTCAATCGAGGGACCTTAAAAGCAGATCATACAAATCATCGGGGTGGAAACATAAAACCGCAATGAGCCCTAATTAGCATCACAAAGGAACCTAGTTGGCCCTCCATATTATTGATGCTTTGCTTATACTCACCACCTTGAGACTCGAGATCTGCAAGCTTAAGAAGAAGGCGTTTACATTCCCCTTTAAGATCGGCAACCTTGGTCCCGTGATCTTCGGCGGCTATTTCCAGGTCCCGAACTAGTCCTCTCCCATGGGCTATATCCGCGGTAATGCTGTCAAGCCTTTCTTCCTGCCACTCACATTGAAACTTCAACACGACATTACGACGGTCGTGCTCATAGGTGGTCAGGGATAAGGCCAAGCGCTCCACCAAATTTCCCCTCTCGCGAAGCAACATCGAGACTCGCTTGTTGGCGAACTCAACAGCCTTTCTGTGACTATCGGCCACAAGGTTGGCCAACACCAAGGAGTTGGACCGATCCTCATAGCGAGCTCGCAAAACGTGAGCCACGGTAGCTTTTCGATGAGCGACACGGTAAGTCTCTAAAAAGTTTATAAAGAGGGTTGGGAAGATTCTATATTCCCTCTCTAAATTAGTGCCCTCGATGGAGGTGGTGTCTATTTCCACGAGCAAAATACGGATTTCATCTTCAGTTTCTGGGTGATCGGCTATATGAGCATAGCCTCGACCGAGGAGGTTATAGAGTTTTTCCCACTGGGCCAAAATTTCGGCTGAGAAAGCGCGAATAGGAGAGGAGGTCATTTTCGTTGGAGTGAGGGAGAAGAAGATGAGTGTGGTAGAGTGATTAAAATACGAAAAGGCAATTATGTAAGAGTGTTAATCTTCTATGCATTAACTCCTCCTTTTATAGCAACTCGAGAATGAAGAAAGGCACAGCAATAATGCTCGTGGAGCCAAGTTAATTGGGTAAAGCAATGGTGGCTCTTTCGGTGAACCATCAGATTTGTCCCAGTCCGCGATTTCAGGCTTGATAAACCTAAAAAAGTTGTAAAAAGATATGTCGGTGTCACCATATTAAAATTGAGCGGGAGTTAAGCGCAACTATCGAAAAAAGTTGCGAAAGGATTTGGCGGTCCCATCATATTAAAAAACTGAGCGGCAGGCGAGCGTAGTTCCACCTTTTTGAAAATAAGTGGGAGACAGACATGGATATCGAGAACAGGAAATCGATTTGGTGTCCCTCCACGTTGAAAAGAAGAAAGAAGACGACAAAGCGGGAAATACGAAATCTTGGGAGCAACGCTTGCCTGATGATCTTCATCCATGTTTAAAGAACGTTTCATGGGCATACAGAACCACTCAAAAGAAAATTTAGAGAGAGTGAGCATACATGAGAGAGTAGAGAACCCTGAGTGAGCAAAAATTGATCGAACATTTTTCGATCCAACATGTTTGAGAGTTACCATCAGTTGCTAGAGGCGACTGATCCAAAAATCTCAGAAAATGAACTACTGAGAGATCTCGAAGATTCTAGGATGGCGTCTGGTACCAGAACCACAGAACCCAACCCTTTCGGCAACGAAGTTCAGGATCTCAGCAGCGACGACAACAGCAGCAGCGATGGTCAATCCCGGAAAAGGAAACGTCGCCAGTGCCACACTCAGAATGAAATCCAAGAGCTTGAAGCTTTCTTTAGTGAATGCCCTCTCCCGAACATGAAACAAAGAAATGAATTGGGCCAGAAGCTAGGGATGAAACCTTTGAGGGTCAAGTTTTGGTTTCAAAATAAGCGAGCCAAATTGAGGGCTCAACACAGACGTCAAGAACTTGCGATTCTAAAGGAGGAAAACGAAAAGCTTCGAGCGGAGAACATGAGGTATAAGAAAGCTCCCAGCACTATCGCTTGCCTTAATTGCGGTGGCCCTATCACTCTCGGCGAAATGTTCCTTGATAAGCCTTATATGAGGATTGAAAATGCTCATTCACCACCCCACTCCCTCGAACCATCTTCGATACAATCAGATTTTGTTGGAGATATGCATGAACAAATCAATTCTACGAAGTCAATACCGATGCCTTCTAAAGGATGTGATATGCGTCACCATGATTGGAGTTTCCTTAACGATGAGCTTACTATCACGACCGACCAATCCAAAGCTGATGAATTCCCTCCACAACAATTTCCGGCTCGATCAAATCCTACTGGAAATAGGCCAGAGAGCAATAGCCAAGTTGTCAACACTGTTCCGGGTCGCAAGAAGACGAGGGTCAATTGGTCCCCCGAGCTTCATCTCAAGTTCCTTAGTGCGGTTCAGCAACTAGGGATCAACTCAGCATATCCAACGCGCATACTTGAGATCATGAACATACCAGGACTCACTAAATATGGAGTCGCGAGTCACCTCAAGAGCTACAGAAGGGCGCTAAGACAGCGCCACACAGCACTGAACCTGAAAGAACTCAACTTGTGCCTAAACACTAGGCATGGCTATAACTACAATGCCCCTGAAGTAAGAAATACCCTGCCGAATCTAGGCACCGACCAAGCTGGTAGCAGCACCATCGACTACTTGGGCGCTAATCAGAATATTCCCCCGAATCATCTCAGCACCCCTCAAGAGTATATGCCACAAGTGCAGCAGGTACGAACTCCTTGGTTTGAGCAGCAACTTTTCGCTAGTGCTCTTCCTATCCCCGATCAACATATTGCGCCTAGTGTTCAAAGATCTGCTCGGCTTGGGCATATGATTTCGGAAGATCAAGCGGGCGAATGCTCTGAGGATTTTTGTTTCTTCCATTCCCAAATGGAAGGTGCTTTTGATAGTGAACCGATCAATCATCCTCTTATAATCTCGAGCAACGACGAAGGTTCTAGCTCGAAGAATCAGATCGCTCACAACAGAAACAGGAATCCTTCAACGCCAAGCGATGATGGTCAACCCGAATATCAGTTGCTCGAAGAATCAAAAGATTTCCTTGATGATGAGCTCCATATCTGGATCGATCAGTTTAAAACTGATGGGCTTATGAAGTTATGATCCAAAATGACGATTATATGTCTGATTCATGGTGTAACTGGCCGATCACCGAGAATCCTCAAGGGAACTAGGCACATGTGACTGGATGTATCATTAATCTTTCTGTCATAAAGTCTTCCATGCAAGATAATCTTCCTTAATGCCTAGAGTTAATCTGGGGCAGCGATCAGTACTACCTACGAGCATCATCATGCTTGAGTGCGACAATCCCTTGTTAGATTAGAGTCGAGGCGAATCAATTGAACGCCACGAAGAAAAACATTTAAAGGCTTCACATAGGAAAATGCGAGCAAAAGCCCGAGCGAGCTCAAAGACGGTTAGCTCTGTATCGTTCTAAGGGACCTTTAGTCGTTATGAACTCTAAATTGAGCTTGTTTCATTCTCGATGGGGGTCGCTAACTGCTTCAAGAATTTTATAACAAAAAACGAACCAGTTAGGGACGCCAATAGTGCTGTGTCCTGGTAGTCAGTGAAATGGAAGTGGTACGAAACGTCAGGAGTTCGATCTCGGGATTGAAAAATCATTTTATCAGTTGGTCTATCACCCGATGAAGTTCAAAGAGATTCGACGCAGATGACTATAGAGCTTGGGGCAATTCGAAAATCATCGATTCATTTTCATCAAGCGGCGAAGTTGGTATTGTAAAATGTGAAGCATGCAAATGACAAATCCGAAGCAGAAGGAGATGAATCATGATTCGCTTATCCAAGGTCGGGATTTCAACCTTCGACTAAAGCCAAATCTAGGATGAGTTTTTGATCTTGCCCACTCGACAAAACCCATCTCCACTGAAAATGGGGGCAAACCATTCCTACATCCGGAAAGCATGTCGAAGCCGAAGACATCAAATTCATCGTTTAATCCGTGGGGCAAGTCCCTGAAGCGATAGTTATAATCTGCAGAGCGTAATGGAATCCATCATTTCAATGTAAAACGCATTTGGCCGCGGAGCCACCCATTTGGTAAAAAGAACGTATCGTTCCTAAATGATTTTCAATCAGATGCGGGGATAATGTTCTCTCATTTTCCTCTCAGGTGATGAACAGAGACGAGGCACCCAAGAAGCCATGCATTCAAATAACAAAACAGTGCATGAAACATGCCCAAAAAGATGAATGAATCTCCTCCGACGTAAATCCTCGAGGTGGATTCGTTGCCCAACCAGACGAAGAAATCATGGCCACAAGCTTGAGGGCCGGCTTCTACAATCTGCACATTGGCATGCAGAATGGAATTCAAATCAAGAGTAAAGTAGTTTCGTCCCAATTTGTTTTGAATTTGAAAACCCAAAATAATGCTTAATATTTATCCTTGGCAGGAGCTCGCCATCTGGGCAGACATGTAAGTTTCATTTTTCTCCAAAAACCAAGAAGTCGAAAGAACTTTAGAACACCTAACAATCTTGTGTTACTATGTGAAGTGCAGATTTTCACAACCCTTGTACACTCGTTGGAGCATATGACCAAGGGTAAGATGTATCGTTCCAATTTTTGTAAAGTTTTAGAATATACGATGACATATCCCTTTTATATCTCCAGGATCTCCAGCCTCGATGGGCAGGTAAGTATCCCTTTTCCCAATTCATTGGAGATTAAAAACTTTCAGAATTAATTCGATTCTCACATCTAAAAAGACATAGAATTCTTACTTCATTGACATTCATGTTTTAAAACATGAGATTGTCTGAACATGAATTACACATGTATGGTGCATCACAAAATCCCTTTGAAGGATAAATCTTGATGAAATGAAATGAATTTTTCCAACAAGAGTCGTTTGAACTGTTCAAAAGGGTATTTTCTCATAAGAGAAGCGAGCCTAATCCAAACACGTCCCATACACACTTGAGAGATGAGGAGATTGGAAATGATAGCGAAACCTTAACCTATGGATATAAGGGTCATTCGCAACGATTACATGGATCGAGATGATAGAGGCATTTATTTCTTCATTCCAAACACTACAGATGCCCATTGAGAACCCCATTGAACGGCGATTTTCATTCTCAACCCTGTCAAGAACCACCCTACATTGGGGCAAATGAAGGTTAGTCCAACAGTATCAGAAAGTAAACGGTTTGAAATTTTCTTGCTCGGACTAACATAAATCTTTGTGTGTTGTTTATATGATAATCCAAGTGTCATAGGATGACGAGAATAATTCATTTCTCTATCCTACACACCGTTATCCTTTGCACGACCAAGTTGAGCCAGCAAATTCATTTCATCAACCTATTGGTGATAATTGCATATTCCAAAGCAAAGGCAACATCACTCTAGGAATGGAAGCGTGCCAAAGTTTAAGTTGCATATCTAGCATGATTGCCGAAAATCCTAGCTCCAAAAGAAAAGAAAAACACGGGATTAAAAAAAGGGGGAAAAGAAAAATCCCTAGACATCAAGAAAAAGCAAAGTGCCTGGTAAAAAGCAAGGCTGATGTTTATTCAAAATATCCCCAGTAAAGTCTAGATATACGATGAAAAGACCCTGCAAAGGAGTCAGATCAAGATGACTACTCTCCAAATGATGTCGTGCTCAAATTGCAAACACACAAACAGACGGTCTCTTAATGTAACAAGAGACGCTTTTAAACATCCTTGTGCGCTCTAAAAGAGGAGTGTACACTTCAAGAAATGGAGATGTTCTTCGAAGGACATGTGGCAAATTTGCAATGATCACCGATGCCAAACCCTTCACAATTTCTGGGCAAAAAATAAGCCTTTTTTGGTCCCAAATCCTTCCAATGTTACAACCCTGAAGCAATCTCATCTGACTAAGACACTTGGGTTAATGTATAACTTAGCTCAAAGAAGTACGAGCAAGACTATTTCTTTCTCATTTTACAGGGTTCTTGACTTGTAAACCCGGAGCAGATAGTGAAAATTTTTGTTCAACGGCCTTGACTCAAAAGTGAGTCCCCCTTGGAAACCGATATCCAAGCCTAACACTACGGTCCCGTGAAAGACCTCCTGATCGGTCGAAATGTATGCGTTGCGAATGATCCTGAAACCCAGGCACAGGTCGGTAGGAAATTGAGCACTTTCCCTATTAAAGATCATTATCATAGAGTAGTGAGGAGCCTTCTTGGATGAGAAATACTCCAATGGATGTTTTGAGCAAACTCTTTTTGAAATTTTCAAATTGTTTGATCTAGAGTTTCCGTGCAAGGAATTTATGATCACATCTGTATATGGCAGGAATGTTTTGGATAACCTCCAGCAATCAAAATGCACATTTCATGACTAAAACTTAAGTCGTAGAATTTTGTCAGTTAGACAATTATTGTCTTCCCAAAGATTACTAATATCTTCTTGGCGAGGAAAATTTTTTCAGGTCTAAGCTTTCTGCAGGACTTTTGGCCGCCCCAAAGACTGGGTGCGTCATCCTTAGGTGAAGCCTTTTAGTAGGCAAATCTTTTCTAAGACCGATCCATAGAATGATCGAGTCTTCGACTAGCCCGGAAGAGCGGGTACGTCATCCTTTGATTCATATCAGTTTGGAATCTCATAAATGGTAGAAACCGCCTGAAGGGTCAACTCAATGGTAGAAACCGCCTGAAGGGTCAATCAATGGTAGAAACCGCCTGAAGGGTCAACACAATGGTAGAAACCGCCTGAAGGGTCAACCAATGGAAGAAACCGCCTGAAGGGTCAAAACAATGGTAGAAACCGCCTGAAGGGTCAATGTATGGTAGAAACCGCCTGAAGGGTCAACCAATGGTAGAAACCGCCTGAAGGGTCAACTCAATGGTAGAAACCGCATGAAAGGTCAATGAATGGTAGAAACCGCCTGAAGGGTCAAAGGACTGGTAGAGACCGCCTGAAGGATCAACCCAATGGTCCGATCCACCATACGGATCAAAACCTTGATGAATCCCGAACGCGGGAGGATTCGTTTTCCCTAATAAGCCTTACATTAGGCAAGCCATTTCTAGTTTAGTCCACCACACGGATCAAAACCCTTGGCAAATTCCCAAATGTGGGATGCGTCTTCCTTAGGTTCCTATCAGTTAGGAATCCCATTATGGTTTGACCTACCATACAGGTCAGAGCTTAACATCCCCAGGACACTCCGATGACAAGTCCTTAGGAATCTACTTGAACCCATCAGACAAAGCAAATGCCGCAAGCATTCGACAGGTAAGGGGCAGGGAAGTCTATCTACTCCTTAACTTTCTTACATCATATCAGGGAATTGAATGAGCACATCTCTTTTTAAGGAAAAGCACACATTGATGGGCATGAAAATTGGATGTCATGATTTCCTTTATTTTCCCAGTCGAGTCGATCGGAACACAGGTGTCACCTTGTCTTTGAGAGAAACCTCTGACGAAATTCCTCTCAAAGAGGGGCAGCTGTTGACACCTGATTTTTGATCAGTCTTTCATAGTTTATTTTTAAAAAATTCATAAAAAATCTATAAAAAGTTAAAAAAAATTAAAAAATCATCTTTGGTAGCCTTGACCAAGCTAAAGGAACCATTTTTGATAAAAAATAATTTGTCATATTTTTTAATATTTTTTAATATTTTCCAAAAATAGAAAAATACATGAAAAATGAAGAAAAATAGCGTTCGATGTCGTAAAAATATAGAAAAATAGTCAATATTTTAATTTTAATTTCCTTTTCATTTTGAACTCATAAATAGTCAAAATTCAAGTTCAATTGCATGTGTTTCTTCACGACGCATAGAGTTGAATTTGGCAAAAAAATGTCATTCGAGTATTTTAATTTGTAAATTTCTACATATTTTTTTAGTCTTGACGTCCAATTAGATCGACCACCATCTACAATAAATTCCCCTTGTTGAATATTTTCGTTTTTGTTTCACATGATTTTATGGTGTAAAACGCCGAGTGGATTCCCAAATATAATCGGGTCGGCATGAGCTCGATAGCTCGTCCAAGACCAAACTAGGGCACGGCGAACCCCATGTGAGTACTCTCGAACTCCTTCGATGCTTCCTAATGCTTTTCTTAGGTTAGATCATGTGTAGAATGGCTAGGACAGCTAAATCATTCTTGAGCTGTGATTGATAAATAGGGCCTTACTAGGAATGCCATGTGATTTATTTGCATATCTAGATTCCTTGAGTTGCGCATTTTATTACTGATTGTGATTGCTAGGATAATCACTCCTATCTGCATGAATTTCTAGATTTAGGGTTCATACCTTACTCATCCGCATGAATCTCAGGCTAGAAAATTCAGTCAACTTAGGTACCGAAAGGGCGTCAACTCTGACAGTTGGTGTAACTAAGTCCCCGAAACCATTTCTCTGGTTCTCGCAGAATTGAATAGAAACTCCCAACTATTCGATTGGGTGGTCCAATCACACCCTAAAAAAATGATTGGTGGCGACTCCATGGCATGCACACTTAGCACATGTCACTAGACCACACTGAAAGTCGATCACGCATACCTCCGTTGCGATTTGGGTAATGGGCCTTGGGAGAGGCCCGCGTCCGACCAGACAGGACGGCCCATTAGCCCTCGAGAGCCCGACAACCTCAAGAGGGTCGCGACAGGGACGCACTCAATTCCCTACTAACCTGTGCCTAGGTTTTAGGCTCATTCGCAGCGCATACATTTTGATCGGTCGGGAGGTCTTCCACGGGACCGTAATGTTGGGCTTGGATATTGGTCTGCAAGGGGGACTCTTTTTTTGAGTCAAGGCCATTGAACGAAGGCTTTCATCATCTGCTCCGGATTTACAAGTCAAGAACCCTGCAAAATGAGAAAGAAATAGTCTTGCTCGTACCTCTTCGAGCTAAGCTATATGTTAACCCAAGTGTCTTAATCAGGGAAGACTGTTTCAGGGTTGTAACTTTGGTGGGATTGGGGACCGAGAAAAGGCTTGTTTTTGGCCCAGAATTTGTGAAGGGATTGACATTGGTGATCATTGCAAATTTGCCACCTGTCTTTTCCATTCTGCATCTTCAATTTTCGAGGTGCACGACCACTTTTGAGGTGTGCACAAATTCCTATGAGAGCGTCTCTGGCTGCATTAAGAGGCTGACAACTCTGTTTGCGTCTTTGCTCCGCGCTTGACACTGTTTGAGGAGTAGTCTTTTGAATCTGACTCCTTTTAGATTTTTCCCTCCCCTTTTCAAACAGGTTTCACTGGGGGATTGATACAAATTGTTCACCCAAGCATCGGCCTAGCTTTTACCAGGCACTTTGCTTTTTCTTGATGCTGGGGGCTTTTTCCTCATCTTTTCCTTTTCCTTTTTCTTTTGAAATCCCACTTTTTCTCAACTTCGGGAGATCGTGTTAGACATGTGACCAAAGGTCTAACAACTTTAAGCATTATCTTAGGGATTTCTTTGCAAACCCTAAGTCTTGAACTCTTCCGTTTCTGAAGTGATGATGCATCCGTCTTGGGACTTGCAATGACCACCAACGGGTTCTTGAAATGAATTTGCAGGCTCAACTTGGCTGTGCAAAGGATATGGTGTGTGGGATAGAGAAATGAATGCTTCTCGTCATCCTATGGCACTTGGATTACCATATAAACAACACACAAAGATTAATGTTAGTCCGAGCAAGAAAATCTCTAACCATTTTCTCCTGATGCTGCTGGACTCACTTTCGTTCTTGCCCCGATGTGGGGTGTTTCTTGACAGGGTTGAGAATGGAAACCGCCGTTCAAAGGGGTTGTCAATAGTCACCTGTTGTGTTTGGGGATATGAAACGAATGCCTCCGCCGTCCCGATCCATGTAATTGCTGCGAATGATCCCTACTTCCGTAGGTCCAGATTTTGCTACCTGATTCGCTCCACTTTTCTCTCAAGTGTGTGTAGGACGTGTTTAGATTAGGCTTTGCCTCTCGTCTTTTGAGAAAACGTCCTTTTGAAGGTTTTGAACAACCTTTGATTGGAAAAATCTCTTTCATTTTCTCCAAAAATTTTACCCATCAAAGAGGATTTTATGATGCACCATGCATGTTCTAATCATGTTTAGACAACCTCCTGTTTTCAAAACATGATTGTTAATGGAGTTAGAACTCTATGTCTTTTCTAGACATTAGATTCTGAAAACTTTTCTTTTTCTCTTTTTTCTCTTTTTTGTTTAACATCTTCAATGGATTGGGGAGAGGGATACTTACCTGTCCCTCGCGGCTGGAGATCCCTGAAAATGCGGAAGAAACATGTTATTGTATGTTCATGAATTTTTCAAAGAATTAGAACGATACATCTCACCCTTGGTCATGTGTTCCCATGGGTAATACATGGGATGTGAAAACCTGTTTCGCCTTGATGGCGATCCCCTGTCAAAGACGGGAATTATGTGTCAGTTTGCGTTCCAAAATTCAAGACAAATTGGAACGATACCGCCTTGTTCTTGCTTTGTGTTTCCGTTTGAACACAAACGCGCGGCTTGCAGAATTTGGCCCTCTATCTTGTGGCCATGATCTCTCCATCTGGTTGGCAATGGAACCTTCTCTAGGATTTGCACTATAGGATATTCATTCACGCTTTTGGATGCATTCCCACGCCAATCCTCAAAGTTCAATCAAAGATCACTTCTTGGAGTCATGGCTTCCAAAGTTGATAAATCTATTCGCCTCCTTGTCGGCGAATTCCTTTCTTTTGCGGCTTTTTGGCGCCAACAATTTTCTGTCCATCTTGACGGCGAATCCCTGTCAACAATAAACATCAAGTGTCAGTTCGTGTTTCGAAATTCAAGATAAATCGAAACGATACTGCTTTACTCTCGCTTCGCGCCTCCTTTTGAACGCAAATGTAAGGCTTGTTGAAGTCGGCCATCTAGCTCGCGACCATGATCTACCCATCTGTTTGGCCACGAAATCCTTCTCTAGGATTTGCACTGGATGAGATCAATTTCTGCTTTTGGACGTATTCTAACGCCATTTTGCGGGGTTCCATTTCCTGGCAGCTTGCCCCCTACAACGGATATTTCTTTTCGCTTCCACGTTGGGCGAGATCCTTTCTTTTGTGGCTTTTTGGTGCCACCAATTTTCTGCCAAATGAGAACAAACTCATGTTAAGCATGGGATCTTTGGGAGACCAATTTGGAACGATACAAAGTTACCGTTCACCCAGGTTTGTATCTTGGGGTTTACTTCCGATGAGGACGACTCTATCATTGCGTCCATGGATTTTGCCAGAGAAGAAATGTCCTTCCTTTGTCCGGCACACAAATGATTCACTTGCCCCGGTTAGACGTGGTTCATCATGGCTAGGTGATGCCTGCCCCAGCTAAATTCATTCCTGCGTTTTGCTATAATCTCCATCCTCTTTGGGGATGTCTTCCCTCTTGGGATTCCTGATGACGCCTTACTGACGTATTCCTTTCCTTCGTCGATTATTGACGCTTCTCATTTGATGTGGGTGATGGATGCTGCTTCATCCCATCTGTATTTGTGGGTGTTGTTCGTGAGACGATCCTCAATCACGTCGACAACTGCTTTGCCCCAGTTGGGCGGTGTTCATCTTGGCAGCATGCCTTGGCATTCCCATGCTCCTGGACGATTTTCAATCCGATTTGAAGACATTCATGCACCTGCATATGAAGAGACAGGTGTGGGGATTTATCTGGCTTCATTTGAAATTTCAGGAAGGAGGTACTCCCTTCGAGACTTCGTCCTTCCAACATTTGAAGGAGCAGTGTTTTCCAAGTATTTTGCCCCAGTGAGGCTTGTCTCGGTGTTCGTCATCTCTGGGTTTGATAACCCTGGTTCGATGCACTTTCATGGGGGATCGTGAGAATTTGCCCCCGGCTTGGCTCCTCGAAGCAGGTGGGGGAGCCCGCTCTCGTGAATTTTCGTCGATTCTGGTCATCTATCTCGATTGCCAGATTCTTCGATTATTATTATTTTTTTGTCCCTAGACAGCCTGACAATCTAGGGATTTGTCATGTGGCGGTTTGGTGATTCTCTCGATCACAGCCGCCATTTGAGATGTTCGATGTTCCCCTATTGAAAAGAAGAAATCTCATTAGTAAAGGGCATGTATAATTGACTGTTGGAGCCGATACAATTTACCCTTGAAATTTATCTTGCGGGAACCGGCATTTCTCCCTTTGGGTTCTCTGTATGCAGGATATGTGCACGATATGCATGATGCATGTTAGGTGTGCCAGCAACGAAACATGAGTTCGTGCTTTTCACTCTATTCAGAGAAAGCATTTTTATCAGATATGTCAATCTGGAAAACTTGAAATTTTCTTTTCAAGCGCTCTTTTCACAGAGATTTATAAATGATGATAAACTTCATCAAGTTTTCTCAAAGGTTTTGTTCACAAATTGAGCTATTAGAATGCTCTTAAAAATATTTAGCCAAAGTGCATGTTTGAGATGCCATGAAAAGGGGTACTCCCTGTTTGTCATTTGAAGGCATTGCTTCTTGGGCCCTCTGCTTCTGTTCCCAACCTGAAAGGAAAAAGAAATGAAACATTATTCTCATATCAAGAAAATAATCATTTTGGAACGATACGTCCTTTTACCAGAATCGATGGCTCCGTATTGTTCTCCTTCTCATTTAGAAGGGTTTGATGTGTTTTGTCTTTGATTGATTATTCCACTTCATCATGATTCATGGGTGATAACTGCTTCAGGGACTTCCCCTACGTACCCCCATGGTGAATTCGGCATATCCTACATTCGGTACCCTTTCTGGGTAGAGAGTGATTTGCCCCCAGCAACTGGATGCGTTGTCTGGGGCTGACTGATTTATTTATGGGTAGTTTGATCATGCCGTGTCGATGCATTCCCACTTAGTCGGAGCCGATCCACTCCGTGTCAGGTGATTTTGGCATCCCGCACCTTTCAAATTCTCTGACGCCTGGTATCTACTCTGTATTCTCTTTTGGGATACCAGATGATATGCTCATACAATCCTTCGAAGATTTCAGCATTTGATGTTCCGACACTTCTTAGTCTCATCAGTGCGTTTTGATTTCTTCATGCACCTTCTGCCTTGTCATCGTTTCATGACATCCCTCGAGCTTCTTGCTATTTGACATCAGCAAGCACGGGTGTACATGTGGTCGAATACTTTAACATCTTGAAGTGTTACTTCACAGGCCATGGTTTCCTTCATTGTGTCCTGTCGCATTCGCCTTACGCTTTAATAGTCTTTTATTTCATCTTCGGGCATCCAAGACGATGGAGATTCTTCGGTGGTCCCATTCACTTTTATCATCACCTGATTTGATCCATCTTGTTTTTACCAACCCAATGGGGGTGACATCTGATGAAGGCACCTTCCTCTTCCTCTTGTAGGGAATGCAAGTTTCTATTTGTTGGTCTTCAACCATCTTATCCATCGTTCCACCATCATCTTGCATGTAGTCAGATGAGGGCATTTTCGGCAAATGTCTGCCATGTAAAACATGTCCCTCCTGTCTATCCGCAGATGGATTTTTCTTCTCGACCTGTTTTTCACCTGAGAGGAAGAGATAGGAAATATTACGCCAATATCTGATTGAAAATCAATTAGGAACGACACGTCCTTATCCTCGATCCGATTGCCCCGGTCAGGTGGCGTTTGCCCTGGCTAAGTGGGGTTTGCCCCAGTTGACTGCTTTGACCTCCTTCATTATTTTTGCAGTTCTTTTTTAATTTGGGGATATATGCCATTTGTAGTTTCTCGTCCCCCTTTTCGTCTCGATGGGCCTCTGCTCCGGTATGCTTTTTTGTGAGAAGTCGACTCATTTGTCTGCCTTCAAATGTCCATCCCGGTGGCTCGAGTTATCGACCAGCTTCAATCTTCTTGAAGCACCACTCCGTTTCTCTTGGGCGTTCCATGCTTTGGGCGGCACACCTGAGATGCCTGTTGACACCTGATTTTTGATCAGTCTTTCATAGTTTATTTTTAAAAAATTCATAAAAAATCTATAAAAAGTTAAAAAAAATTAAAAAATCATCTTTGGTAACCTTGACCAAGCTAAAGGAACCATTTTTGATAAAAAAAAATAATTTGTCATATTTTTTAATATTTTTTAATATTTTCCAAAAATAGAAAAATACATGAAAAATGAAGAAAAATAGCGTTCGATGTCGTAAAAATATAGAAAAATAGTCAATATTTTTATTTTAATTTCCTTTTCATTTTGAACTCATAAATAGTCAAAATTCAAGTTCAATTGCATGTGTTTCTTCACGACGCATAGAGTTGAATTTGGCAAAAAAATGTCATTCGAGTATTTTAATTTGTAAATTTCTACATATTTTTTGGTCTTGACGTCCAATTAGATCGACCACCATCTACAATAAATTCCCCTTGCTGAATATTTTCGTTTTTGTTTCACATGATTTCATGGTGTAAAACGCCGAGTGGATCCCCAAATATAATCGGGTCGGCTCGTCCAAGACCAAACCAGGGCACGGCGAACCCCATGTGAGTACTCTCGAACTCCTTCGATACTTCCTAATGCTTTTCTTAGGTTAGATCGTGTGTAGAATGGCTAGGACAGCTAAATCATTCTTGAGCTGTGATTGATAAATAGGGCCTTACTAGGAATGCCAAGTGATTTATTTGCATATCTAGATTCCTTGAGTTGCGCATTTTATTACTGATTGCGATTGCTAGGATAATCACTCCTATCTGCATGAATTTCTAGATTTATGGTTCATACCTTACTCATCCGCATGAATCTCAGGCTAGAAAATTCAGTCAACTTAGGTACCGAAAGGGCGTCAACTCTGACAGTTGGTGTAACTAAGTCCCCGAAACCATTTCTCTGGTTCTCGCAGAATTGAATAGAAACTCACAACTATTCGATTGGGTGGTCCAATCACACCCTAAAAAAATGATTGGTGGCGACTCCATGGCATGCACACTTAGCACATGTCACTAGACTACACTGAAAGTCGATCACGCATACCTCCGTTGCGATTTGGGTAATGGGCCTTGGGAGAGGCCCGCGTCCGACCAGACAGGACGGCCCATTAGCTCTCGAGAGCTCGACAACCTCAAGAGGGTCGCGACAGACTGGCGACTCCACTGGGGACTGGTTCTTAACCATTTAGTGGACTTGAGCCGATTAAAAAGTTGATTGATTCTTCTAACCTAATTTTATGCAGATGCTCTCGAAAGTGAGGTGTTTATGCTAACGAATGTGTTAGATGTTTTTGTAGACGGGAGAAATAAGGGGTGAAGTGCTTGTTAACTTTGTTTTATGCAGGTAGGAGTTTTAGATGTATGATTGTGTGGATGTTTATATTGAAGCGGTGATTGTTAAATAAAATGCATGTCTATTGCTTTAGCACGACACAATGAATACACACAATTGCGCCTAAAACCCCAGGCGCCCTCTTTAGGAACACAATAGAAGGAATTGAAAATGGAATCTCCGTGAGGAAAAACATGGGGTAATCCACTTTTCAATTCCGCTCACTTCGAACTATGGATTGAGTCCCAATGCAACGATAGTTGTGCAATGGAATCGGCTCTTCCCAGAATTCGAGGCGAGAACCTTGGCTTTAGGTACCAAGCCCTATCTTTTGATTTTTAGGAGTTTTCCCTCACTTGTCTCATGCGTTTGTCTATGGAAGGTTAGTATACCTAACACTGCAAAAAATACAAAGAAGCTTGATTTTCTCTTAAGTTTGGTTGGTAAGACTTTTCTATCCCTCGAACTTGTTACAGCTCTTAATCATTATATTCATTGCATAATTCCGGTGATTGGATTAAATGCCATTTTAAGGATAGATATGAGTGTTTTCCTCCCAATGTTCTTGATGGAAGATGAAGATGGTGTCATCCCATTACGAGCGCCAAGTGGACAAGAAGAGCCTACTATGGACATCATTGAGGTATCATCTAATGAAGATGATGATTTGGAATAGGTGATCCTGAAGTCACGTCTCAAAGATCGAAACTAGGGCATCTCTAAGTATTAAGATCACATTCCTTTGTTTTATTTTTCATTTCTAGCCTTGTATAGGATTTATTTTGCTGAGATCCTCTCTATCTGATCCCTTAGATTGATTGTATTAGGAATCTATTTGTGTTTATATACATTCAGATTGAAATTTGTTGTATTTCTATTGACTTGTCATTGGAATGTGATAGTGGCATTTCTTCTAATCACTCGAATACTCCAAAATCAATTTTATAATTCCTTTGGATGAAATTGAAATTGGAAGTCTTATACAACCTTTTGGCCGTATAGGGCAATACAATCCCAATTTCGCCAGAAGGAACTATAAACTTGAATTGGTTCATGCATGTTTTGCATCATTGGTAATCCACAATAATTGATCAAGAATATCAAGAGTATTCGTGTTTTTCAAATTTAATGAAAAGATAGATATCCAAATTACTCTCGTTCTTAGCAAAACAGCTTTAATTTGGATACTGTATCTTCAATTGAATTTAAAACACATCGTAATTGTGTACTTTTGAACATTCCATTGATTTTCTTGGAATTGATCAAAGGCAATTATCGTGAATTACATTCCTTTCAATGATATGCTTTACTTTGAGGAATATCGATAAAAGCTTTTGCACAAGGCCAAAACCCTTGTAAAAGCTCTTATCCCTATTAATCATAAGTAAGCATAAAATTGAAAGGATTTATGCTTTATTTTTCAAATTCTTTCTTCTGATTCTGCCTTTTCATTTGAAACAGGTTAAAAACAAGTAGAGAAGAGAAGTCTTTTTGTGGATAATCGCGGTGGGAGGTTCCTTTATCCGATCATAAGCAAGATTAAAAAATCAAGATGTACACGCTCGAATCATCAATGTCAAAGCGCAGCTTGCCTAGGTTGAGAGTGGTCAGGTGTTCGAGAAAGTCAGCCATACAGAAGTTGAGACACACACATTAGAGCTTTCATTCATTTCGCTCAATCGAGGGACCTTAAAAGCAGATCATACAAATCATCGGGGTGGAAACATAAAACCGCAATGAGCCCTAATTAGCATCACAAAGGAACCTAGTTGGCCCTCCATATTATTGATGCTTTGCTTATACTCACCACCTTGAGACTCGAGATCTGCAAGCTTAAGAAGAAGGCGTTTACATTCCCCTTTAAGATCGGCAACCTTGGTCCCGTGATCTTCGGCGGCTATTTCCAGGTCCCGAACTAGTCCTCTCCCATGGGCTATATCCGCGGTAATGCTGTCAAGCCTTTCTTCCTGCCACTCACATTGAAACTTCAACACGACATTACGACGGTCGTGCTCATAGGTGGTCAGGGATAAGGCCAAGCGCTCCACCAAATTTCCCCTCTCGCGAAGCAACATCGAGACTCGCTTGTTGGCGAACTCAACAGCCTTTCTGTGACTATCGGCCACAAGGTTGGCCAACACCAAGGAGTTGGACCGATCCTCATAGCGAGCTCGCAAAACGTGAGCCACGGTAGCTTTTCGATGAGCGACACGGTAAGTCTCTAAAAAGTTTATAAAGAGGGTTGGGAAGATTCTATATTCCCTCTCTAAATTAGTGCCCTCGATGGAGGTGGTGTCTATTTCCACGAGCAAAATACGGATTTCATCTTCAGTTTCTGGGTGATCGGCTATATGAGCATAGCCTCGACCGAGGAGGTTATAGAGTTTTTCCCACTGGGCCAAAATTTCGGCTGAGAAAGCGCGAATAGGAGAGGAGGTCATTTTCGTTGGAGTGAGGGAGAAGAAGATGAGTGTGGTAGAGTGATTAAAATACGAAAAGGCAATTATGTAAGAGTGTTAATCTTCTATGCATTAACTCCTCCTTTTATAGCAACTCGAGAATGAAGAAAGGCACAGCAATAATGCTCGTGGAGCCAAGTTAATTGGGTAAAGCAATGGTGGCTCTTTCGGTGAACCATCAGATTTGTCCCAGTCCGCGATTTCAGGCTTGATAAACCTAAAAAAGTTGTAAAAAGATATGTCGGTGTCACCATATTAAAATTGAGCGGGAGTTAAGCGCAACTATCGAAAAAAGTTGCGAAAGGATTTGGCGGTCCCATCATATTAAAAAACTGAGCGGCAGGCGAGCGTAGTTCCACCTTTTTGAAAATAAGTGGGAGACAGACATGGATATCGAGAACAGGAAATCGATTTGGTGTCCCTCCACGTTGAAAAGAAGAAAGAAGACGACAAAGCGGGAAATACGAAATCTTGGGAGCAACGCTTGCCTGATGATCTTCATCCATGTTTAAAGAACGTTTCATGGGCATACAGAACCACTCAAAAGAAAATTTAGAGAGAGTGAGCATACATGAGAGAGTAGAGAACCCTGAGTGAGCAAAAATTGATCGAACATTTTTCGATCCAACATGTTTGAGAGTTACCATCAGTTGCTAGAGGCGACTGATCCAAAAATCTCAGAAAATGAACTACTGAGAGATCTCGAAGATTCTAGGATGGCGTCTGGTACCAGAACCACAGAACCCAACCCTTTCGGCAACGAAGTTCAGGATCTCAGCAGCGACGACAACAGCAGCAGCGATGGTCAATCCCGGAAAAGGAAACGTCGCCAGTGCCACACTCAGAATGAAATCCAAGAGCTTGAAGCTTTCTTTAGTGAATGCCCTCTCCCGAACATGAAACAAAGAAATGAATTGGGCCAGAAGCTAGGGATGAAACCTTTGAGGGTCAAGTTTTGGTTTCAAAATAAGCGAGCCAAATTGAGGGCTCAACACAGACGTCAAGAACTTGCGATTCTAAAGGAGGAAAACGAAAAGCTTCGAGCGGAGAACATGAGGTATAAGAAAGCTCCCAGCACTATCGCTTGCCTTAATTGCGGTGGCCCTATCACTCTCGGCGAAATGTTCCTTGATAAGCCTTATATGAGGATTGAAAATGCTCATTCACCACCCCACTCCCTCGAACCATCTTCGATACAATCAGATTTTGTTGGAGATATGCATGAACAAATCAATTCTACGAAGTCAATACCGATGCCTTCTAAAGGATGTGATATGCGTCACCATGATTGGAGTTTCCTTAACGATGAGCTTACTATCACGACCGACCAATCCAAAGCTGATGAATTCCCTCCACAACAATTTCCGGCTCGATCAAATCCTACTGGAAATAGGCCAGAGAGCAATAGCCAAGTTGTCAACACTGTTCCGGGTCGCAAGAAGACGAGGGTCAATTGGTCCCCCGAGCTTCATCTCAAGTTCCTTAGTGCGGTTCAGCAACTAGGGATCAACTCAGCATATCCAACGCGCATACTTGAGATCATGAACATACCAGGACTCACTAAATATGGAGTCGCGAGTCACCTCAAGAGCTACAGAAGGGCGCTAAGACAGCGCCACACAGCACTGAACCTGAAAGAACTCAACTTGTGCCTAAACACTAGGCATGGCTATAACTACAATGCCCCTGAAGTAAGAAATACCCTGCCGAATCTAGGCACCGACCAAGCTGGTAGCAGCACCATCGACTACTTGGGCGCTAATCAGAATATTCCCCCGAATCATCTCAGCACCCCTCAAGAGTATATGCCACAAGTGCAGCAGGTACGAACTCCTTGGTTTGAGCAGCAACTTTTCGCTAGTGCTCTTCCTATCCCCGATCAACATATTGCGCCTAGTGTTCAAAGATCTGCTCGGCTTGGGCATATGATTTCGGAAGATCAAGCGGGCGAATGCTCTGAGGATTTTTGTTTCTTCCATTCCCAAATGGAAGGTGCTTTTGATAGTGAACCGATCAATCATCCTCTTATAATCTCGAGCAACGACGAAGGTTCTAGCTCGAAGAATCAGATCGCTCACAACAGAAACAGGAATCCTTCAACGCCAAGCGATGATGGTCAACCCGAATATCAGTTGCTCGAAGAATCAAAAGATTTCCTTGATGAGGAGCTCCATATCTGGATCGATCAGTTTAAAACTGATGGGCTTATGAAGTTATGATCCAAAATGACGATTATATGTCTGATTCATGGTGTAACTGGCCGATCACCGAGAATCCTCAAGGGAACTAGGCACATGTGACTGGATGTATCATTAATCTTTCTGTCATAAAGTCTTCCATGCAAGATAATCTTCCTTAATGCCTAGAGTTAATCTGGGGCAGCGATCAGTACTACCTACGAGCATCATCATGCTTGAGTGCGACAATCCCTTGTTAGATTAGAGTCGAGGCGAATCAATTGAACGCCACGAAGAAAAACATTTAAAGGCTTCACATAGGAAAATGCGAGCAAAAGCCCGAGCGAGCTCAAAGACGGTTAGCTCTGTATCGTTCTAAGGGACCTTTAGTCGTTATGAACTCTAAATTGAGCTTGTTTCATTCTCGATGGGGGTCGCTAACTGCTTCAAGAATTTTATAACAAAAAACGAACCAGTTAGGGACGCCAATAGTGCTGTGTCCTGGTAGTCAGTGAAATGGAAGTGGTACGAAACGTCAGGAGTTCGATCTCGGGATTGAAAAATCATTTTATCAGTTGGTCTATCACCCGATGAAGTTCAAAGAGATTCGACGCAGATGACTATAGAGCTTGGGGCAATTCGAAAATCATCGATTCATTTTCATCAAGCGGCGAAGTTGGTATTGTAAAATGTGAAGCATGCAAATGACAAATCCGAAGCAGAAGGAGATGAATCATGATTCGCTTATCCAAGGTCGGGATTTCAACCTTCGACTAAAGCCAAATCTAGGATGAGTTTTTGATCTTGCCCACTCGACAAAACCCATCTCCACTGAAAATGGGGGCAAACCATTCCTACATCCGGAAAGCATGTCGAAGCCGAAGACATCAAATTCATCGTTTAATCCGTGGGGCAAGTCCCTGAAGCGATAGTTATAATCTGCAGAGCGTAATGGAATCCATCATTTCAATGTAAAACGCATTTGGCCGCGGAGCCACCCATTTGGTAAAAAGAACGTATCGTTCCTAAATGATTTTCAATCAGATGCGGGGATAATGTTCTCTCATTTTCCTCTCAGGTGATGAACAGAGACGAGGCACCCAAGAAGCCATGCATTCAAATAACAAAACAGTGCATGAAACATGCCCAAAAAGATGAATGAATCTCCTCCGACGTAAATCCTCGAGGTGGATTCGTTGCCCAACCAGACGAAGAAATCATGGCCACAAGCTTGAGGGCCGGCTTCTACAATCTGCACATTGGCATGCAGAATGGAATTCAAATCAAGAGTAAAGTAGTTTCGTCCCAATTTGTTTTGAATTTGAAAACCCAAAATAATGCTTAATATTTATCCTTGGCAGGAGCTCGCCATCTGGGCAGACATGTAAGTTTCATTTTTCTCCAAAAACCAAGAAGTCGAAAGAACTTTAGAACACCTAACAATCTTGTGTTACTATGTGAAGTGCAGATTTTCACAACCCTTGTACACTCGTTGGAGCATATGACCAAGGGTAAGATGTATCGTTCCAATTTTTGTAAATTTTTAGAATATACGATGACATATCCCTTTTATATCTCCAGGATCTCCAGCCTCGATGGGCAGGTAAGTATCCCTTTTCCCAATTCATTGGAGATTAAAAACTTTCAGAATTAATTCGATTCTCACATCTAAAAAGACATAGAATTCTTACTTCATTGACATTCATGTTTTAAAACATGAGATTGTCTGAACATGAATTACACATGTATGGTGCATCACAAAATCCCTTTGAAGGATAAATCTTGATGAAATGAAATGAATTTTTCCAACAAGAGTCGTTTGAACTGTTCAAAAGGGTATTTTCTCATAAGAGAAGCGAGCCTAATCCAAACACGTCCCATACACACTTGAGAGATGAGGAGATTGGAAATGATAGCGAAACCTTAACCTATGGATATAAGGGTCATTCGCAACGATTACATGGATCGAGATGATAGAGGCATTTATTTCTTCATTCCAAACACTACAGATGCCCATTGAGAACCCCATTGAACGGCGATTTTCATTCTCAACCCTGTCAAGAACCACCCTACATTGGGGCAAATGAAGGTTAGTCCAACAGTATCAGAAAGTAAACGGTTTGAAATTTTCTTGCTCGGACTAACATAAATCTTTGTGTGTTGTTTATATGATAATCCAAGTGTCATAGGATGACGAGAATAATTCATTTCTCTATCCTACACACCGTTATCCTTTGCACGACCAAGTTGAGCCAGCAAATTCATTTCATCAACCTATTGGTGATCATTGCATATTCCAAAGCAAAGGCAACATCACTCTAGGAATGGAAGCGTGCCAAAGTTTAAGTTGCATATCTAGCATGATTGCCGAAAATCCTAGCTCCAAAAGAAAAGAAAAACACGGGATTAAAAAAAGGGGGAAAAGAAAAATCCCTAGACATCAAGAAAAAGCAAAGTGCCTGGTAAAAAGCAAGGCTGATGTTTATTCAAAATATCCCCAGTAAAGTCTAGATATACGATGAAAAGACCCTGCAAAGGAGTCAGATCAAGATGACTACTCTCCAAATGATGTCGTGCTCAAATTGCAAACACACAAACAGACGGTCTCTTAATGTAACAAGAGACGCTTTTAAACATCCTTGTGCGCTCTAAAAGAGGAGTGTACACTTCAAGAAATGGAGATGTTCTTCGAAGGACATGTGGCAAATTTGCAATGATCACCGATGCCAAACCCTTCACAATTTCTGGGCAAAAAATAAGCCTTTTTTGGTCCCAAATCCTTCCAATGTTACAACCCTGAAGCAATCTCATCTGACTAAGACACTTGGGTTAATGTATAACTTAGCTCAAAGAAGTACGAGCAAGACTATTTCTTTCTCATTTTACAGGGTTCTTGACTTGTAAACCCGGAGCAGATAGTGAAAATTTTTGTTCAACGGCCTTGACTCAAAAGTGAGTCCCCCTTGGAAACCGATATCCAAGCCTAACACTACGGTCCCGTGAAAGACCTCCTGATCGGTCGAAATGTATGCGTTGCGAATGATCCTGAAACCCAGGCACAGGTCGGTAGGAAATTGAGCACTTTCCCTATTAAAGATCATTATCATAGAGTAGTGAGGAGCCTTCTTGGATGAGAAATACTCCAATGGATGTTTTGAGCAAACTCTTTTTGAAATTTTCAAATTGTTTGATCTAGAGTTTCCGTGCAAGGAATTTATGATCACATCTGTATATGGCAGGAATGTTTTGGATAACCTCCAGCAATCAAAATGCACATTTCATGACTAAAACTTAAGTCGTAGAATTTTGTCAGTTAGACAATTATTGTCTTCCCAAAGATTACTAATATCTTCTTGGCGAGGAAAATTTTTTCAGGTCTAAGCTTTCTGCAGGACTTTTGGCCGCCCCAAAGACTGGGTGCGTCATCCTTAGGTGAAGCCTTTTAGTAGGCAAATCTTTTCTAAGACCGATCCATAGAATGATCGAGTCTTCGACTAGCCCGGAAGAGCGGGTACGTCATCCTTTGATTCATATCAGTTTGGAATCTCATAAATGGTAGAAACCGCCTGAAGGGTCAACTCAATGGTAGAAACCGCCTGAAGGGTCAATCAATGGTAGAAACCGCCTGAAGGGTCAACACAATGGTAGAAACCGCCTGAAGGGTCAATGTATGGTAGAAACCGCCTGAAGGGTCAACCAATGGAAGAAACCGCCTGAAGGGTCAAAACAATGGTAGAAACCGCCTGAAGGGTCAATGTATGGTAGAAACCGCCTGAAGGGTCAACCAATGGTAGAAACCGCCTGAAGGGTCAACTCAATGGTAGAAACCGCATGAAAGGTCAATGAATGGTAGAAACCGCCTGAAGGGTCAAAGGACTGGTAGAGACCGCCTGAAGGATCAACCCAATGGTCCGATCCACCATACGGATCAAAACCTTGATGAATCCCGAACGCGGGAGGATTCGTTTTCCCTAATAAGCCTTACATTAGGCAAGCCATTTCTAGTTTAGTCCACCACACGGATCAAAACCCTTGGCAAATTCCCAAATGTGGGATGCGTCTTCCTTAGGTTCCTATCAGTTAGGAATCCCATTATGGTTTGACCTACCATACAGGTCAGAGCTTAACATCCCCAGGACACTCCGATGACAAGTCCTTAGGAATCTACTTGAACCCATCAGACAAAGCAAATGCCGCAAGCATTCGACAGGTAAGGGGCAGGGAAGTCTATCTACTCCTTAACTTTCTTACATCATATCAGGGAATTGAATGAGCACATCTCTTTTTAAGGAAAAGCACACATTGATGGGCATGAAAATTGGATGTCATGATTTCTTTTATTTTCCCAGTCGAGTCGATCGGAACACAGGTGTCACCTTGTCTTTGAGAGAAACCTCTGACGAAATTCCTCTCAAAGAGGGGCAGCTGTTGACACCTGATTTTTGATCAGTCTTTCATAGTTTATTTTTAAAAAATTCATAAAAAATCTATAAAAAGTTAAAAAAAATTAAAAAATCATCTTTGGTAGCCTTGACCAAGCTAAAGGAACCATTTTTGATAAAAAATAATTTGTCATATTTTTTAATATTTTTTAATATTTTCCAAAAATAGAAAAATACATGAAAAATGAAGAAAAATAGCGTTCGATGTCGTAAAAATATAGAAAAATAGTCAATATTTTAATTTTAATTTCCTTTTCATTTTGAACTCATAAATAGTCAAAATTCAAGTTCAATTGCATGTGTTTCTTCACGACGCATAGAGTTGAATTTGGCAAAAAAATGTCATTCGAGTATTTTAATTTGTAAATTTCTACATATTTTTTTAGTCTTGACGTCCAATTAGATCGACCACCATCTACAATAAATTCCCCTTGTTGAATATTTTCGTTTTTGTTTCACATGATTTTATGGTGTAAAACGCCGAGTGGATTCCCAAATATAATCGGGTCGGCATGAGCTCGATAGCTCGTCCAAGACCAAACTAGGGCACGGCGAACCCCATGTGAGTACTCTCGAACTCCTTCGATGCTTCCTAATGCTTTTCTTAGGTTAGATCATGTGTAGAATGGCTAGGACAGCTAAATCATTTTTGAGCTGTGATTGATAAATAGGGCCTTACTAGGAATGCCATGTGATTTATTTGCATATCTAGATTCCTTGAGTTGCGCATTTTATTACTGATTGTGATTGCTAGGATAATCACTCCTATCTGCATGAATTTCTAGATTTAGGGTTCATACCTTACTCATCCGCATGAATCTCAGGCTAGAAAATTCAGTCAACTTAGGTACCGAAAGGGCGTCAACTCTGACAGTTGGTGTAACTAAGTCCCCGAAACCATTTCTCTGGTTCTCGCAGAATTGAATAGAAACTCCCAACTATTCGATTGGGTGGTCCAATCACACCCTAAAAAAATGATTGGTGGCGACTCCATGGCATGCACACTTAGCACATGTCACTAGACCACACTGAAAGTCGATCACGCATACCTCCGTTGCGATTTGGGTAATGGGCCTTGGGAGAGGCCCGCGTCCGACCAGACAGGACGGCCCATTAGCCCTCGAGAGCCCGACAACCTCAAGAGGGTCGCGACAGGGACGCACTCAATTCCCTACTAACCTGTGCCTAGGTTTTAGGCTCATTCGCAGCGCATACATTTTGATCGGTCGGGAGGTCTTCCACGGGACCGTAATGTTGGGCTTGGATATTGGTCTGCAAGGGGGACTCTTTTTTTGAGTCAAGGCCATTGAACGAAGGCTTTCATCATCTGCTCCGGATTTACAAGTCAAGAACCCTGCAAAATGAGAAAGAAATAGTCTTGCTCGTACCTCTTCGAGCTAAGCTATATGTTAACCCAAGTGTCTTAATCAGGGAAGACTGTTTCAGGGTTGTAACTTTGGTGGGATTGGGGACCGAGAAAAGGCTTGTTTTTGGCCCAGAATTTGTGAAGGGATTGACATTGGTGATCATTGCAAATTTGCCACCTGTCTTTTCCATTCTGCATCTTCAATTTTCGAGGTGCACGACCACTTTTGAGGTGTGCACAAATTCCTATGAGAGCGTCTCTGGCTGCATTAAGAGGCTGACAACTCTGTTTGCGTCTTTGCTCCGCGCTTGACACTGTTTGAGGAGTAGTCTTTTGAATCTGACTCCTTTTAGATTTTTCCCTCCCCTTTTCAAACAGGTTTCACTGGGGGATTGATACAAATTGTTCACCCAAGCATCGGCCTAGCTTTTACCAGGCACTTTGCTTTTTCTTGATGCTGGGGGCTTTTTCCTCATCTTTTCCTTTTCCTTTTTCTTTTGAAATCCCACTTTTTCTCAACTTCGGGAGATCGTGTTAGACATGTGACCAAAGGTCTAACAACTTTAAGCATTATCTTAGGGATTTCTTTGCAAACCCTAAGTCTTGAACTCTTCCGTTTCTGAAGTGATGATGCATCCGTCTTGGGACTTGCAATGACCACCAACGGGTTCTTGAAATGAATTTGCAGGCTCAACTTGGCTGTGCAAAGGATATGGTGTGTGGGATAGAGAAATGAATGCTTCTCGTCATCCTATGGCACTTGGATTACCATATAAACAACACACAAAGATTAATGTTAGTCCGAGCAAGAAAATCTCTAACCATTTTCTCCTGATGCTGCTGGACTCACTTTCGTTCTTGCCCCGATGTGGGGTGTTTCTTGACAGGGTTGAGAATGGAAACCGCCGTTCAAAGGGGTTGTCAATAGTCACCTGTTGTGTTTGGGGATATGAAACGAATGCCTCCGCCGTCCCGATCCATGTAATTGCTGCGAATGATCCCTACTTCCGTAGGTCCAGATTTTGCTACCTGATTCGCTCCACTTTTCTCTCAAGTGTGTGTAGGACGTGTTTAGATTAGGCTTTGCCTCTCGTCTTTTGAGAAAACGTCCTTTTGAAGGTTTTGAACAACCTTTGATTGGAAAAATCTCTTTCATTTTCTCCAAAAATTTTACCCATCAAAGAGGATTTTATGATGCACCATGCATGTTCTAATCATGTTTAGACAACCTCCTGTTTTCAAAACATGATTGTTAATGGAGTTAGAACTCTATGTCTTTTCTAGACATTAGATTCTGAAAACTTTTCTTTTTCTCTTTTTTCTCTTTTTTGTTTAACATCTTCAATGGATTGGGGAGAGGGATACTTACCTGTCCCTCGCGGCTGGAGATCCCTGAAAATGCGGAAGAAACATGTTATTGTATGTTCATGAATTTTTCAAAGAATTAGAACGATACATCTCACCCTTGGTCATGTGTTCCCATGGGTAATACATGGGATGTGAAAACCTGTTTCGCCTTGATGGCGATCCCCTGTCAAAGACGGGAATTATGTGTCAGTTTGCGTTCCAAAATTCAAGACAAATTGGAACGATACCGCCTTGTTCTTGCTTTGTGTTTCCGTTTGAACACAAACGCGCGGCTTGCAGAATTTGGCCCTCTATCTTGTGGCCATGATCTCTCCATCTGGTTGGCAATGGAACCTTCTCTAGGATTTGCACTATAGGATATTCATTCACGCTTTTGGATGCATTCCCACGCCAATCCTCAAAGTTCAATCAAAGATCACTTCTTGGAGTCATGGCTTCCAAAGTTGATAAATCTATTTGCCTCCTTGTCGGCGAATTCCTTTCTTTTGCGGCTTTTTGGCGCCAACAATTTTCTGTCCATCTTGACGGCGAATCCCTGTCAACAATAAACATCAAGTGTCAGTTCGTGTTTCGAAATTCAAGATAAATCGAAACGATACTGCTTTACTCTCGCTTCGCGCCTCCTTTTGAACGCAAATGTAAGGCTTGTTGAAGTCGGCCATCTAGCTCGCGACCATGATCTACCCATCTGTTTGGCCACGAAATCCTTCTCTAGGATTTGCACTGGATGAGATCAATTTCTGCTTTTGGACGTATTCTAACGCCATTTTGCGGGGTTCCATTTCCTGGCAGCTTGCCCCCTACAACGGATATTTCTTTTCGCTTCCACGTTGGGCGAGATCCTTTCTTTTGTGGCTTTTTGGTGCCACCAATTTTCTGCCAAATGAGAACAAACTCATGTTAAGCATGGGATCTTTGGGAGACCAATTTGGAACGATACAAAGTTACCGTTCACCCAGGTTTGTATCTTGGGGTTTACTTCCGATGAGGACGACTCTATCATTGCGTCCATGGATTTTGCCAGAGAAGAAATGTCCTTCCTTTGTCCGGCACACAAATGATTCACTTGCCCCGGTTAGACGTGGTTCATCATGGCTAGGTGATGCCTGCCCCAGCTAAATTCATTCCTGCGTTTTGCTATAATCTCCATCCTCTTTGGGGATGTCTTCCCTCTTGGGATTCCTGATGACGCCTTACTGACGTATTCCTTTCCTTCGTCGATTATTGACGCTTCTCATTTGATGTGGGTGATGGATGCTGCTTCATCCCATCTGTATTTGTGGGTGTTGTTCGTGAGACGATCCTCAATCACGTCGACAACTGCTTTGCCCCAGTTGGGCGGTGTTCATCTTGGCAGCATGCCTTGGCATTCCCATGCTCCTGGACGATTTTCAATCCGATTTGAAGACATTCATGCACCTGCATATGAAGAGACAGGTGTGGGGATTTATCTGGCTTCATTTGAAATTTCAGGAAGGAGGTACTCCCTTCGAGACTTCGTCCTTCCAACATTTGAAGGAGCAGTGTTTTCCAAGTATTTTGCCCCAGTGAGGCTTGTCTCGGTGTTCGTCATCTCTGGGTTTGATAACCCTGGTTCGATGCACTTTCATGGGGGATCGTGAGAATTTGCCCCCGGCTTGGCTCCTCGAAGCAGGTGGGGGAGCCCGCTCTCGTGAATTTTCGTCGATTCTGGTCATCTATCTCGATTGCCAGATTCTTCGATTATTATTATTTTTTTGTCCCTAGACAGCCTGACAATCTAGGGATTTGTCATGTGGCGGTTTGGTGATTCTCTCGATCACAGCCGCCATTTGAGATGTTCGATGTTCCCCTATTGAAAAGAAGAAATCTCATTAGTAAAGGGCATGTATAATTGACTGTTGGAGCCGATACAATTTACCCTTGAAATTTATCTTGCGGGAACCGGCATTTCTCCCTTTGGGTTCTCTGTATGCAGGATATGTGCACGATATGCATGATGCATGTTAGGTGTGCCAGCAACGAAACATGAGTTCGTGCTTTTCACTCTATTCAGAGAAAGCATTTTTATCAGATATGTCAATCTGGAAAACTTGAAATTTTCTTTTCAAGCGCTCTTTTCACAGAGATTTATAAATGATGATAAACTTCATCAAGTTTTCTCAAAGGTTTTGTTCACAAATTGAGCTATTAGAATGCTCTTAAAAATATTTAGCCAAAGTGCATGTTTGAGATGCCATGAAAAGGGGTACTCCCTGTTTGTCATTTGAAGGCATTGCTTCTTGGGCCCTCTGCTTCTGTTCCCAACCTGAAAGGAAAAAGAAATGAAACATTATTCTCATATCAAGAAAATAATCATTTTGGAACGATACGTCCTTTTACCAGAATCGATGGCTCCGTATTGTTCTCCTTCTCATTTAGAAGGGTTTGATGTGTTTTGTCTTTGATTGATTATTCCACTTCATCATGATTCATGGGTGATAACTGCTTCAGGGACTTCCCCTACGTACCCCCATGGTGAATTCGGCATATCCTACATTCGGTACCCTTTCTGGGTAGAGAGTGATTTGCCCCCAGCAACTGGATGCGTTGTCTGGGGCTGACTGATTTATTTATGGGTAGTTTGATCATGCCGTGTCGATGCATTCCCACTTAGTCGGAGCCGATCCACTCCGTGTCAGGTGATTTTGGCATCCCGCACCTTTCAAATTCTCTGACGCCTGGTATCTACTCTGTATTCTCTTTTGGGATACCAGATGATATGCTCATACAATCCTTCGAAGATTTCAGCATTTGATGTTCCGACACTTCTTAGTCTCATCAGTGCGTTTTGATTTCTTCATGCACCTTCTGCCTTGTCATCGTTTCATGACATCCCTCGAGCTTCTTGCTATTTGACATCAGCAAGCACGGGTGTACATGTGGTCGAATACTTTAACATCTTGAAGTGTTACTTCACAGGCCATGGTTTCCTTCATTGTGTCCTGTCGCATTCGCCTTACGCTTTAATAGTCTTTTATTTCATCTTCGGGCATCCAAGACGATGGAGATTCTTCGGTGGTCCCATTCACTTTTATCATCACCTGATTTGATCCATCTTGTTTTTACCAACCCAATGGGGGTGACATCTGATGAAGGCACCTTCCTCTTCCTCTTGTAGGGAATGCAAGTTTCTATTTGTTGGTCTTCAACCATCTTATCCATCGTTCCACCATCATCTTGCATGTAGTCAGATGAGGGCATTTTCGGCAAATGTCTGCCATGTAAAACATGTCCCTCCTGTCTATCCGCAGATGGATTTTTCTTCTCGACCTGTTTTTCACCTGAGAGGAAGAGATAGGAAATATTACGCCAATATCTGATTGAAAATCAATTAGGAACGACACGTCCTTATCCTCGATCCGATTGCCCCGGTCAGGTGGCGTTTGCCCTGGCTAAGTGGGGTTTGCCCCAGTTGACTGCTTTGACCTCCTTCATTATTTTTGCAGTTCTTTTTTAATTTGGGGATATATGCCATTTGTAGTTTCTCGTCCCCCTTTTCGTCTCGATGGGCCTCTGCTCCGGTATGCTTTTTTGTGAGAAGTCGACTCATTTGTCTGCCTTCAAATGTCCATCCCGGTGGCTCGAGTTATCGACCAGCTTCAATCTTCTTGAAGCACCACTCCGTTTCTCTTGGGCGTTCCATGCTTTGGGCGGCACACCTGAGATGCATGTTGACACCTGATTTTTGATCAGTCTTTCATAGTTTATTTTTAAAAAATTCATAAAAAATCTATAAAAAGTTAAAAAAAATTAAAAAATCATCTTTGGTAACCTTGACCAAGCTAAAGGAACCATTTTTGATAAAAAAAAATAATTTGTCATATTTTTTAATATTTTTTAATATTTTCCAAAAATAGAAAAATACATGAAAAATGAAGAAAAATAGCGTTCGATGTCGTAAAAATATAGAAAAATAGTCAATATTTTTATTTTAATTTCCTTTTCATTTTGAACTCATAAATAGTCAAAATTCAAGTTCAATTGCATGTGTTTCTTCACGACGCATAGAGTTGAATTTGGCAAAAAAATGTCATTCGAGTATTTTAATTTGTAAATTTCTACATATTTTTTGGTCTTGACGTCCAATTAGATCGACCACCATCTACAATAAATTCCCCTTGCTGAATATTTTCGTTTTTGTTTCACATGATTTCATGGTGTAAAACGCCGAGTGGATCCCCAAATATAATCGGGTCGGCTCGTCCAAGACCAAACCAGGGCACGGCGAACCCCATGTGAGTACTCTCGAACTCCTTCGATACTTCCTAATGCTTTTCTTAGGTTAGATCGTGTGTAGAATGGCTAGGACAGCTAAATCATTCTTGAGCTGTGATTGATAAATAGGGCCTTACTAGGAATGCCAAGTGATTTATTTGCATATCTAGATTCCTTGAGTTGCGCATTTTATTACTGATTGCGATTGCTAGGATAATCACTCCTATCTGCATGAATTTCTAGATTTATGGTTCATACCTTACTCATCCGCATGAATCTCAGGCTAGAAAATTCAGTCAACTTAGGTACCGAAAGGGCGTCAACTCTGACAGTTGGTGTAACTAAGTCCCCGAAACCATTTCTCTGGTTCTCGCAGAATTGAATAGAAACTCACAACTATTCGATTGGGTGGTCCAATCACACCCTAAAAAAATGATTGGTGGCGACTCCATGGCATGCACACTTAGCACATGTCACTAGACTACACTGAAAGTCGATCACGCATACCTCCGTTGCGATTTGGGTAATGGGCCTTGGGAGAGGCCCGCGTCCGACCAGACAGGACGGCCCATTAGCTCTCGAGAGCTCGACAACCTCAAGAGGGTCGCGACAGACTGGCGACTCCACTGGGGACTGGTTCTTAACCATTTAGTGGACTTGAGCCGATTAAAAAGTTGATTGATTCTTCTAACCTAATTTTATGCAGATGCTCTCGAAAGTGAGGTGTTTATGCTAACGAATGTGTTAGATGTTTTTGTAGACGGGAGAAATAAGGGGTGAAGTGCTTGTTAACTTTGTTTTATGCAGGTAGGAGTTTTAGATGTATGATTGTGTTGATGTTTATATTGAAGCGGTGATTGTTAAATAAAATGCATGTCTATTGCTTTAGCACGACACAATGAATACACACAATTGCGCCTAAAACCCCAGGCGCCCTCTTTAGGAACACAATAGAAGGAATTGAAAATGGAATCTCCGTGAGGAAAAACATGGGGTAATCCACTTTTCAATTCCGCTCACTTCGAACTATGGATTGAGTCCCAATGCAACGATAGTTGTGCAATGGAATCGGCTCTTCCCAGAATTCGAGGCGAGAACCTTGGCTTTAGGTACCAAGCCCTATCTTTTGATTTTTAGGAGTTTTCCCTCACTTGTCTCATGCGTTTGTCTATGGAAGGTTAGTATACCTAACACTGCAAAAAATACAGAGAAGCTTGATTTTCTCTTAAGTTTGGTTGGTAAGACTTTTCTATCCCTCGAACTTGTTACAGCTCTTAATCATTATATTCATTGCATAATTCCGGTGATTGGATTAAATGCCATTTTAAGGATAGATATGAGTGTTTTCCTCCCAATGTTCTTGATGGAAGATGAAGATGGTGTCATCCCATTACGAGCGCCAAGTGGACAAGAAGAGCCTACTATGGACATCATTGAGGTATCATCTAATGAAGATGATGATTTGGAATAGGTGATCCTGAAGTCACGTCTCAAAGATCGAAACTAGGGCATCTCTAAGTATTAAGATCACATTCCTTTGTTTTATTTTTCATTTCTAGCCTTGTATAGGATTTATTTTGCTGAGATCCTCTCTATCTGATCCCTTAGATTGATTGTATTAGGAATCTATTTGTGTTTATATACATTCAGATTGAAATTTGTTGTATTTCTATTGACTTGTCATTGGAATGTGATAGTGGCATTTCTTCTAATCACTCGAATACTCCAAAATCAATTTTATAATTCCTTTGGATGAAATTGAAATTGGAAGTCTTATACAACCTTTTGGCCGTATAGGGCAATACAATCCCAATTTCGCCAGAAGGAACTATAAACTTGAATTGGTTCATGCATGTTTTGCATCATTGGTAATCCACAATAATTGATCAAGAATATCAAGAGTATTCGTGTTTTTCAAATTTAATGAAAAGATAGATATCCAAATTACTCTCGTTCTTAGCAAAACAGCTTTAATTTGGATACTGTATCTTCAATTGAATTTAAAACACATCGTAATTGTGTACTTTTGAACATTCCATTGATTTTCTTGGAATTGATCAAAGGCAATTATCGTGAATTACATTCCTTTCAATGATATGCTTTACTTTGAGGAATATCGATAAAAGCTTTTGCACAAGGCCAAAACCCTTGTAAAAGCTCTTATCCCTATTAATCATAAGTAAGCATAAAATTGAAAGGATTTATGCTTTATTTTTCAAATTCTTTCTTCTGATTCTGCCTTTTCATTTGAAACAGGTTAAAAACAAGTAGAGAAGAGAAGTCTTTTTGTGGATAATCGCGGTGGGAGGTTCCTTTATCCGATCATAAGCAAGATTAAAAAATCAAGATGTACACGCTCGAATCATCAATGTCAAAGCGCAGCTTGCCTAGGTTGAGAGTGGTCAGGTGTTCGAGAAAGTCAGCCATACAGAAGTTGAGACACACACATTAGAGCTTTCATTCATTTCGCTCAATCGAGGGACCTTAAAAGCAGATCATACAAATCATCGGGGTGGAAACATAAAACCGCAATGAGCCCTAATTAGCATCACAAAGGAACCTAGTTGGCCCTCCATATTATTGATGCTTTGCTTATACTCACCACCTTGAGACTCGAGATCTGCAAGCTTAAGAAGAAGGCGTTTACATTCCCCTTTAAGATCGGCAACCTTGGTCCCGTGATCTTCGGCGGCTATTTCCAGGTCCCGAACTAGTCCTCTCCCATGGGCTATATCCGCGGTAATGCTGTCAAGCCTTTCTTCCTGCCACTCACATTGAAACTTCAACACGACATTACGACGGTCGTGCTCATAGGTGGTCAGGGATAAGGCCAAGCGCTCCACCAAATTTCCCCTCTCGCGAAGCAACATCGAGACTCGCTTGTTGGCGAACTCAACAGCCTTTCTGTGACTATCGGCCACAAGGTTGGCCAACACCAAGGAGTTGGACTGATCCTCATAGCGAGCTCGCAAAACGTGAGCCACGGTAGCTTTTCGATGAGCGACACGGTAAGTCTCTAAAAAGTTTATAAAGAGGGTTGGGAAGATTCTATATTCCCTCTCTAAATTAGTGCCCTCGATGGAGGTGGTGTCTATTTCCACGAGCAAAATACGGATTTCATCTTCAGTTTCTGGGTGATCGGCTATATGAGCATAGCCTCGACCGAGGAGGTTATAGAGTTTTTCCCACTGGGCCAAAATTTCGGCTGAGAAAGCGCGAATAGGAGAGGAGGTCATTTTCGTTGGAGTGAGGGAGAAGAAGATGAGTGTGGTAGAGTGATTAAAATACGAAAAGGCAATTATGTAAGAGTGTTAATCTTCTATGCATTAACTCCTCCTTTTATAGCAACTCGAGAATGAAGAAAGGCACAGCAATAATGCTCGTGGAGCCAAGTTAATTGGGTAAAGCAATGGTGGCTCTTTCGGTGAACCATCAGATTTGTCCCAGTCCGCGATTTCAGGCTTGATAAACCTAAAAAAGTTGTAAAAAGATATGTCGGTGTCACCATATTAAAATTGAGCGGGAGTTAAGCGCAACTATCGAAAAAAGTTGCGAAAGGATTTGGCGGTCCCATCATATTAAAAAACTGAGCGGCAGGCGAGCGTAGTTCCACCTTTTTGAAAATAAGTGGGAGACAGACATGGATATCGAGAACAGGAAATCGATTTGGTGTCCCTCCACGTTGAAAAGAAGAAAGAAGACGACAAAGCGGGAAATACGAAATCTTGGGAGCAACGCTTGCCTGATGATCTTCATCCATGTTTAAAGAACGTTTCATGGGCATACAGAACCACTCAAAAGAAAATTTAGAGAGAGTGAGCATACATGAGAGAGTAGAGAACCCTGAGTGAGCAAAAATTGATCGAACATTTTTCGATCCAACATGTTTGAGAGTTACCATCAGTTGCTAGAGGCGACTGATCCAAAAATCTCAGAAAATGAACTACTGAGAGATCTCGAAGATTCTAGGATGGCGTCTGGTACCAGAACCACAGAACCCAACCCTTTCGGCAACGAAGTTCAGGATCTCAGCAGCGACGACAACAGCAGCAGCGATGGTCAATCCCGGAAAAGGAAACGTCGCCAGTGCCACACTCAGAATGAAATCCAAGAGCTTGAAGCTTTCTTTAGTGAATGCCCTCTCCCGAACATGAAACAAAGAAATGAATTGGGCCAGAAGCTAGGGATGAAACCTTTGAGGGTCAAGTTTTGGTTTCAAAATAAGCGAGCCAAATTGAGGGCTCAACACAGACGTCAAGAACTTGCGATTCTAAAGGAGGAAAACGAAAAGCTTCGAGCGGAGAACATGAGGTATAAGAAAGCTCCCAGCACTATCGCTTGCCTTAATTGCGGTGGCCCTATCACTCTCGGCGAAATGTTCCTTGATAAGCCTTATATGAGGATTGAAAATGCTCATTCACCACCCCACTCCCTCGAACCATCTTCGATACAATCAGATTTTGTTGGAGATATGCATGAACAAATCAATTCTACGAAGTCAATACCGATGCCTTCTAAAGGATGTGATATGCGTCACCATGATTGGAGTTTCCTTAACGATGAGCTTACTATCACGACCGACCAATCCAAAGCTGATGAATTCCCTCCACAACAATTTCCGGCTCGATCAAATCCTACTGGAAATAGGCCAGAGAGCAATAGCCAAGTTGTCAACACTGTTCCGGGTCGCAAGAAGACGAGGGTCAATTGGTCCCCCGAGCTTCATCTCAAGTTCCTTAGTGCGGTTCAGCAACTAGGGATCAACTCAGCATATCCAACGCGCATACTTGAGATCATGAACATACCAGGACTCACTAAATATGGAGTCGCGAGTCACCTCAAGAGCTACAGAAGGGCGCTAAGACAGCGCCACACAGCACTGAACCTGAAAGAACTCAACTTGTGCCTAAACACTAGGCATGGCTATAACTACAATGCCCCTGAAGTAAGAAATACCCTGCCGAATCTAGGCACCGACCAAGCTGGTAGCAGCACCATCGACTACTTGGGCGCTAATCAGAATATTCCCCCGAATCATCTCAGCACCCCTCAAGAGTATATGCCACAAGTGCAGCAGGTACGAACTCCTTGGTTTGAGCAGCAACTTTTCGCTAGTGCTCTTCCTATCCCCGATCAACATATTGCGCCTAGTGTTCAAAGATCTGCTCGGCTTGGGCATATGATTTCGGAAGATCAAGCGGGCGAATGCTCTGAGGATTTTTGTTTCTTCCATTCCCAAATGGAAGGTGCTTTTGATAGTGAACCGATCAATCATCCTCTTATAATCTCGAGCAACGACGAAGGTTCTAGCTCGAAGAATCAGATCGCTCACAACAGAAACAGGAATCCTTCAACGCCAAGCGATGATGGTCAACCCGAATATCAGTTGCTCGAAGAATCAAAAGATTTCCTTGATGAGGAGCTCCATATCTGGATCGATCAGTTTAAAACTGATGGGCTTATGAAGTTATGATCCAAAATGACGATTATATGTCTGATTCATGGTGTAACTGGCCGATCACCGAGAATCCTCAAGGGAACTAGGCACATGTGACTGGATGTATCATTAATCTTTCTGTCATAAAGTCTTCCATGCAAGATAATCTTCCTTAATGCCTAGAGTTAATCTGGGGCAGCGATCAGTACTACCTACGAGCATCATCATGCTTGAGTGCGACAATCCCTTGTTAGATTAGAGTCGAGGCGAATCAATTGAACGCCACGAAGAAAAACATTTAAAGGCTTCACATAGGAAAATGCGAGCAAAAGCCCGAGCGAGCTCAAAGACGGTTAGCTCTGTATCGTTCTAAGGGACCTTTAGTCGTTATGAACTCTAAATTGAGCTTGTTTCATTCTCGATGGGGGTCGCTAACTGCTTCAAGAATTTTATAACAAAAAACGAACCAGTTAGGGACGCCAATAGTGCTGTGTCCTGGTAGTCAGTGAAATGGAAGTGGTACGAAACGTCAGGAGTTCGATCTCGGGATTGAAAAATCATTTTATCAGTTGGTCTATCACCCGATGAAGTTCAAAGAGATTCGACGCAGATGACTATAGAACTTGGGGCAATTCGAAAATCATCGATTCATTTTCATCAAGCGGCGAAGTTGGTATTGTAAAATGTGAAGCATGCAAATGACAAATCCGAAGCAGAAGGAGATGAATCATGATTCGCTTATCCAAGGTCGGGATTTCAACCTTCGACTAAAGCCAAATCTAGGATGAGTTTTTGATCTTGCCCACTCGACAAAACCCATCTCCACTGAAAATGGGGGCAAACCATTCCTACATCCGGAAAGCATGTCGAAGCCGAAGACATCAAATTCATCGTTTAATCCGTGGGGCAAGTCCCTGAAGCGATAGTTATAATCTGCAGAGCGTAATGGAATCCATCATTTCAATGTAAAACGCATTTGGCCGCGGAGCCACCCATTTGGTAAAAAGAACGTATCGTTCCTAAATGATTTTCAATCAGATGCGGGGATAATGTTCTCTCATTTTCCTCTCAGGTGATGAACAGAGACGAGGCACCCAAGAAGCCATGCATTCAAATAACAAAACAGTGCATGAAACATGCCCAAAAAGATGAATGAATCTCCTCCGACGTAAATCCTCGAGGTGGATTCGTTGCCCAACCAGACGAAGAAATCATGGCCACAAGCTTGAGGGCCGGCTTCTACAATCTGCACATTGGCATGCAGAATGGAATTCAAATCAAGAGTAAAGTAGTTTCGTCCCAATTTGTTTTGAATTTGAAAACCCAAAATAATGCTTAATATTTATCCTTGGCAGGAGCTCGCCATCTGGGCAGACATGTAAGTTTCATTTTTCTCCAAAAACCAAGAAGTCGAAAGAACTTTAGAACACCTAACAATCTTGTGTTACTATGTGAAGTGCAGATTTTCACAACCCTTGTACACTCGTTGGAGCATATGACCAAGGGTAAGATGTATCGTTCCAATTTTTGTAAAGTTTTAGAATATACGATGACATATCCCTTTTATATCTCCAGGATCTCCAGCCTCGATGGGCAGGTAAGTATCCCTTTTCCCAATTCATTGGAGATTAAAAACTTTCAGAATTAATTCGATTCTCACATCTAAAAAGACATAGAATTCTTACTTCATTGACATTCATGTTTTAAAACATGAGATTGTCTGAACATGAATTACACATGTATGGTGCATCACAAAATCCCTTTGAAGGATAAATCTTGATGAAATGAAATGAATTTTTCCAACAAGAGTCGTTTGAACTGTTCAAAAGGGTATTTTCTCATAAGAGAAGCGAGCCTAATCCAAACACGTCCCATACACACTTGAGAGATGAGGAGATTGGAAATGATAGCGAAACCTTAACCTATGGATATAAGGGTCATTCGCAACGATTACATGGATCGAGATGATAGAGGCATTTATTTCTTCATTCCAAACACTACAGATGCCCATTGAGAACCCCATTGAACGGCGATTTTCATTCTCAACCCTGTCAAGAACCACCCTACATTGGGGCAAATGAAGGTTAGTCCAACAGTATCAGAAAGTAAACGGTTTGAAATTTTCTTGCTCGGACTAACATAAATCTTTGTGTGTTGTTTATATGATAATCCAAGTGTCATAGGATGACGAGAATAATTCATTTCTCTATCCTACACACCGTTATCCTTTGCACGACCAAGTTGAGCCAGCAAATTCATTTCATCAACCTATTGGTGATCATTGCAAACACACAAACAGACGGTCTCTTAATGTAACAAGAGACGCTTTTAAACATCCTTGTGCGCTCTAAAAGAGGAGTGTACACTTCAAGAAATGGAGATGTTCTTCGAAGGACATGTGGTAAATTTGCAATGATCACCAATGCCAAACCCTTCACAATTTCTGGGCAAAAAATAAGCCTTTTTCGGTCCCCAATCCTTCCAATGTTACAACCCTGAAGCAGTCTTATCTAACTAAGACACTTGGGTTAATGTATAACTTAGCTCAAAGAAGTACGAGCAAGACTATTTCTTTCTCATTTTACAGGGTTCTTGACTTGTAAACCCGGAGCAGATAGTGAAAATTTTCGTTCAACGGCCTTGACTCAAAAGTGAGTCCCCCTTGGAAACCGATATCCAAGCCTAACACTACGGTCCCGTGAAAGACCTCCTGATCGGTCGAAATGTATGCGTTGCGAATGATCCTGAAACCCAGGCATAGGTTGGTAGGAAATTGAGCACTTTCCCTATTAAAGATCATTATCACAGAGCAGTGAGAAGCCTTCTTGGATGAGAAATACTCCAATGGATGTTTTGAGCAAACTCTTTTTGAAATTTTCAAATTGTTTGATCTAGAGTTTCCGTGCAAGGAATTTATGATCACATCTGTATATGGCAGGAATGTTTTGGATAACCTCCAGCAATCAAAATGCACATTTCATGACTAAAACTTAAGTCGTAGAATTTTGTCAGTTAGACAATTATTGTCTTCCCAAAGATTACTAATATCTTCTTGGCGAGGAAAATATTTTCAGGTCTAAGCTTTCTGCAGGACTTTTGGCCGCCCCAAAGACTGGGTGCGTCATCCTTAGGTGAAGCCTTTTAGTAGGCAAGTCTTTTCTAAGACCGATCCACAGAATGATCGAGTCTCCGACTAGCCCCGAAGAGTGGGTACGTCATCCTTTGATTCATATCAATTTGGAATCTCATAAATGGTAGAAATCGCCTGAAGGGTCAACTCAATGGTAGAAACCGCCAGAAGGGTCAATCAATGGTAGAAACCGCCTGAAGGGTCAACACAATGGTAGAAACCGCCTGAAGGGTCAATGTATGGTAGAAACCGCCTGAAGGGTTAACCAATGGAAGAAACCGCCTGAAGGGTCAACTCAATGGTAGAAACCGCATGAAAGGTCAATGAATGGTAGAAACCGCATGAAGGGTCAAAGGACTGGTAGAGACCGCCTGAAGGATCAACCCAATGGTCCGATCCACCATACGGATCAAAACCTTGATGAATCCCGAACGCGGGAGGATTCGTTTTCCCTAATAAGCCTTACATTAGGCAAGCCATTTCTAGTTTAGTCCACCACACGGATCAAAACCCTTGGCAAATTCCCAAATGTGGGATGCGTCTTCCTTAGGTTCCTATCAGTTAGGAATCCCATTATGGTTTGACCTACCATACAGGTCAGAGCTTAACATCCCAAGGACACTCCGATGACAAGTCCTTAGGAATCTACTTGAACCCATCAGACACAGCAAATGCTGCAAGCATTCGACAAGTAAGGGGCAGGGAAGTCTATCTACTCCTTAACTTTCTTACATCATATCAGGGAATTGAATGAGCACATCTCTTTTTAAGGAAAAGCACACATTGATGGGCATGAAAATTGGATGTCATGATTTCTTTTATTTTCCCAGTCGAGTCGATTGGAATATAGGTGTCACCTTGTCTTTGAGAGAAACCTCTGACGAAATTCCTCTCAAAGAGGGGCAGCTGTTGACACCTGATTTTTTATCAGTCTTTCATAGTTTATTTTTAAAAAATTCATAAAAAATCTATAAAAAGTTAAAAAAAATTAAAAAATCATCTTTGGTAACCTTGACCAAGCTAAAGGAACCATTTTTGATAAAAAAAAAATAATTTGTCATATTTTTTAATATTTTTTAATATTTTCCAAAAATAGAAAAATACATGAAAAATGAAGAAAAATAGCGTTCGATGTCGTAAAAATATAGAAAAATAGTCAATATTTTTATTTTAATTTCCTTTTCATTTTGAACTCATAAATAGTCAAAATTCAAGTTCAATTGCATGTGTTTCTTCACGACGCATAGAGTTGAATTTGGCAAAAAAATGTCATTCGAGTATTTTAATTTGTAAATTTCTACATATTTTTTAGTCTTGACGTCCAATTAGATCGACCACCATCTACAATAAATTCCCCTTGCTGAATATTTTCGTTTTTGTTTCACATGATTTCATGGTGTAAAACGCCGAGTGGATCCCCAAATATAATCGGGTCGGCTCGTCCAAGACCAAACCAGGGCACGGCGAACCCCATGTGAGTACTCTCGAACTCCTTCGATACTTCCTAATGCTTTTCTTAGGTTAGATCGTGTGTAGAATGGCTAGGACAGCTAAATCATTCTTGAGCTGTGATTGATAAATAGGGCCTTACTAGGAATGCCAAGTGATTTATTTGCATATCTAGATTCCTTGAGTTGCGCATTTTATTACTGATTGCGATTGCTAGGATAATCACTCATATCTGCATGAATTTCTAGATTTATGGTTCATACCTTACTCATCCGCATGAATCTCAGGCTAGAAAATTCAGTCAACTTAGGTACCGAAAGGGCGTCAACTCTGACAGTTGGTGTAACTAAGTCCCCGAAACCATTTCTCTGGTTCTCGCAGAATTGAATAGAAACTCCCAACTATTCGATTGGGTGGTCCAATCACACCCTAAAAAAATGATTGGTGGCGACTCCATGGCATGCACACTTAGCACATGTCACTAGACTACACTGAAAGTCGATCACGCATACCTCCGTTGCGATTTGGGTAATGGGCCTTGGGAGAGGCCCGCGTCCGACCAGACAGGACGGCCCATTAGCTCTCGAGAGCTCGACAACCTCAAGAGGGTCGCGACAATGCCATGAAGCCAGTTAGCCCAAATATGGAAAAGAGAGTCCATACATGACGAATTTTTCTTAGAAACACATTTTGAAAGATTTGATTAGAAGGTGGGGAACGGGGGCTAATCCTCTTATCATCGGATATCTTCGCTACCCCGAAAGGTTTTGAAAACCAGGAGACATGTGGGAAATCAGGTCTCAGGAATTTTTCTCTTTTTTTGTTGTTTTTCTTGTTGTTTTTTTTTTCGTTTTTTTTTTGTTTTTTTTTGTTTTTTGTTTTTTTTTGTCGTCATTGACCGATTTGTGGTGCTCCCCCATGTCCCCATTTTTTGATTTTTGATTTTTGATTTTTGATTTTTTTTTTTTTTAGGAGACTGCACTCGAGACTATATATGGACTAAAATGCAAATAGACTAAAAAGTGATGATGGAAAGGAGGAAGTGACTCCCTCATCCATGTAGTTTGCCATCATCAATTGTCCGATCAGCCGGGTCGGCGCGGTCATTGATGGGGTTGTCTTCGTACACCCTGTCCGCTTGTTGGTTTTGCCGCATGTTCTCCCATGACTCTTCCCTCATAGCCTCTATCGCATATCCTTCAGAGGTTAAGCTCAACTTTGCGAAGGAAGTTGTAAAAGCGGGGTTTTCAACCCTACCGATGATGCCCATACTACCCATCTTGGTTAAGCATGGCTCTTTCCGCCCCATCGAGGTGGTATGCTTCTCCGGATTTTGAGAAGATGTAGTCGGTACCTCACGTGATTCGGGTACGTTGGTGATAAGCCTTAGATCGCTTTCCGGTCCAACCTCGGATACGTCACTGATTTTGCGATCCGACAAAAGGTCAGGCCGGACGTTGAGTCCGGTCCTATCGAACACTAGTATATCACAGTCGATGAGAGCCTGCACATCATATTGTAGAGTTCGGCAATTGTCGACATTATGTCACTTCTCCCCCGTATGGTATGCACAGGTCTGATTCAGGTCGAACCCCTGGAATCTTGGCGGTTTCACCCTTGGTGGCCTCTTGGCTACCAACCTTTCCTCCAAAAGCCGATGGAGCAGTTCTGACATAGGAAGTGGGAGCGGTGTGAATAATGGGGGACTTCTCTTGCTTGACTGGCCAGATTTCTCTATCTTAGGTGCTGGTTGTCTCTGGTGAGGAATGAAATCAGGCGGCTGATGTCTTGCCACATGTACGGAATTTTGACTCGTGAACGTCATTCTTCGATAGTCGGTCGTCGTTTCCCTGACCGGTTCTTTACTCCTTTGAGAAAGCTCTCCGCGGCTTTCTTTGTTTCTGATCATGCTATCGCGCTTAGCCCATTCCATCCTTTCACCGGCATGCACAAGTTGTGAAAATGATTGGTAATGAGCCGTACCCAATCGATTAAAGGAATCATAGGGAAGAGCTTTCAGACAGTGCTCTATTAACTCATCTTCATCCAGCGGAGGTTGGACTTGGGCTGCTTTTACTCTCCACCTTTGTGTGAATGATCTAAAGCTTTCATTTCTCCTTTGCTTCATGTGCATCAGATCCATTCTGGTAGGGGTGGCATTCCTGTTGAAATCGTATTGCTGGAGAAACTGATTAGCCAAATCACTCCATTCTCGGATGCCCTCGACATCAAGCCTCGTGAACCATTCTAACGCGGGACCGACCAGGCTATGCCGAAAATTTTGGACAAGAAGCAAATCGTCACGATCGAAATCGATCATCGCCTCCAAATAGTATTGGATATGAGTTCTTGGGCAACCGATACCACCATATCTCCTGGCAAGTCCCGGCCATTGGGGAATCTCAAGCGTCTTCCCTTTGGGGCATGTAGAAGAGACATTGTATGGACGGGTTTCAGCGGGGATCGGGTTCGCACGACCTCCAACATCCTGCTGGTGACTATAGTTTTTCTCCCGAATCAGGTGTGTGACGAACAGATCCTCTCCAGTCATCTCATTTTCCTCCATAGCACCATACTTTTCTTTATGCTGTTCTTCCAGGTTACTCATCATGGGTGTGCCTTCGGAGAAGTCTTCTACTTCCAGGGCTCGATCAACATCTGGCACGCCGGTTGAACCTGGTCGGGTGGTCAGATCAGGATTGAAGGTCGTCGGGGACGCCTCTTGTGTAGTGAGGAGGAATGTCTTCATCATTGCCAATATCTGAGTCATCTGACTCTCCAGTGCGGCCAAGCGCTTCTCCAGGCCAATCTGATCCATTTTAACCTGTGACTGAAGCTTCACACAAGTTCTTGGCTTTTGATTCCGGAAAACACCTGTTTCGAATGACAGGACTATGTTAGAAAGGGGAGTAAAGCATAAATCCTTTCAATTTTATACTTTCTTGTGATTAACGAGGATAAAAACTTTTACACAAGCCTTAGCCTCGTGTGAAAAATTCTTATCGATGTTTTTCAAGAGAAAACATAAAACTAAAAGGAGTGTAATCCATGGTCATTACTTTTGGCGAATTCCCAGAAAATCTGTGGAATGTCCAAGAAGATAAAAATGCAATTCCAATGTGTCCTAAATTCGGTGGGAGATAGGACATCCAAATTGGGATGATTTCCCGAAGGTAATTTGGATATCAGGTCTCCTCTTGAATTCAGGAAACATGAACGACTTTAGTTAATTACCAAGGATTACCAATGATGCATGCTATAAACCGATTCAATTCCATGTCCGGCGTACCATGAAATGAATGTTAGATTCTCGTACTTGGGTTAGACATGCCAAGTGTGAGTTCTAACGAAAATTTCATCTGGGTAAGACATGCAATTGAACCGAAAAATCCGGATGGTTGAGAGAAATTCCAGTGTCACATTCCAATGTCAAGACACTTAGACAAGACTTAGAAATCGAAGTGTAGAAGATAAATGGGAGACCCACAGACGGGTGCTCCTTACAGACTCGATGATCCTGATAAAAGAAAAGGGCGACTGGAATGTGACCCTTAATGTCCTAAAGAGATGCCCCAAGTCGGGTCTTTGGGGGACGACGCTTGGTGTCTTCGGTTCGGCCCTTCGGGTCTTCGTTTTTATCAGATAACATCTTGACAGCGTCCGGCGGGTGTCTTTGATTTGCCGTTATCGCCTATCCTTCAATTTCCGGTAAGGTTACTGGATCATTCCTCGGACAGCTCGAAGAGGGTAGACTCCGTTGAATGTCCGGGCAGTCTGATGGCGGATGACGCGTCGCCCATACTTGAACAGCTCCGGGATGCTAGACCGACTCTAGAGAGATCATCTCTAATCTATCTATACTCTAAAATGGAATTGGACTCAACCATCGGACTTGATGAATGCAACATGTTGTGCAAAATGAAAGGTTGCAAGTGAATTTAAATAGAAATGGCAGGACCTTACCATGAGAGGTACCCAATGATTTTTGGTTTTAGGTATACCAACCATCCATATACATGCGCATGAGACAAGTGAGGCTCGACTCTAAAAATCGAAATGGCTTAGGTGAGGAACCTAGAGGCTTCCCTCTATCCGAGTCGATAAATTCGTCCATGAGCGCAATCCACAACAAATGGATAAAAGTCTCGACTTGGATAGTGAGTGGGATCGAATATGGTCGACCCCAGCGCAAACCACGCTAGAGCGTTGCATATCAATCCCTAATCTATGGCTACCTGAAAAGGTAATTTCGCGGCCTGGGTTTGGGCGCTTTGTGCAAAGTGTCGTGATCCTCAAATATGCAGTGAATCATGCGCAACAATTTATATATCAATCAGCGCTTCAAATCATCCATATAACATACATTCCTACGCCCATCCTGCATAAGACAATGTTAATCACAGACTACACCCCTTATCACTCCAATCTGCAAAAACATATAACACCTATCGTGAGCGGACTTACCTCACCTTCAAGAGCGCCTGCAGGGTTAGAAAAATCACTCAACGTTTTAATTACGGCCTAAGTCCACTTGAGGTCCAGAACCAAGTGTTCTAGAACAACGTCCCCAGCGGAGTCGCCAGCTGTCGCGACCCGTCCGAAAATCAACGGACGCGGCTAATGGATTACCGATCGCGGGCTTTGGATCGGCGCGGGCCCTCCCAGGCCCATACCAAATCGCGGCGGGGGTTTTCTTTGAGGGATTCGACGATAAGAGTCGATCGCTTTCGACCTTCAGTGCGGTCGTGGTGGCATGTGCAACTTGTGCATGCATTTGGAGTCGCCACCGGTCTTTCTTGGAGGATAGACCGGAAACCTTACTGACCGATTGGGAGAGATCGCTCAGTTCTGCGGAACCAGAGATTTTGGGTTCGGGGACTTGGTTACTGTCGCGACCCTCTTGAGGTTGTCGGGCTCTCGAGGGCTAATGGGCCGTCCTGTCTGGTCGGACGCGGGCCTCTCCCAAGGCCCATTACCCAAATCGCAACGGAGGTATGCGTGATCGACTTTCAGTGTGGTCTAGTGACATGTGCTAAGTGTGCATGCCATGGAGTCGCCACCAATCATTTTTTTAGGGTATGATTGGACCACCCAATCGAATAGTTGGGAGTTTCTATTCAATTCTGCGAGAACCAGAGAAATGGTTTCGGGGACTTAGTTACACCAACTGTCAGAGTTGACGCCCTTTCGGTACCTAAGTTGACTGAATTTTCTAGCCTGAGATTCATGCGGATGAGTAAGGTATGAACCCTAAATCTAGAAATTCATGTAGATAAGAGTGATTATCCTAGCAATCACAATCAGTAATAAAATGCCCAACTCAAGGAATCTAGATATGCAAATAAATCACATGGCATTTCTAGAAAGGTCCTATTTATCAATCACAGCTCAAGAATGATTTAGCTGTCCTAGCCATTCTACACACGATCTAACCTAATAAAAGCATTAGGAAGCATCGAAGGAGTTCGAGAGTACTCACATGGGGTTCGCCGTGCCCTGGTTTGGTCTTGGACGAGCTATCGAGCTCATGCCGACCCGATTATATTTGGGGATCCACTTGGCGTTTTACACCATGAAATCATGTGAAACAAAAACGAAAATATTCAGCAAGGGGCATTTATTGTAGATGGTGGTCAATCTAATTGGACGTCAAGACTAAAAAAGATGTAGAAATTTACAAATTAAAATACTCGAATGACATTTTTTTGCCAAATTCAACTCTATGCGTCGTGAAGAAACACATGCAATTGAACTTGAATTTTGACTATTTATGAGTTCAAAATGTAAAAGAAATTAAAATAAAAATATTGACTATTTTTCTATATTTTTACGACATCGAACGCTATTTTTCTTCATTTTTCATGTATTTTTCTATTTTTGGAAAATATTAAAAAATATTTAAAAATATGAAAAATTATTTTTTTTTATCAAAAATGGTTCCTTTTAGCTTGGTCAAGGCTACCAAAGATGATTTTTTTATTTTTTTAACTTTTTATAGATTTTTTATGAATTTTTTAAAAATAAACTATGAAAGACTGATCAAAAATCAGGTGTCAACAGCTGCCCCTCTTTGAGAGGAATTTCGTCAGAGATTTCTCTCAAAGACAAGGTGACACCTGTGTTCCGATCAACTCGACTAGGAAAAGAAAAGAAATCATGACATCCAATTTTCATGCCCATCAATGTGTGCTTTTCCTTAAAAAGAGATGTGCTCATTCAATTCCCTGATATGATGTAAGAAAGTTAAGGAGTAGATAGACTTCCCTGCCCCTTACCTGCCGAATGCTTGCGGCATTTGCTGTGTCGATGGGTTCAAGTAGATTCCTAAGGACTTGTCATCGGAGTGTCCTGGGGATGTTAAGCTCTGACCTGTATGGTAGGTCAAACCATAATGGGATTCCTAACTGATAGGAACCTAAGGAAGACGCATCCCACATTTGGGAATTTGCCAAGGGTTTTGATCCGTGTGGTGGACTAAACTAGAAATGGCTTGCCTAATGTAAGGCTTATTAGGGAAAACGACTCCTCCCGCGTTCGGGATTCATCAAGGTTTTGATCCGTATGGTGGATCGGACCATTGGGTTGATCCTTCAGGCGGTCTCTACCAGTCCTTTGACCCTTCAGGCGGTTTCTACCATTCATTGACCCTTCATGCGGTTTCTACCATTGAGTTGACCCTTCAGGCGGTTTCTACCATTGGTTGACCCTTCAGGCGGTTTCTACCATACATTGACCCTTCAGGCGGTTTCTACCATTGTTTTGACCCTTCAGGCGGTTTCTACCATACATTGACCCTTCAGGCGGTTTCTACCATTGATTGACCCTTCAGGCGGTTTCTACCATTGAGTTGACCCTTCAGGCGGTTTCTACCATTGGTTGACCCTTCAGGCGGTTTCTACCATACATTGACCCTTCAGGCGGTTTCTACCATTGTTTTGACCCTTCAGGCGGTTTCTACCATACATTGACCCTTCAGGCGGTTTCTACCATTGATTGACCCTTCAGGCGGTTTCTACCATTGAGTTGACCCTTCAGGCGGTTTCTACCATTTATGAGATTCCAAATTGATATGAATCAAAGGATGACGTACCCGCTCTTCGGGGCTAGTCGGAGACTCGATCATTCTGTGGATCGGTCTTAGAAAAGATTTGCCTACTAAAAGGCTTCACCTAAGGATGACGCACCCAGTCTTTGGGGTGGCCAAAAGTCCTGTAGAAAGCTTAGACCTGAAAAAATTTTCCTCGCCAAGAAGATATTAGTAATCTTTGGGAAGACAATAATTGTCTAACTGACAAAATTCTACGACTTAAGTTTTAGTCATGAAATGTGCATTTTGATTGTTGGAGGTTATCCAAAACATTCCTGCCATATACAGATGTGATCATAAATTCCTTGCACGGAAACTCTAGATCAAACAATTTGAAAATTTCAAAAAGAGTTTGCTCAAAACATCCATTGGAGTATTTCTCACCCAAGAAGGCTCCTCACTGCTCTGTGATAATGATCTTTAATAGGGAAAGTGCTCAATTTCCTACCGACCTGTGCCTGGGTTTCAGGATCATTCGCAACGCATACATTTCGACCGATCAGGAGGTCTTTCACGGGACCGTAGTGTTAGGCTTGGATATCGGTTTCCAAGGGGGGCTCACTTTTGAGTCAAGGCCGTTGAACGAAATTTTTCACTATCTGCTCCGGGTTTACAAGTCAAGAACCCTGCAAAATGAGAAAGAAATAGTCTTGCTCGTACTTCTTTGAGCTAAGTTATACATTAACCCAAGTGTCTTAGTCAGATAAGACTACTTCAGGGTTGTAACATTGGAAGGATTGGGGACCGAAAAAGGCTTATTTTTTGCCCAGAAATTGTGAAGGGTTTGACATTGGTGATCATTGCAAATTTGCCACATGTCCTTCGAAGAACATCTCCATTTCTTGAAGTGTACACTCCTCTTTTAGAGCGCACAAGGATGTTTAAAAGCGTCTCTTGTTACATTAAGAGACCGTCTGTTTGTGTGTTTGCAATTTGAGCACGACAACATTTGGAGAGTAGTCATCTTGATCTAACTCCTTTGCAGGGTCTTTTCATCGTCTCTCTAGACTTTACTGGGGATATTTTGAATAGACATCAGCCTTGCTTTTTACCAGGCACTTTGCTTTTTCTTGATGTCTAGGGATTTTTCTTTTCCCCCTTTTTTTAATCCCGTGTTTTTCTTTTCTTTTGGAGCTAGGATTTTCGGCAATCATGCTAGATATGCAACTTAAACTTTGGCACGCTTCCATTCCTAGAGTGATGTTGCCTTTGCTTTGGAATATGCAATGATCACCAATAGGTTGATGAAATGAATTTGCTGGCTCAACTTGGTTGTGCAAAGGATAACAGTGTGTAGGATAGAGAAATGAATCATTCTCGTCATCCTATGACACTTGGATTATCATATAAACAACACACAAAGATTTATGTTAGTCCGAGCAAGAAAATTTCTAACCGTTTACTTTCTGATACTGTTGGACTAACCTTCATTTGCCCCAATGTGGGGTGGTTCTTGACAGGGTTGAGAATGAAAATCGCCGTTCAATGGGGTTCTCAATGGGCATCTGTAGTGTTTGGAATGAAGAAATAAATGCCTCTGTCATCTCGATCCATGTAATCGTTGCGAATGACCCTTATATCCATAGGTTAAGGTTTCGCTATCATTTCCAATCTCCTCATCTCTCAAGTGTGTATGGGACGTGTTTGGATTAGGCTCGCTTCTCTTATGAGAAAATACCCTTTTGAACAGTTCAAACGACTCTTATTGGAAAAATTCATTTCATTTCATCAAGATTTATCCTTCAAAGGGATTTTATGATGCACCATACATGTGTAATTCATGTTCAGACAATCTCATGTTTTAAAACATGAATGTCAATGAAGTAAGAATTCTATGTCTTTTTAGATGTGAGAATCAAATTAATTCTGAAAGTTTTTAATCTCCAATGAATTGGGAAAAGGGATACTTACCTGCCCATCGAGGCTGGAGATCCTGGAGATATAAAAGGGATATGTCATTGTATATTCTAAAACTTTACAAAAATTGGAACGATACATCTTACCCTTGGTCATATGCTCCAACGAGTGTACAAGGGTTGTGAAAATCTGCACTTCACATAGTAACACAAGATTGTTGGGTGTTCTAAAGTTCTTTCGACTTCTTGGTTTTTGGAGAAAAATGAAACTTACATGTCTGCCTTGATGGCGAGCTCCTGCCAAGGATAAATATTAAGCATTATTTTGGGTTTCCAAATTCAAAACAAATTGGGACGATACTACTTTACTCTTGATTTGAATTCCTTCTGCATGCCAATGTGCGGATTGTAGAAGCCGGCCCTCAAGCTTGTGGCCATGATTTCTTCGTCTTGTTGGGCAACGAATCCACCTCGAGGATTTACGTCGGAGGAGATTCATTCATCTTTTTGGGCGTGTTTCATGCACTGTTTTGTTATTTGAATGCATGGCTTCTTGGGTGCCTCATCTCTGTTCATCACCTGAGAGGAAAATGAGAGAACATTATCCTCGCATCTGATTGAAAATCATTTAGGAACGATACGTTCTTTTTACCAAATGGGTGGCTCCGCGGCCAAATGTGTTTTACATTGAAAGGATGGATTCCATTACGCTCTGCGGATGATAACTATCGCTTCGGGGACTTGCCCCACGGATCAAACGATGAATTTGATGTCTTCGGCTTCGACATGCTTTCCAGATGTAGGAATGGTTTGCCCCCATTTTCAGTGGAGATGGGTTTTGTCGAGTGGGCAAGATCAAAAACTCATCCTAGATTTGGCTTTAGTCGAAGGTTGAAATCCCGACCTTGGATAAGCGAATCATGATTCATCTCCTTCTGCTTCGGATTTGTCATTTGCGTGCTTCACATTTTACAATACCAACTTCGCCGCTTGATGAAAATGAATCGATGATTTTCGAATTGCCCCAAGTTCTATAGTCATCTGCGTCGAATCTCTTTGAACTTCATCGGGTGATAGACAAACTGATAAAATGATTTTTCAATCCTGAGATCGAACTCCTGACGTTTCGTACCACTTCCAGTTCACTGACTACCAGGACAAAGCACTATTGGCGTCCCTAACTGGTTCGTTTTTTGTTATAAAATTCTTGAAGCAGTTAGCGACCCCCATCGAGAATGAAACAAGCTCAATTTAGAGTTCATAACGACTAAAGGTCCCTTAGAACGATACAGAGCTAACCGTCTTTGAGCTCGCTCGGGCTTTTGCTCGCATTTTCCTATGTGAAGCCTTTAAATGTTTTTCTTCGTGGCGTTCAATTGATTCGCCTCGACTCTAATCTAACAAGGGATTGTCGTACTCAAGCATGATGATGCTCGCAGGTAGTACTGATCGCTGCCCCAGATTAACTCTAGGCATTAAGGAAGATTATCTTGCATGGAAGACTTTATGACAGAAAGATTAATGATACATCCATTCACATGTGCCTAGTTCCCTTGAGGATTCTCGGTGATCAGCCAGCTACACCATGAATCAGACATATAATCGTCATTTTGGATCATAACTTCATAAGTCCATCAGTTTTAAACTGATCGATCCAGATATGGAGCTCCTCATCAAGGAAATCTTTTGATTCTTCGAGCAACTGATATTCGGGTTGACCATCATCGCTTGGCGTTGAAGGATTCCTGTTTCTGTTGTGAGCGATCTGATTCTTCGAGCTAGAACCTTCGTCGTTGCTCGAGATTATAAGAGGATGATTGATCGGTTCACTATCAAAAGCACCTTCCATTTGGGAATGGGAGAAACAAAAATCCTCAAAGCATCCGCCCGCTTGATCTTCCGAAATCTTATGCCCAAGCCGGGCAGATCTTTGAACACTAGGCGCAATATGTTGATCGGGGATAGGAAGAGCACTAGCGAAAAGTTGCTGCTCAAACCAAGGAGTTCGTACCTGCTGCACTTGTGGCATATACTCTTGAGGGGTGCTGAGATGATTCGGGGGAATATTCTGATTAGCGCCCAAGTAGTCGATGGTGCTGCTACCAGCTTGGTCGGTGCCTAAATTCGGCAGGGTATTTCTTACTTCAGGGGCATTGTAGTTATAGCCATGCCTAGTGTTTAGGCACAAGTTGAGTTCTTTCAGGTTCAGTGCTGTGTGGCGCTGTCTTAGCGCCCTTCTGTAGCTCTTGAGGTGACTCGCGACTCCATCTTTAGTGAGTCCTGGTATGTTCATGATCTCAAGTATGCGCGTTGGATATGCTGAGTTGATCCCTAGTTGCTGAACCGCACTAAGGAACTTGAGATGAAGCTCGGGGGACCAATTGACCCTCGTCTTCTTGCGACCCGGAACAGTGTTGACAACTTGGCTATTGCTCTCTGGCCTATTTCCAGTAGAATTTGATCGAGCCAGAAATTGTTGTGGAGGGAATTCATCAGCTTTGGATTGGTCGGTCGTGATAGTAAGCTCATCGTTAAGGAAACTCCAATCATGGTGACGCATATCACATCCTTTAGAAGGCATCGATATTGACTTCGTAGAATTGATTTGTTCATGCATATCTCCAACAAAATCCGATTGTATCGAAGATGGTTCGAGGGAGTGGGGTGGTGAATGAGCATTTTCAATCCTCATATAAGGCTTATCAAGGAACATTTCGCCGAGAGTGATAGGGCCACCGCAATTAAGGCAAGCGATAGTGCTGGGAGCTTTCTTATACCTCATGTTCTCCGCTCGAAGCTTTTCGTTTTCCTCCTTTAGTATCGCAAGTTCTTGACGTCTGTGTTGAGCCCTCAATTTGGCTCGCTTATTTTGAAACCAAAACTTGACCCTCAAAGGTTTCATCCCTAGCTTCTGGCCCAATTCATTTCTTTGTTTCATGTTCGGGAGAGGGCATTCACTAAAGAAAGCTTCAAGCTCTTGGATTTCATTCTGAGTGTGGCACTGGCGACGTTTCCTTTTCCGAGATTGACCATCGCTGCTGCTGTTGTCGTCGCTGCTGAGCTCCTGAACTTCGTTGCCGAAAGGGTTGGGTTCTGTGGTTCTGGTACCAGACGCCATCCTGGAATCTTCGAGATCTCTCAGTAGTTCATTTTCTGAGATTTTTGGATCAGTCGCCTCTAGCAACTGATGGTAACCCTCAAACATGTTGGATCGAGAAATGTTCGATCAATTTTTGCTCACTCAGGGTTCTCTACTCTCTCATGTATGCTCAGTCTCTCTAAATTTTCTTTTGAGTGGTTCTGTATGCCCATGAAACGTTCTTTAAACATGGATGAAGATCATCAGGCAAGCGTTGCTCCCAAGATTTCGTATTTCCCGCTTTGTCGTCTTCTTTCTTCTTTTCAACGTGGAGGGACACCAAATCGATTTCCTTTTCTCGATATCCATGTCTGTCTCCCACTTATTTTCAAAAAGGTGGAACTACGCTCGCCTCCTGCTCAGTTTTTTAATATGATGGGACCGCCAAATCCTTTCGCAACTTTTTTCGATAGTTGCGCTTAACTCCCGCTCAATTTTAATATGGTGACACCGACATATCTTTTTACAACTTTTTTAGGTTTATCAAGCCTGAAATCGCGGACTGTGACAGATCTGATGGTTCACCGAAAGAGCCACCACTGCTTTACCCAATTAACTTGGCTCCACGAGCATTATTGCTATGCCTTTCTTCATTCTCGAGTTGCTATAAAAGGAGGAGTTAATGCAGAGAAGATTAACACTCTTACATAATTGCCTTTTCTTATTTTAATCACTCTACCACACTCATCTTCTTCTCCCTCACTCCAACGAAAATGACCTCCTCTCCTATTCGCGCTTTCTCGGCCGAAAATTTGGCCCAGTGGGAAAAACTCTATAACCTCCTCGGTCGAGGCTATGCTCATATAGCCGATCACCCAGAAACTGAAGATGAAATCTGCATTTTGCTCGTGGAAATAGACACCACCTCCATCGAGGGCACTAATTTAGAGAGGGAATATAGAATCTTCCCAACCCTCTTTATAAACTTTTTAGAGACTTACCGTGTCGCTCATCGAAAAGCTACCGTGGCTCACGTTTTGCGAGCTCGCTATGAGGATCGGTCCAACTCCTTGGTGTTGGCCAACCTTGTGGCCGATAGTCACAGAAAGGCTGTTGAGTTCGCCAACAAGCGAGTCTCGATGTTGCTTCGCGAGAGGGGAAATTTGGTGGAGCGCTTGGCCTTATCCCTGACCACCTATGAGCACGACCGTCGTAATGTCGTGTTGAAGTTTCAATGTGAGTGGCAGGAAGAAAGGCTTGACAGCATTACCGCGGATATAGCCCATGGGAGAGGACTAGTTCGGGACCTGGAAATAGCCGCCGAAGATCACGGGACCAAGGTTGCCGAGCTTAAAGGGGAATGTAAACGCCTTCTTCTTAAGCTTGCAGATCTCGAGTCTCGAGGTGATGAGTATAAGCAAAGCATCAATAATATGGAGGGCCAACTTGGTTCCTTTGTGATGCTAATTAGGGCTCATTGCGGTTTTATGTTTCCACCCCGATGATTTGTATGATCTGCTTTTAAGGTCCCTCGATTGAGCGAAATGAATGAAAGCTCTAATGTGTGTGTCTCAACTTCTGTATGGCTGACTTTCTCGAACACCTGACCACTCTCAACCTAGGCAAGCTGCGCTTTGACATTTATGATTCGAGCGTGTACATCTTGATTTTTTAATCTTGCTTATGATCGGATAAAGGAACCTCCCACCACGATTATCCACAAAAAGACTTCTCTTCTCTACTTGTTTTTAACCTGTTTCAAATGAAAAGGCAGAATCAGAAGAAAGAATTTGAAAAATAAAGCATAAATCCTTTCAATTTTATGCTTACTTGTGATTAATAGGGATAAGAGCTTTTACAAGGGTTTTGACCTTGTGCAAAAGCTTTTATCAATATTCCTCAAAGGAAAGCATATCATTGAAAGGAATGTAATTCACGATAATCGCCTTTGATCAATTCCAAGAAAATCAATGGAATGTTCAAAAGTATACAATTACGATGTGTTTTAAATTCAATTGAAGATACGGTATCCAAATTAAAGCCGTTTGCTAAGAACGAGAGTAATTTGGATATCTATCTTTTCATTAAATTTGAAAAACACGAATACTCTTGATCAATTATTGTGGATTACCAATGATGCAAAATATGCATGAACCAATTCAAGTTTATAGTTCCTTCTGGCGAAATTGGGATTGTATTGCCCTATACGGCCAAAAGGTTGTATAAGACTTCCAATTTCAATTTCATCCAAAGGAATTATAAAATTGATTTTGGAGTATTCGAGTGATTAGAAGAAATGCCACTATCACATTCCAATGACAAGTCAATAGAAATACAACAAATTTCAATCTGAATGTATATAAACACAAATAGATCCCTAATACAATCAATCTAAGGGATCAGATCGAGAGGATCTCAGCAAAATAAATCCTATACAAGAAGGCTAGAAATGAAAATTAAAACAAAGGAATGTGATCTTAATACTTAGAGATGCCCCAGTTTCGATCTTTGAGACGTGACTTCAGGATCACCTATTCCAAATCGCCATCTTCATTAGATGATACCTCAATGATGTCCATAGCAGGCTCTTCTTGTCCACTTGGCGCTCGTAATGGGATGACACCATCTTCATCTTCCATCAAGAACATTGGGAGGAAAACACACCTATCTATCCTCAAAATGGCATTTAATCCAATCACCGGAATTATGCAATGAATATAATGATTAAGAGCTGTAACAAGTTCGAGGGATAGAAAAGTCTTACCAACCAAACTTAAGAGAAAATCAAGCTTCTCTGTATTTTTAGCAGTGTTAGGTATACTAACCTTCCATAGACAAACGCATGAGACAAGTGAGGGAAAACTCCTAAAAATCAAAAGATAGGGCTTGGTACCTAAAGCCAAGGTTCTCGCCTCGAATTCTGGGAAGAGCCGATTCCATTGCACAACTATCGTTGCATTGGGACTCAATCCATAGTTCGAAGTGAGCGGAATTGAAAAGTGGATTACCCCATGTTTTTCCTCACGGAGATTCCATTTTCAATTCCTTCTATTGTGTTCCTAAAGAGGGCGCCTGGGGTTTTAGGCGCAATTGTGTGTATTCATTGTGTCGTGCTAAAGTAAAAGACATGCATTTTATTTAACAATCACCGCTTCAATATAAACATCCACACAATCATACATCCAAAACTCCTGCCTGCATAAAACAAAGTTAACAAGCACTTCACCCCTTATTTCTCCCGTCTACAAAAACATCTAACACATTCGTTAGCATATACACCTCACTTTCGAGAGCATCTGCATAAAATTAGGTTAGAAGAATCAATCAACTTTTTAATCGGCTCAAGTCCACTAAATGGTTAAGAACCAGTCCCCAGCGGAGTCGCCAGTCTGTCGCGACCCTCTTGAGGTTGTCGGGCTCTCGAGGGCTAATGGGCCGTCCTGTCTGGTCGGACGCGGGCCTCTCCCAAGGCCCATTACCCAAATCGCAACGGAGGTATGCGTGATCGACTTTCAGTGTGGTCTAGTGACATGTGCTAAGTGTGCATGCCATGGAGTCGCCACCAATCATTTTTTTAGGGTGTGATTGGACCACCCAATCGAATAGTTGGGAGTTTCTATTCAATTCTGCGAGAACCAGAGAAATGGTTTCGGGGACTTAGTTACACCAACTGTCAGAGTTGACGCCCTTTCGGTACCTAAGTTGACTGAATTTTCTAGCCTGAGATTCATGCGGATGAGTAAGGTATGAACCCTAAATCTAGAAATTCATGTAGATAAGAGTGATTATCCTAGCAATCACAATCAGTAATAAAATGCCCAACTCAAGGAATCTAGATATGCAAATAAATCACATGGCATTTCTAGAAAGGTCCTATTTATCAATCACAGCTCAAGAATGATTTAGCTGTCCTAGCCATTCTACACACGATCTAACCTAATAAAAGCATTAGGAAGCATCGAAGGAGTTCGAGAGTACTCACATGGGGTTCGCCGTGCCCTGGTTTGGTCTTGGACGAGCTATCGAGCTCATGCCGACCCGATTATATTTGGGGATCCACTTGGCGTTTTACACCATGAAATCATGTGAAACAAAAACGAAAATATTCAGCAAGGGGCATTTATTGTAGATGGTGGTCAATCTAATTGGACGTCAAGACTAAAAAAGATGTAGAAATTTACAAATTAAAATACTCGAATGACATTTTTTTGCCAAATTCAACTCTATGCGTCGTGAAGAAACACATGCAATTGAACTTGAATTTTGACTATTTATGAGTTCAAAATGTAAAAGAAATTAAAATAAAAATATTGACTATTTTTCTATATTTTTACGACATCGAACGCTATTTTTCTTCATTTTTCATGTATTTTTCTATTTTTGGAAAATATTAAAAAATATTTAAAAATATGAAAAATTATTTTTTTTTATCAAAAATGGTTCCTTTAGCTTGGTCAAGGCTACCAAAGATGATTTTTTTATTTTTTTAACTTTTTATAGATTTTTTATGAATTTTTTAAAAATAAACTATGAAAGACTGATCAAAAATCAGGTGTCAACAGTTACGTCGGTGTCATTACCAACGCCCTTTCGGTACCTAACGCGAGTGATTTTCCTGACTAAGAGTTCATGCAGACGCAATTTGGGGTGAGGTAGGTCTGATTTAGGGTTTCATGCAGATTGGAAGACTAGTCCTATCAATCGCAATCAATTATAATGAAAGCGCAAGTCAAGTGCATAAATAAATCATGTCAATGCACATCAATTTCAATCATTGGCCTCCTAGTATAGCCATAAGGGCTTAGAGAAGATGTGATTTAGGGCTAGGGGTAAAATGGGAAGATTTGGGGACAATTAGCCCGAAGGGCAAAATTGTCATTTTTGGAAGGTTTGGATACCTAAATACCCAAAATATTCCATTGCCAGTTGATTGTGGCCATTTCCCATTTTTTAGAATTGTTTTGGAATTTCTGGATTTTTCTTTGATTTTTTGGAAAGACGATTCGCCCAAAGGGCAAAATCGTCATTTTAAGAAGGGTCGGGGTTCAAAACACCCGGAATGAGCCTTGGCCAGTTGTTTGTGGCCATTTCCTATTTTTTGGGATTTTTCTAGAATTGTTAGAATTTTTTTGGAAGATGGTTTGCCGGAAGGGCAAAACCGTCATTTTTGGAAAGATCGGGGGTCGAAAGACCCGGAACAGGTTGTGGCCAGTTGGATGTGGCCATTTCCCATTTTCTGGAATTTTTTAGAATTTTTCTGAATTTTCCGAATTTTTTTGAATTTTTCATGAATTTTTTATTTTTTATTGATTTTTTGATTATTTTATTATTATTTTTGAATTTTTTAATATTTAAAAATATTTTCCGGGCCGGGTCAAACCCTGCCTGCGCCTCTCGGGCGCCCGGCCCGACCCTAGGGGTCGACACCGGCCTAAAACGACACCGTTTTATATTTTTAAATATTTTTTCCTATTTTTTAACAATTTTTTTGATTTTTTATCTATTTTATTTAATTATCCGCAAATTCCCCGGATCCGACGGTTCTCATCGCGCCACGTGGCCTCATCCTGTGCATCCGATCTTCCACTAGATCGGACGTCCCTCAGTGAGCCACGTGGCTCAATAATAGCCGTCGGATCAAAAATTAATTTATTTTCTTTTTTAGAAAAACCTACAAATCGGACGCTCTAGAACGTGCCACGTGGCCTCCTCTGGTGCGTCCGATCTTGTACAAGATCGGATGTCCCTCAGTGAGCCACGTGGCACATCCTCGTCCGCCGGATCGATTATTCGAAAATCATTTATTTAATTTTCCAAAAATCCAGGATCGCGACACGTGTCGCGATCGTGGCCGTCCGTTTGTTTTATTTGAAAATAAGCGGACCGGACCCCACCCGGCTGACGTGGCTGCCTACGTGGCACGCCACGTCGGCCGTTGACCGTTGACCGGCCGGAGGGTCGCCGGAGAAGACGATGAACAGTGAAAAATCCGGCGGGAATAGTAAAAATTCCGGCGAGGTCGCCGGAAAATGCCCAAAATTGACCAAAACTCAGAATTTTTTGGAGATTTTTACACCATTAGACTCCCTAACATTTCAACATCATCATACCACAGAAATGAAGGCCAAGAACGCGTCCCAAATAGGCAAAACCGGACCTCCCCGAACCCGGCTCCGGCGAGGTATTTTCCGAATTTTTTTCTTATCAAAACTCGATTCTAAACCATCAAACAACACCCAAGGAGGGTCTAGAGGCTTACCTAAGCTCATTTCGAGCTTGAAGACCGCCAGAAGTTCCCCGTTGAGCTCCCGGTCCGAACCGTTGCCGGCGAAGCTCCGAGCCGTGTTTTCGCCGCGGTTTAATGCAAAATAAATGGCAAGGTGAGCGTAGGGATAGTTCTAGTGGAGACTCAAGGCCATATTCGTGCTAAATGAAGCTCGGGAAGACACGGCCGAGGCAAAACCGAGCCGAGACATCCATCGGCATTTCATCGAACACATGGCGTGCGTATGAGAAACGGTGGTCGGAGGAGAATACCGACCTGCTTGGAGCTCGCCGACGGCCACTGAGTACCCGGTGATGATCCGTGAAGATGCTTGAAGCTCCGCCGAAGCTCCTCTCGTCCGGTCTTCGCCAAAAAAAATCCCCCCCTCTCTCGTGCGAGCTCGGCATTAAACCGAGATCTCCCCGCCTTTTCCGCGTGGCCGACCGGCGTGCCGACGCCCATTCCCCTGCCAGGCACGACCACCCAACTCTGCCAGTGTCCCCCCACGCCCGTTCTCCTTTTTTTCTTCCCGAAGCCGCGTCGCCCATGCCGCCCCTACTCTGTCCACGCTGCTGCACATTCTGTGCATGCTGTCCACCAGACCCGGGTCGGGCCGGGTCGGGTCGGGTCGGACCCGACCGGCCCGGTTCGGCCAAATCGCCAAATTGACCCCCCAAATGACCTCTTTTCATGAAATTGATGGCAAAATCGGATTCCTTGACATGTTTTCCATCAAATATAGGTATTTTCGTGAATCAATTTATTGAAATTCTGTGAAAACCCCAAATTGTCCCTAGGATCCGAAATTTAATTTTGCCAAATCGAAGGCCTAAACGATCGAATTAGCCAAAATTGAGCCCACCAATGGATTCAGCATGATGAAAACTGTTGGGTAGAGGTGTTTAATTTTAATGGGTGTGCCCGTGTGAAATTTAATTTCACAAATTGTAAAACCGGGGACTAAATTGAAAGATTTTTATGCAATTAAGCCCTTTTTGTTAAAATTGATCAAATTGGAGGGCAAATTGACCCAATTGCACTTCAAGACTCTAGAATCAAATGTCATAGCTTATAAAAACAGAGAATTAAAAATTAAAATACTCGAAAAGGATTTTTTAGGCCCGGTTCGGGATTAGGTTTGTGAAGGAACCCCATGAATAGAGCCAAATTTCCATGATAAAAAGTGAAAATATTAAATAGGTAATTAAAATAAAATTACTGAATATTTTTGTGTATTTTTCTGACCACGAATGGTATTTTTCTAATTTTTTTGGTTATTTTTATAATTAAATAAATTCCAAAAAATATTAAAAAATACAAAAAATATTTTTTGTTCAAAATTGGTTCCTAAGACTAGGCTAAGGCTTCCAAAGTTGATTTTGTAATTTTTTTTGACCTTTTTTGATATTTTTAATTAATTTTAGAAATAAAAACTAAAATAAAAGGTGGTCAAAAATCAGGTGTCAACAATAAGGAAATGGGGGATATCCAGGTTGAGGTGTCGGGTAGGGATTTGCACCCAAGCCGAAGCTCCTTGGATCCGCCGAGTGACCCGAGAATTGTATTACGGGTGGCGATGCCAGATATGGGCTTTGATTCGCATCCGTAGAAATCGGTTCTGAGGTCTGTCCAAACGTCGTAGCATTGAACTGATTGTTAGACGATGCAACTCCCGGATAAATCAGCTGCGGCACTGCATATCCCCATGGATGGTACGTTCCTTGAACTGGTATCCATGGCATAGGTTGTTGGAGCCCAGAATGGGCATTATGTGTATTTTGTGCAGGTTGAGCACGCACTGATTCCTCCACCTGCGAATCTTGGGTTGTATGTTCTGTGATTGGGGCGTTTTCCAGGTTAGTCTGCTCTGGGTTGGCCATGGTATCGATGGGTAAAAAACAAAGTAGGATTTTTTAGACGTTGAATCCTTGCCTACTGTTTTACAGGAGAAGCTTCTGCAGCAACAGTTTGGATGAAGGATCAATAAATTGGGTATGAAGGTTTGCGGAAGCTTGGCTATTGGATCGAATGCTCTGATACCATGTCACAAGGTAAAGAAGCAGACTTTGGGAATGCAATTGTGATATATTCAGCTTAACTTTATCATTACATCTGTAGATCTATTTGTAATACAGAGTGTACATGGAAAAAGGAAAGAACACAATAATTTACAGTAAATCAATTCCTGATTATAAATCAATTTGTGACTGTGTGATTGATTTCTGAAAGATTGTAATCAATTACTAATTGATTGTAATCAATTAGTAATTGATTCCATTTACGCATATCATATCTGATAACACTGTTGCCTTTACCTTTTTGCGCCCTTGCTTCGCCTGGGGGCGTGGTTCTCTGCATACCGAATTGTCTGGACATGTCGCCTGGAAGCTTGTTACCAAGGAGAAACATGTTTTCGAGAATGGCCATGGGGAAAATAAAAATAAAAAAAGAGAATCGCTTTAAATTCCATTACATGCAATATGGAAAAAGCAAGAAGTTTTTGTGCTTCTTCCTCACTTAAAAGTTCATGTTTTGACCCGACGTGAATCATCCTTATGAAATACTATGCTAACTTAATAGACGAAGTGAGTAAAAAAATCTGGATGATCGACCCAACATGCATAGATGAACCGAATAAGCATCCCGGGAAAAATTCATGCGTATCTAAATAAATAATATGATAAAAACGTTTGATATCCACATGAGTGGTTGTAACCTCTGTTCTAACTCCTTATATTTAATCGATCTTTATGTCGTGTCCATCGTTTAATAAGCATGAGACATCCCCCTAGTTTCAATTGATTTACTACTGTCCGAAGAAAAATGTTGCTCTGCTTGTTTCCTCTTGAATTGATCGGTAATTCGAACCGACCTATCATACTATACTTAAGTTTGGGATTTGGTCCGGGCTCACATAAATCGTTAGATCACATGATACCTACACGATCCCATTTTATCCAACGGTGGGTACAATCTGGGCTCATATGATCCCCGTTGGCATTAACAATTCTAAGTTGGGTCCTTTCTAAATGAAGTCCATGTACTTATATTACGCGATTATATGCGATTCTTTACTTTTACTTTTTTTTTCATCAAAGAATATCGGCAATTAAATGAAAACAAAAAATCTGTCGATAATTAGTTGGAAGGACGACCAATAGCAAGTTGCCAGGTGGGGGCTCGGTGGGTGGGACCCCCCTGCGGAAGCACATGTTTTGGAGGAGGCCTTCCAGTGATGGGCGTGGCTCTGCTTTAGCGAGGATTTTGGCGTTTGTTTGACCGACCGACACGTTTGGCCGCCACGGGAGGAGAGGAGAGGAGAGGCGGATTGGTTTGGCCTGTTTTTGTTATGATGATCTTTGAGCACGAATTACTCATTTACCGGAAGAAGAGAGAGGAAAAACTAAAGAAAGAATAAAGTATACCATCTAGATCTAGGATCGAAAAATGGTTTAGATTATACCCGATTGCCGCCTTGGCGATCCGACGGCTCAATAGGGTCACCCGTCGAGGTACGGCGGGATTCTCTAGATTGCTTTGTCGGGTCTGTTAAGTCGGGGTCCAGAGAGTTTAGATGGCATGTCGGATTGATTTGGACAAATGGTCGATTTTATAAGGGTTGGGATCTGTTCGATCGGATATGGATTGTTACATATCTATTTTAAGCAGTTTTCATCGTTATATTTAATTCGAAGAAACTAAGGAACTCGATTTCTCGATTCACGAACAAAACTCTCATGTAATCCAGAACGAATGTGGAAACATGAAGAATTGATTACATACTTTTGGCCATTGATGAAGATGGACGAAAACGAATACGTTGAACGATCGACAGAACGAGATGCTTCTAGCCAATTGCCCCTCTCTGATAACGATGGTATGTGTTCTCTGTAACGCACATTTTCTCAACAAGAAATTAAGGACGCATCTGACATTTGACTAATCGAGGGGGGGTTTGGATTAGACGACCTTTTAAAAACTACAGTTCGCTACTTTTGGATATCCGTCTCCCATCAAGACGATGGACGATTCGATTATCACGTAAATGAATGTACGTAATATAACATTAATAAGATTAAATGTCGGTATTTCACTAATGTGAGATCATATTGTTAATCATAACATTTATGGGATGGGCAGACTCGGACATGACTGTTAGCCTGTTAGGGTTGACCAGGGCCACCTTGGCCCCCGAAAATGAGCTTGAAGAATCGGTGAGGTGGGGCTCAAAGCCTCAAACTGTTGTAAACTTTATCGTTAGGATAAACTCTATTTGTCCCGAGACGAGTGGGTGCTCTTGCTAAAATGACCAGAAGACCGATTTCACCTAGGTATAACCAGTTTTACCTCAAGAACTCGAAACAACAATTACACATGTAGATTTTTATTTTTTTGGCGGGGCGGGTCGGGTCAATTTAGGGCTGAATCGCTTTTTGACTCCATATTGACACCTAATTTCGGATCAGTCTTTTTTAGCTTATTTTTAGAAAATTCATAAAAAAAAAATTCATAAAAAGTCAAAAAATTGCAAAATCAACTTTGGTGGCCTTGGCCAAGCCCAAGGAACCATTTTTGACAAAAAAAAAATTTCTCAAATTTTTCGTATTTTTTTAGTATTTTTAGAAAATAGAAAATACTCAAAAATTCAAGAAAAATAGCATTCGAGGTCACAAAAATATGAAAAAATAGTCAATATTTTTATTTTAAATCCTTTGTCTTTATGACCTCATAAAAAGTCTAAGTTCAAATTCAATTTTATGTGTTCCTTTGTTACGCATATGATTGAATTTGATAAAAAAAATATCAATTGAGTCTTTTAATTTGTAATTTTGGCATTTTTTAGAATCTTGACATTCAATCTAGGCGCCCCTCATTGAAATTTAGCCCAATTACTGGCACAAATTTCTCAATTGCATGAAATGGGCAAAATTACATACTTAATTGCATTTTAGTCCTTGAAATTGGGCATAATTGAAATTGCTTTCAATTCAAGGACTATCATTACCAATTAAAACCACTACCCAATGTTTTCCATCATTCTAAATCGATTGGCATAAGTGGTTTGGTTCAATTTGATCATTTGAGCCTTCAATTTCACAAATTCCCGAATTGCAATTAAGGATAAATTTGGGGTTTTTGTAGAAATTGACATGAACTTTTGGGCAAAATCATATTTTTAGATAAAATTTATGCCCTAAGTTCGATTCTGATATTTAATTGCGAAAATTTCACAACAATTTTGATTAATTTTGGAAATTAAAAATTAGAACCGGTTCGGACTGGTCAAACCGCCCGGTCAGACCGGTCTGCTACAGTGCATCTTCTTCCCCCCGTTCGCGCCACCTTAATAGTTTGAATAGTTAGATTTTGATCGCAAAATTGGACCATCAATCGGCTTCAATTGGTAAAATTGATGGAGGCATTTGGTTGGCCATGAAGTTCTTCGTCGATCGACACCGGTCCGACGATCTGGGTCCCCCGGAGCAGCACCGGCGATTGCAGTGAAAGCGTCGGCCATTTTTGGTGCAAAATGCAGGATCGAATGCACACCAAATTCACGCCAAATGTGGTCATCGGAGGGCCTAAATGGAAATTCCAGAACAATTCTGGAAATTCTCGAAAAATAGGAAATGGATTGGTTTGGTGGCCAATCCTATTCTCATCACCTTTTGACCCCACATTTCATCTGAAATGATAATTTTTCCCTTCTGGGGTAAATTGTCCCCAAACTTCTCAAAATTACGATTTTACCCCTCATGGGCGAATCATGTCAAAACCACTTCTGAGCCTTGATTGGCATTTCTCTAGGCCGATAGGGCCTTATTAGGGATGCCACGTTGCTTTAATGTGATTTATCCGCATATTTTGGATCCTTGATTCGCGCATTTATTTTTACCGACTGTGTCTGCTAGGATAGTCATTCCTATCTGCTTGAACTCCTAGATTTAGGATTCGTACCCCACTCATCTGCATGAATCTTAGGATTAAATAAATCGTTCAACTTAGGTACCGAAAGGGCGTCAAATTTGACAGTTGGCGTAACAAAATCTTCGATCCCATTTATCTGATTTTCGCAGAATCGAATAGAATGCTCTCGACTATTCGATAGGATTTCCAATCGTACCCTCCACGAAACGATTAGTGGCGACTCCTTGGCATGTACACGTATCACATGTCACCAGACCGCACCGAAGGTCGACCACGTATATCCAGCCGTTGCGATTTGGGTAACGGACCTTGGGAGAGGCCCGCGTCCGGACCGACGACCGGACGACCCATTAGCCCTCGAGAGCGCGAGGGGGCTTCGCCGCCTCGAGAGGGTCGCGGCACTCCAGAAGCACAATCAAGGATTTAGCAAGGTCGTGTCCAATCGCAGATCACAACATCTTTCGTTTATGAGGTTGATCTCGCGTCGCCCTGAACCCGTTAATCCTTCTTCAACCTTATGCGGATGCGAATCGCTTCGATGAGTAACTCACAACTTTCATCAAATTATGAGATGGCAAGTATCTGGTCGTCGAAAATGAAGGGCTATACTCTCGTTGAGATCCCTCGATCACCATAGAAACCGAGGTACATGTTGATTGCCTTTCTAAATCAAGAGGGAAGGTCCGTAGAGTAGCATGACTTTGGATAATACGGGGACATGTACACTAAAAATGCCATAACTTTTGTACGACATTCACTTGAGTGCCATAATTTTCAAAACGTTCACTTAAGTGCCATATTGGAACAAAAACGTTCATGTAAGTGCCAATTCCGGCCAAAATCATTCATCTGAGTGCTATTTTTGACGAAAAAGGCGATGTAGAATTTTTACTATTATTTTATTGGTTTTCTAAGTGTCATGTGAATTTTCTTTACATTTTTTAATAGTTTCTGCATTTTTTTTATTCAAATTAGAAAAACAAAAGGTAAAAAAAAATTATGATTTTTTTAAAAAAAAAAAGAGAAACATAAGGGTTTCTTGGTAGTGGCCGACGAGGGTGGGTCGCCGCGGGCCACCACTGACCGGCCTAGGGGCCAGGGTCGGCTATGTTGCACGAACGCGTGACATGACACGATATGCCGACACGTGAATTCTCAAAAAATAGAGAATTCCGACACGCTGGGACACGTTGTGTATTAATTATATGTTTTTATATATACACAGTCAAAGTGCCATTCATCGGTGGTCCCACAAGTGATTTTTTCATTTATATATATATATATATATATATATATATATATATATATATATATATATATATATCTTTATTTATTTCTTCGTTTTTGATGTAGAACAGTTGGCATGTGATTATCTTGAGAAATTGGATCGTAAGAAGCCCACGCGACTTTACCATTTTGATCGGGAAAAGTTGCCGAATTTCAAAGTTACCAAATTGTGTTCGGGAAAGTTGCTGCACGCATGAAGTTTCCGAATAGGCAACTTACCGAACTTCCGATCTACCAAATTCGATATCGTTTAGATTTGATTCTAATATTCGTTTTAGGATACCATTAGATTTGATTTACAATATTTCAATATTCGTTTTCTATTTTAGGAAACTTAGCACTAGAGATATATGCGATATTCATTTTGAATTCTCTTTTGATTAGATAAGATTTGATTTGTTTTAGCGTTATCTTTTGTAATTCTATTTCCTTTAGGAGTCCTATCTATATAAAGGACATCAGCTCTTTGTAATCGAAGACTTCAGACTATCATCAATCAAACACAGTTTATTCTGAGGAATTATTTTCCTGTTATTGCTTCCCTGTGTCATTTGGTATCAAAGCGAGGTTTCTCCTTGTGACAATGGCAAAGAACGTGAATCAACAAACCTTTGCAGCTGAGGGCGCTGAGCCTGTTTTGCGTGAGGAATTTACCCAGTTCGCTGAGGAAACTCGGCGGGCTCTGCACGACCACCAACGGACGATGCAAGAATTGCTTGCCGCCATCCAACGGTTGTCTGCCAACCCCAACCCTAACCCTGGTGATCTTCCATTCGAGCGTATTCCTGTCGCTCGTGTCCCCGAAGTAGCTATGGAGCGAAGGGCGAATCCCCGACAAAGACGACCAGGCTATGTCAAGGATTTTGAAGCAGAAGATGATGATGAATTCCAGTATGCCCCTGTTCATGGAAACCATCGATATAGAGACATCCTGGATGAACCTGTTCGTGGAGATCATCAACATGGAGGATATCGATGAGAGCCCGAGCAATATCAGTTAAAGGTTGATCTTCCTACTTTCAATGGTAACTTAAAAATTGAAGATTTCCTAGATTGGCTTTGGGAGGTTGAGAAGTTCTTCGATGCTATGGAGATTGACGAGGACCGCCAAGTCAAGCTTGTGGCGTATAAACTAAAGGGTGGCGCCTCAGCTTGGTGGGAGCAAACACAACTCACACGGCGTCGACAAGGGAAGATCCCTATCCGAACTTGGAATCGTATGAAAGAGTTGTTGAAGGATCAATTTCTCCCTCCTGATTTTGAACAAGTTTTGTTCCAACAATTTCAGTCTTGCAAACACGAAAATCGTTTAGTTCAAGCCTATACGGAGGAGTTCCTTAGGCTTTCGGCCCGCAATAATTTTGCTGAATCTGACGCGCAGCAAATCGCCCGGTATATCAACGGTCTTCGTTTGAATATTCAAGATCATGTGTCGTTGCATCGTTTGTACTCTACTGAAGATGAACAAGAGATGGCCAGAAAAGTGGAATCTCAGTTGGAGCGGAGCAACTACTCAAGTAGGGAGGAAAACTACGCTCCACGAGGACAATTTGCACGAGGAAAAACTCTGGAGGTAGGCGAGTCCTCTGGTCGGCAATTCAATAACACAAACCGAAATTCGGGGAATAATGTTGATGCGCCCAAGCCTACTAAAACCCCTACAACAAAGGCTCGTGATGTTGCTTCGAATCCCTATGCCAAACCCTATTCAGGGAAGTGCTTTAAATGCAATGAACCTGGGCACCGTTCAAGTGATTGTCCGCGACGGAAGATGACAAATCTAGTCGAGCTTGAAAATGAGCCTTATGAAGAAGATTGGGGAGACGAAGAAGAGATAGTCGACGAAGAGGGCGAACATGTTAATTGCGTGGTTAGGCGACTGCTGATAGCCCCACGGATGGAAGATTCACAGCAAAATAATCTTTTTCGCACCCGTTGCACTGTCAGTGGAAAAATCTGCAATGTCATCATTGATAGTGGTAGTTGCAAGAATATAGTATCGCGGGCACTTGTCGATCATCTCCAACTAAAGACTGAAGCTCATCCCTCACCTTATACGATTGGTTGGATTCGTAAGGGACCGGAATTAAAGGTAACTCGAATTTGTCGTTTGCCTATTTCAATTGGAAAAACGTACAAAGATACGATAATATGTGATGTTGTTGAGATGGATGCATGCCACGTCTTGCTGGGACGGCCATGGCAGTATGCTGTTGACGTTACTCACCGAGCGCGTGAGAATGTTTATTCGTTTGTATGGGATAGGACGAAAATCACCCTTCATCTCTTAGATGAAGCTGCACGTGTTTCGCGGGCTACTCAAAAGCAGAACAATGATAATGCTGGTGTTTTGCTTAACGTTCGCAAGAAGAATGGTATGTATTTAATTGTGGAAAGTGGATCTAAGCAGGAAACCATTGAAGTTCTAAAAGCACTTCAACCATTATTGAAGGCTTTTTCTAGTCTTATTCCTGAGGATCTACCGGATGGATTACCATTGATGCGGGACATTCATCATCAAATTGATTTCCTACCGGGTGCTAATCTTCCAAATCTGCCTCATTATCGCATGACCCCGAAGGAGAATCAGATACTACGAGAAAAGGTGGAAGAGCTTTTTCGGAAGGGATTTATACGAGAAAGCATGAGCTCTTGTGCGGTTCCCGCTTTACTTACGCCAAAGAAGGATGGAAGCATGCGGATGTGCGTGGATAGTCGAGCAATCAACAAAATTACTGTGAGGTATCACTTCCCTATTCCTCGTTTAGATGATATGCTTGACAGATTGTTGGGTCAAAGATCTTTTCGAAGATCGATTTGAGGAGTGGATACCACCAGATTCGCATGAGGCCTGGGGATGAATGGAAGACGGCGTTTAAGACCAGCGAAGGACTTTATGAGTGGTTAGTCATGCCATTCGGACTTACCAATGCTCCGAGCACTTTTATGCGCTTGATGACGCAAGTCCTTAAACATTTCTTGGGAAAATTCGTGGTAGTTTATTTCGATGATATACTCGTTTACAGTCCAGATGAACAGCGACATGTCGACCACCTTCGAGATGTTTTACAGGTGTTGGAAGAAAATCAACTCTATATCAACTTGCCTAAATGCAGTTTTATGACAAGTGAATTGCTGTTTTTGGGATATATTGTTAGTGCAGATGGCCTACGAGTTGATGAAGCGAAAGTTGCTGCGATTTGAGAGTGGCCTACACCTAAGACTGTTGGAGAAGTGAGAAGTTTTCATGGATTGACAACCTTCTATTGCAGGTTCATTCGTAATTTCAGTACTATCCTAGCACCTGTCACGGAATGTTTAAAGAAGGGCCAGTTTAGGTGGAGTGACGAGGCTGAGGCAAGTTTTGCCTTGATCAAGGAGAAATTATCTACTGCTCATGTTCTTACTTTGTCAAATTTTGATAAGTTGTTCGAGCTAGATTGCGATGCTTCTGGAGTAGGAATTGGTGCAGCCCTCTCACAAGAAGGTAAACCAGTTGCTTATTTCAGTGAGAAATTCAATGAAGCTAGACGCCGATGGTCTACTTATGAGCAGGAATTTTATGCGGTAGTTTGAGTTGTTAAAAATTGGCAGCCCTATCTCTATCAGCGTGAGTTTATACTCAACACTGATCACCAAGCGTTCAAATATATTAAGGGCTAGAAACATTTGAATATGATGCATGAGTGCTGGGTTTTTTTCCTGGAACAATTTAATTTTGTGCTTCGACATAAAGCAAGTCATCTGAATAAAGTGGCAGACGCTCTAAGTCGCCGAGCTGCATTACTTGTGACTATGAAGAATGAAGTAGTGGGCTTTGAATCCTTATGCGACCTATATCCTGATGATGAGGATTTTCGGGATACTTGGGCAAAGTGTGAAGCTGATGGTTCTGATGGTGATATGATTATATGCGACAAATTCTTGTTTTATGGCAACATGTTGTGTATTCCGCGCAGTTCTCTTCGAGAGAAACTAATTCGAGAACTACATGGAGGAAGCCTTGGAGGACATCTGGGGCGTGATAAATCGATCGCCTTGGTAGAGGAGCGCTATTTTTGGCCCCAATTGAAACGGGATGTTGGGCGTTTTGTGCAGAAGTGTCATGTTTGTCAAGCTGCAAAGGGACATTCACAGAATACTGGTCTTTATACGCCATTACCAATTCCAACCGGACCTTGGGTGGATATATCCATGGATTTTGTCTTAGGATTACCGCGGACGCAACGAGGTATGGATTCTGTCTTTGTGGTAGTGGATAGATTTACGAATATGTCACATTTTATACCCTGTAAGAAGACATCTGATGCCTCTCATGTTGCTGGTCTTTTCTTTCGCGAAATAGTTCGCTTACATGGTGTTCCAAAGACGATAACTTCTGATCGAGATACTAAGTTCCTCAGTCACTTTTGGAGGACTCTATGGAAGTTATTTGGTACTAACTTGCAGTATAGCAGTTCTTTCCATCCTCAGACTGATGGGCAGACTGAAGTGGTTAATAGAACAATGGCGGATATCATTCGTTGTCTTTGTAGCGACACGCCAAAACAATGGGACCAATATCTGGCTCCAGCAGAATTTGGTTTCAACAACACGGTTAATCGTTCCACTGGCAAGTCCCCATTTGAAGTCATTTATGGTCGAGTGCCTCAACATACACTTGATCTGGTTCCTTTACCTAAGATTCTTGGTTATAGTGTAGCGTCAGAAAACTTAGCAACAAAAATTCTGGAAGTTCAAGCTGATGTTGCACGCCAGCTTGCTGACTCCAATGCAAAATATAAAGAGCATGCTGACAAGCGACGTCGTTCCAAAACTTTTGAAGTAGGCGATGAAGTCATGGTCTTTCTACGCAAGGAGCGTTTTCCTGTTGGTACGTATAATAAGCTGAAGAACAGAAAGATTGGTCCTTGGAGAATCGTCAAGAAAATCAATGACAATGCCTACGTTATTGATCTTCCTGGCGATCTTAATATTTCTCCGACATTCAACGTGGCGGACTTATCCGAGTATCATTCTCCAGACATTCCTCTTTATGCTGATGATAACTCGAGGGCGAGTTCTTATGAAGAAGGGGATAATGATGTAGAACAGTTGGCATATGATTATCTTGAGAAATTGGATCGTAAGAAGCCCACGCGACTTTACCATTTTGATCGGGAAAAGTTGCCGAATTTCAAAGTTACCGAATTATGATCGGGAAAGTTGCTGCACGCATGAAGTTCCCGAATAGGCAACTTACCGAACTTCCAATCTACCAAATTCGATATCGTTTAGATTTGATTCTAATATTCGTTTTAGGATACCATTAGATTTGATTTGCAATATTTCAATATTCATTTTCTATTTTAGGAAACTTAGCACTAGAGATATATGCGATATTCGTTTTGAATTCTCTTTTGATTAGATAAGATTTGATTTGTTTTAGCGTTATCTTTTGTAATTCTATTTCCTTTAGGAGTCCTATATATATAAAGGACATCCGCTCTTTGTAATCGAAGACTTCAGACTATCATAAATCAAACACAGTTTATTCTGAGGAATTATTTTCCTGTTATTGCTTCCCTGCGTCAGTTTTCTTTTTTCTTTTTCTATGAGAAATTTATATGACTTTGGGGGCATTTGTGCTGAATTTATTTCTTTTCTGGAGACTTCCAACACTGTGGAGTATTTTTCAGCTCCTAGTCGTGCTCTTCGAAATTCAAGAAGTCCACTCTTCGAGGAAAAGTTTAGCAAAAATGCAATTTTGAAACTTCTTCGTGTCCCACGTCGGCTGAAGACCAAAGGAAGTGATGGAAATCTGCTTATAAAAAGGAGCCATAATTGAAAGGGAGCCCACGCCATGAATAATCAATGTCCCACATCGATGACTCAACAGAGAAAGGGAGGGGCTGCTCCCTATAAAAGGGGGCCTCAGAAGTTCAACCAACGAAATGACCTGGGCGGGCTGATGGGTCTTGCGTGGGCCCGTGGTCCTTGGGCCAAAATTTTGTTTCAAAGTGCAAAGTTTGCACAAATTGATCGTGTCCATGCGAGTCCTAGCGTGTCTCAGGTGCTTACCGCGTGTCCAAAGTTTGGACTCGCGTTGACTATGTGAGCATGTCCTAGCGTGTTGGACGCGTGTCTAACACCGTCACATGTCGGATAAAAATTGTATACATTCACGTGTCTGTGCAACATAGAGGGTCGGCTTGCACCTGAACCGTCGAGGCCACGAAGGCCCTAGGCGACGGCCATCGCGGCCTCGAGTGGTGCAGACAAGGCATGAGGCCTTTGCGGCCGTCGGCAAGCGCCGTCTCTTGGTGGCCGGCGGTGACCCTTGCCGGCCACCACCGAGAAACCCTTAGGTTTCTCTCTCTTAAAAAAATAAAAATTCATTTATTTTTTTCCTTTTGTTTTTCTGATTTGAATAAAAAATTAAAAAATTGTAAAAACTATTAAAAATATAAATAAAATATAATATGCACTAAGAAAATCAATAAAAAATTGTTCGCCGGCGCCACGTCACCATTTTTGACAGCCACATCATCATTTCCGGCGGCCACATCAGCCGTGGCACTCAAGTGAATTCTTTTTAAAAGTTAAGACACTTAAGTGAACATTATGAAAGTTACGGCACTCAAGTGAACGCCGTACAAAAGTCATAACACTTCTAGTGTACTTATCTTGATAATTCGATAATCTTTCGGCAGTATTAGGCGGAAAACGAGGTAATGGTGTCGCGACCTCGCGAAATTTTCTTTTGCGCGCGGGCTAATGGATTGTCGAATCGGGCCCCCACTCTGAAATGTGGATCGCGGGCTTTCTCGACGCGGGCCCTCCCAGGCCCATACCAAATCGCGACGGGAGTAAATTTTTATGCGGGGTTTCGACGATAAGAGTCGATCGCATTCGGCCTTGGTGTGGTCGTGGTGGCATGTGCTATGTGTGCATGCATTTGGAGTCGCCACCGGTCCTTCTTGGAAGGTGGACCGGAAACCTCACTAATCGATTGGGAGAGATCGATCAGTTATGCGGAACCAGAGATTTAGGGTTCGGGGACTTGGTTACGTTGGTGTCATTACCAACGCCCTTTCGGTACCTAACGCGGGTGATTTTCCTAACTAAGATTTCATACAGGCGCAATTTTTGGGTGAGGTAAGTCTGATCAAAGGGGTTTCATGCAGATTGGAAGACTAGTCCTATCGAATCACAATCAATATAAGGAAAGCGCAATCAAGTGCATAAATGAACCACGTCAATGCACATTAATTCAAATCAATGGCTTCCTAGTATAGCCTTAAGGGCTTAGGGAAGGTGTGATTTAGGACCAGGGATAGACTGAGAAGATTTGGGGATGATTTGCTCGAAGGGCGAAATCGTCAATTTTAGGGAGGTTTGAGAGTTGAAATAAACAAAATAGGTCATGGCCAGTTGATCATGGCCATTTCCTATTTTGGAGATTCTTCTTGAATTTTTCGGGATTTCTCGAGAAACGATTTTCCTAAAGGGCGAAATCGTCATTTTTGAAAAGATCGGGATTCGAAAGGCCAAATATAGGTCTTGACCAGTTGGTTGTGGTCATTTCCCATTTTCTATATTTTTTTGGAATTTTCTTGGAATTTTTGGGAGACGATTTGCCGAAAGGGCAAAATCGTCATTTTGAAAAGGGTCGGGTTTCAGAAGACCAAAAATAGGTCATGGCCAGTTGATTGTGGCCATTTCCTAATTTCTGGAATTCTTTTGGAATTCTTCAATTTTTTGGGAGACGATTTGCCCAAAGGACAAAATCATCATTTTGAAAGGGGTTGGGTTTCAAAGACCCAAAATAGGTCATGGCCAGTTGATTGTGGCAATTTCCTATTTTCTGGAATTCTTTTGGAATTTTCTGAAATTTTTGGGGGACGATTTGCCAAAAGGGCAAAATCGTCATTTTGGAAAGATTGGGAGTTGAAGTACCCAAAATAAGTCATGGCCAGTTGATTGTGGCCATTTCCTATTTTCTGAAATTTTTGGAATTTTCTTGGAATTTTTTGGGAGATGGTTTGCCAAAAGGGCAAAATCGTCATTTTGAAAATATTGGGCTGAAAGACCTGAAATAGGTAATGGCCAGTTGATTGTGGCCATTTCCTATCTTCTGGGATTTTTTTTTGGAATTTTCTTAGAATTTTCGGGAGACAATTTGCCAAAAGGGCAAAATCGTCATTTTGATAAGGGTCGGGTTTCGGAAGACCAAAAATAGGTCATGGCCAGTTGATTGTGGCCATTTCCTATTTTCTGGAATTTTATGAATTTTTGGGAGACGACACGCATAAAGGGCAAAATCGTCATTTTTGGAAAGATTGGGGTCTGACAGACCCAAAATAGGTCATGGCAAGTTGATTGTGGTCACTTCCTATTTTCTGAAATTTTTTTGGAATTTTTCAGAATTTCTTGGAATTTTTTGGGAGATGATTTGTCAAAAAGGCAAAATCGTCATTTTGAAAATATTGGGCTGAAAGACCTGAAATAGGTAATGGCCAGTTGCTTGTGGCCATTTCCTATCTTCTGGGATTTTTTTTGGAATTTTCTTGGAATTTTCGGGAGACAATTTGCCAAAAGGGCGAAATCGTCATTTTGAGAAGGGTCGGGTTTCAGAAGACCAAAAATAGGTCATGGCCAGTTGATTGTGGACATTTCCTATTTTCTGGAATTTTTTCTGGAATTTTATGAATTTTTGGGAGACGACACGCCTAAAGGGCAAAATCGTCATTTTTGGAAAGATTAGTGTTTGGAAAACCCAAAATAGGTCGCGGCCAGTTGATTGTGACATTTTCCTATTTTTTTAGAATTTTTAAGAATTTTTTAGAATTTTTTTTTAATTTTTATTTTATTTTTATTAATTGATTTTTTATTATTTCTCTTTTTTATTGAATTTTAGAATTTTTTTATTTTTTAATTATTTAATCCGAAAATAGTGATCTGGACTGGGCTCCCAAGCCCAAACCCTCCAAAGCCACGGACTAAAAAAAGACACTAAGCCCGAATAAAGTCTAAAACAAGAAAGGCCCAACTTTCTTTCTATTCTTCTTCAATGGCCCAATCCGAAAATTCAATGCATGGCCCAACTTCATTTTTATTCCCTCCTCCAAGGCCCAAACCGAAAACTCCAAATTAGACCCACACCACACTTCAGCCCAAGCATTGGAATAAATCCCACGTATGCTTAGGCCCCGTTTGGTTCGGCTTTGGCCAAAAGGGGTTTGGTGAAATGCAAATACCTTTGAGCTAAAGGGGTTTGGGGAAATGCAAATATTGTTTGGTAAACTGTAATTGAAAAATGCATTTGGATGTAACTTTGGAGAAAATGCTGTTTGGTAAACTTTTTTAAATCTGAAAAGTCATTTGGTGCCTAATTTAATATTTTTTAACTTTAATATTTTTAAAATTAGGAAAAAAAAAAGGCTGCAATTTTTATATTCTCTCATTGAGAGTAATGTAAAATACACAATAACAAATTTATAAGTTAAAAAAGTCAAAATATGACGTGTGCAATGAAAAGATCCTTATAATAAATATGATTACACAAGTCATTGACAATAAAAATGAGTTTTCCTCCAAAAATTACAAAGATGACCGCATAAGTCATTGAGGATAGAAATAAGTTTTCCTCCAAAAATTACAAACCTCATTAACTAAACCCATGGCTCTTTCATCACGTAAACGTGCCATGTCAGTGGATGCATTGGCATTTTTTTTAGAATATGCCATTTCATCTTCAATACGCCAAAGGCTCGCTCAATTTCTGATCGTAGCAATGAATGGACACAGTTGAACACTTCTTGATAACATGTAGGTGAAGGACCTTGTCGAAACTCTGGCAAATGACATCTCACTTGTCCATATGGCCCCAAATAATTTGTGGGATTTGGATATCCAGCATCCACTAAATAATATTTACCTACACAAATATAATGTAAATTTAATTAACATGTCGCATAGACAATAAGTTGATCATGCATGAAGTTGATACACCACTTATATCAACCTCAAACAACCTTTAGCAAAGTGAAAGCAAATTTCTACTTTGCAATCTGAAGAAAATGCATATTCAGGAACAAAATGTCCAAATGATGAGGCTTGCTAGAATTCTACTTCTTTAACCTAGAATGATCTGTTAGAATGCTTTATCATGTGCAATAAAATTCACCACCTCTGGAATGTCCCAGACATTTTTCCTTCCAGTGATAGTCTCTACCTTTGCCATCCAAGTGTGTTTGGCTTTCAGCGATCTCAGTTGCTCTCCAACATCTTTTCCTTTCTCTAGCCCAGCATGGACAGCAATTAATCTGCAGTGCTTAGTTCCTTCAGAGTTGTTATACGAAAATCATCCTGTCCGAAGAAAGAACGCTTAAATTTTGGTTTTCCACACTAATATTTTGTACAGTAATAAACTCGTGACAAAGAAAAGAAAAACTCATTGATTAATCCTAGTAGTTCTACAGAAGCAGAGAAAACATAATAGATCGATCATGACCTCTTCATGGACCAAAACCACATCAGCAAGAAACTTTTTATGTTCTTTTGGAACCGCCTTAACCAAATCTGTCAAGAAAACCAACTTCATCTTTGGTATTCTAACAACCAAATGAAGAAAACCATGGCGTCATTACCATGAAGCAACACAGATCATCCTTGCTAGTCCCTAATCGCAAAACCAGGACACAGAGTGCAAATAAAGCTTCTGAAATTGGTCTACCTTACTAATGCACTAAACACAACATCTATGACCAGCTGCATACTGATTGTAACTGATATGAACTACTAAGAACTGAATCGAGCAACACCTGAGTTTCACAATCATTATACAACAAACCCAAACAACTTTCTCTTTCAGAGTTTTGAACAGCAACAAGTATTTCTTTACAAATCAAACAGCGAACACCATTAGATCCACTTCCCAACCAGCAGCAGGCACAAATCACTCCAGCAATCAAGCTAAAGCATCTCGAATCCATGTATTTTAACGATTCAATAAACCCAGCAAAGACAACCAGCTGCATACCTAATCAAATGAACCGTACAAGATATCCATTTTCAACATGAATCAACAATTACTGATGGTCCACATTAAAAATCACATTCTCCCAATCCCCATCCCGACACCCTAAATTCATACCTGCAGATTCGTGAGCCACGCTATACGATTCGAAAGTCGGGGCGGCGTCAAAGATCGAGCCCTTGTACTCCATCCCTTTGGCCTCGTTGAACCTGGCATTGATCTGCCCGGCCCACCTCTACGCCTGCAACTGCATGTTCTCGTACCCCTCGCCTCTATACCACCCCTCGCTCTCCTCATACGACTCGTACGCCTTTCACCCCTCCTTGAACGCCTCGGCGTTGCCGAGGACGACACCGACGAAGGGGAAGTCGTGGTTGCTCGCGAGGAAGACGTGGGTCTGATTGGGGTAGGCGGAGGGGAGGGAGATTCTGAAGAACTCAATTTGGCGACGATGAGGGAGATGGCGTGCGTGAGGGAAGAGATGGAGCAGCCGCCGAGAGGGAAGAGATGTGTCGAGAGCGAACTGAGAACTGTCGCGAGGGAACTCCTGTCGAGAACAAATTGGGCTGCTCTGGTCCATTAGATCGACGAAGAGTGATAAAAGGCTGGTTTTTTGTTTATAAGGGGCAAAACGGGAACAATGGTTGACGAATGAGGGTGAAATGGGAAATTTTGGTACTTTCATTAAACCCAGGAAGTTGCATCCCGAGAATGCAAGTTTCCAAAGTAACTCTTAAGCTACTTTGGGCAAAGGTCCCTTGGGAGAGTATTTCAAATGCAAGTGCATTTGATCAAAGTAAGCAAAAAGTTGAACCAAACAGCATTTGCATTTGGCCAAGGGACTTTAGAGCTCAAATGCTCATCTGCAATGCTGAACCAAACGGGGCCTTAATCCTCTCATCCCCATCATTGACCCTTTTTTTTTAACTTATCTCTTTCCATCAGGTTATCTTCTTCGTGAGACTTCCCTCTTTCCCAGGAGCCTCTCGCAGACCTTCACCGTGGCTTCCATCATCCGAACCATACTGTCACTGTTTCCAACCATTTTTTTTTTGCCTAAACTGAGGTAAACCATCTGAGCTAACATTCTAAACCGAAGCTAGACCAAAACGTTTGTCAATGGAACTTCTCGATATCTCGGAACAGTACCATTCCGGGAATGGAATTTTTGCGGAAATTTTTTTTTCGCCAAAACTTCATTCCGATCATTCAAACAGCATTCAAAGGGTGTTTAGGGACTTACCTGAGGTCGCTTGGATCTCGGCGACAGCCATTTGCGCCGGACCGAGCCTTCGGCTCGGGTATGCCCCGGGGAGCTCCGGCCATGGTTGTCCGACGCGTTTTGATGCAACACAGAGATATACAAAAGCTTAGCAATGATTCTAGGACACATTAAGGGCAAGAATGTGTCGAACTACGTTCAAACAAGACTCGGCCGTGGCCATTGTGCCTAGAAAACAACCGGCGGGCATTTCGTCGAACGGTTGGCGGGCGTGCTAAAATGAACGTTTATACCAGATCTATGAACATTTCGTGCAAAACCGAAGCAAATGGACGTTCAAACATCAATACATGGGTCACGAAAAATGTCGGAATGCATTCGATTCGGCTCGGTTTGGTCGAGAACCCAAACCGAGCGGATCCACAGTAGGCGCAAAAGAAACAGGGGAGTTGAAAGAGGGGTACCGACCTCGTTTCGGTCCGCCGGCGGTTCGGGACTTCGGCGACGGTGGTTCGTGCTCCTTGAAGCTTGGAGGCCCTTCGACGGACGCTCAATCGCTTCCTCTCTCTCGGTTCTTCCCGGATCTCGCCCTCTCCCTCTATTTTGTAAAAAAAACCGTCACTCCCTTTAATCCTCCTCTCTCTCTTCGCCCTTATAGTCCCGATCCGTGGCGACCTCCGAGGACGATCACGCCTTCCTCGTCCTTGCGAAAAGGACTGCTCCCCCTCCGGTTTTGGTCGCGCGACACTCCCCCTGCTCCCTGCCGTTCCTGTCTCTATTTTTCTGCAAAAACTCCCCTGCCTTTCTGTGCTTGTACGTGAAAAGCAGTGGAAGTGCAGACCCGAACGGGTCGGGTCGGGTCGGGTCCAACCCGACCGATCCGACCACCATTTTTCGCCTAATTGAGCCTTTAATCGACCATTTTTCATGAAATTGACCCCAAAATCGGAGTCCTCGGCACGTTTTCCATCTAAAATGAGTATTATCATGAACAATTGAGTGGGAATTTAATGAAAACCCCAAATCGTGCCTAGGATCCGAAATCGATTTTCGCCAAATCGGAGGCTTAAACGATCAAATTAGTCCGAATTGAGGCCGCCAATGGATTCGGCATGATGAAAAATATAGGATAGAGGTATTTTATTTTCATGGGTGTCCCTAGAGAGAATTTAATTTTAAGATTCGCAAAATCGGGGACTAAATCGCAAAGAAATTTGTGCAATTAGGTCCTTTTCGTCAAAATTGATCAAATTGAAGGCCAAATTGACCCAATAGCACATCAAGGCTCTATATTATAATGTCATGGCTTATTAAAAGTGGAAATTAAAAATTAGGGGACTCAAAAGGTAATTTTTATAGTCGATTCGGGTTTATGTTTGTGAAGGAACATAATGACCCGAGTCTAATTTTTGAGATTTATAAAGACCAAACTGAAGAGGAAATTAAAATAAAATTATTGACTATTTTTGTGTATTTTTCTGACCAAGAATGGTATTTTTCCGATTTTTTGGTTATTTTCATAATTAAATAAATTCGAAAAAATATTAAAAATTTCGAAAAATACTTTTTGTTCAAAATTGGTTCCTAAGGCTGGGCCAAGGCTTCCAAAGTTGATTTTGTAATTTTATGACTTTTTTGTTATTTTTAATTAATTTTAAGAAGTAAAATCAAAATAAAAGGTGATTAAAAATCAGATGTCAACAAATGGGACTATGATATACAGCATTATCTCGATCCACGTTAACGTTACTATTGTCCAATTTCTTGATAATTAGTTTCTCTCGAAATCGGAACCGACCGTTAGTTACATTTAGGGAAAATGACACAAATAGTTCTTAAATTTTGACCCAATGTACAATTTGGTCCATGAACTTTTAATTTGTTCAATGTAATCCTCAAAATTTAGCCCAATGTGCAATTTGGACCATAAACTTTTGACTTGTTCAATGTAGTTCTTGAACTTTTAGTACATGTTCAATTTAGTCCCTGGACAACAAAAAAAATGTTCATTATTGTCCCTGATCTTAAATTAATGGAAGGACTTCATTGAACATTTTCATATAGTTCAGGGACTATATTGAATATGAAGCTACAGTCTAAGGACCACACTGAACAAACTAAAAGTTCAGAGACGATATTGACCATATTGAACAAATTTAAACTTTTAAAGATTACACACCTCAAGTCAAAGTTCAGAGGCTATTTATGTCATTATCCCTTAGATTTTCGGAGTGCCGTGAATTTCACCGCTTGTTTGAAATTAATGGTCGTTGGATAGCCCCTCCGAATATTGCTCAGTAATTTAAGGATAGAGATCTCCTATCCTCGTTGGTACTTTCATATGCATATGGTATCTCTAGAATCTCAACCGTTGATCCAAATGTAAATGAGAGTCATTAAACCCTCCAATCATATTAAATAATTTTGGCTAATAGTGCTCATTAGCAGCAAACTCCAATTGTATGAGCGGTTGGGCCCAATACGGCCTTGTGGGGTTGGAAATGACTCCTCTTTACTCTTTGTGTAAACCCATTAAAAGGCAGAAAAGAACTAAAATCCTGAAAGTGAATGGCCCAATCGGGAAAGCCCTATTCCTGAATAAAGGGCAAAAATAGAGCAAAAGAGCGTCTCTTTCGATCTTCACGACAAAATCCACCTCCAAATAGGTAAAAGAACGAAATCCGACAAGACGCGGGTCAAAACCCGAGCGAGTAGCAGAAGACATTGCCCCTCGGCGGTGTTGGGAAATGGGACCCGCGTTGTGCGGTCTAATCTTGACGTAACGATAGTTACGTGGCTAAGATAAGCTCCACGGGGGCGACAAAATGGCAAGTCCGGTCCGAAAGATATTTGTGCGAAGCGCTTTAGACCTTACGTCAAGAGCAATGCTGAGTTCACAGACATCGTTCTTTATGGCAAACATTTTGTAAGAATCTTTGGAAAAATTGGACGGCCGGCAATGACTGGACCGCTGCGTCGGCGGTTTCCGGGGAAAATTTTCCGGAAGAGCTGCATTGAAATTTCACGAGAATGTTGAGGACTTAACTGGTCAAGTTAAAAGAACTTAGGACTGAATCGACGTCCACGCAACATGTTCAAGACTGATCGGGTAATTTTCCAAAATTTAGTGCGACAAAAAGCTATCGGTACCGGCATGTAACTAAATTTCTTAAATTTTTCATGAATAAAAAAAAAATTGTAACGCATGAGCAATGTGTACAATGAACAGAAATCAGAAATTTACAAAACCACCTTCAGATTAGTCGAGTTTTTGATATAATAATTATAAGCCAGTACCTAATCTTCCATTTCTTTTTCTGGTGAGATTCTCGTCTAGGTGTCACATTTACCGTGAATTGATTGATTTTGCTTTGTCTATGTTTAGTGGACTCCATGATTTGAGTTCTATCTGCTTTGAAGCGTGAGTGGCAAAGAAAATCATGGCTATTGTTCCCCCCTCCCCTCCCCTTCCCTTTGTTGATTTGATGGGAAAGATGGAGAAAAGGGAAACAAAAAAGAAAAGAAAAGAGGAAGAAAGAGCAATTTGTAGAATCTTATTGCAATTATGAAGCACATACCAACACATTTCTCAGATTCCAAATGCAAAATCATCTTTCTGGCATCCAATAGAGCAACAGATTTCCGAAAAATGGCTTCGGGGGGGCATTCTTATTAGCTCTAGCAGAAAAAAAAAAATTGCCCCATCATTCCTCCTAAGTCTAATGTACGGATGTCAATTTCTTCTCAAATGTTTTCAATTTTATCAATCCAATCCTAAACATTTCGCACGCGAAATACTAATATTGTCCTTTCGGTCGGCTCTTTTTCGCCGGAAACCGCTGGCACGGCGGTGTCCCGATAGTTTCAGGGCTCATTGGACTGTTTTCACGACTTGAGCAGGTGTACGAGATAATGTTGGTGCGCAAAGGAAAAGAAATAGAACGATAATGAGGGAAAAAAATATTTTCAGGATATAAGAGAGGGTGAAGCAATTATTTAGGGCAAGGCGAACTCGGCCTAAATAATTGGAGGGGGGAGGAATATTTGTGCATGATTCTATTTTGTCCCCATCGATGGAATCGTGGGGTCAGTGATGAGGATGTTCTCTCCTCAGTACAGACTCCAAAACACATCGCCTGCATCACGGGATGAAGCAGAGTGTGGCCATTTCTCATGATCTGACTCGTTCGAGAATGTTTTAGGTAATTCACATCTTCCCGCAAGATCCAAGAGCTCTTCTCGAAATGGACAAGTCACTAGTAGCTAAATCGTGTCATTTTTGGCACTGAGATGAGAACTTTTTGTTAGGGTAAATGACTTCGCTCGTGTCTGATTTATTATCATCAGGTCTCGTCGTATCGGGTCGGGTTTATTTTTCTTCGTCGAGCAATATAATCGCGTCATTAACATTGGAGAAAAAAAGTTAAAAAAAAAACAAAACAGAAGTCGATGGCTCGAGATGGTTTCATGTTGTGGTTAATGTTGTCACTGTTTAAGTGCCGTTTCTTCCCGTTGAGAGGATCAAAAGTTGCACGTAGTGAATTATGACGATACCAGAAAACCCTAATTCCATAGATTAAGAAGCTCTCAACCATGAACGAGCCCATGATTGGAAACCGACCACTCTCCTTGCCGGCCACCCTCACCAAACTCAACCGGTTGCTGCCCCAACAATCCTCAGATCTCTCGGATAAGAGATTGCCGACGATTTGACCCGTCAAAATGAGGTATAAGTCCATTTCTTAGCCCATATATGATGAGATGAGATGAGGTGGGTTATTATATGAGTTACTTATTATATACAACAAATGGGGCATAAATACGATTAGACACAATATGAATGTGAGTCGTGAATTTACTCAGATGCAATCTGCCTCTCCTCGTCCTTACTTGATCTCTCGCTCGCTCATTTTTCACTCTTTTTCTTTTTGCCGTTTCCATTCCACTTCTCGTGGGTTAATTACACCTTGCCACCAAATCCTGCTCTGCTTTCTCTAACCCTACCATTGGCTTTGAAAGAGCAGCTGTGAATGATAAGCTGATCTCCTGATTAGTGACGCGAAGCTCACGTCATTATCGCGCGAGGGGAGGTGTTAATAAAAATCACCCAGCAAGCAACGCAACGAAACAAATCTCCTCCAAAAGCACAAGAGTTTCAACTATATTCTTTCCGGGGCGGGGCGAGGATGGCGACTGCTGCGCTTTTGTGTCTCCGCTTTTGCCCTGATTCCTGAGGCCAATTATATTCGTCTCATCTCATCTCATCTCATCTCATCCATCTCTCGCGCTCCCACCTTTTTCTTTGCCCTTTTGGACTTTGGTGCGTGGGAGAGAGAAGAAGGAATAATGATAATAATAATAATACGCAAAGCAATCGATGAGGAGGCCGGAGATGGCGAGCTAATCTTCCTCTCTCTTTAGTTTTTTTTTTTTTTTTTTTTTTAAGACGACTTTTTGATTCACCAGGAGAGGAGAGGAGAGGAGGGAGGGGGGCCATTAGGGCATCATCCCAGAATCTACTTTTACTCGTTATGGAATATGTTAAAGGGAGGGAGAGAAGAAGAAGAAGAAGAAGAAGAAGAAGAAGAAGAAGAAGAAGTGAGCTTCAAGTACAGCCAGGAGGAGCTTGATGGAAAGAAAAGAAAGAAAGAAAGAGAGAAATTGCGTGCTTCGCTTGGCACCTTTTTCTCTTGTTTTGTCAAAGTTTTAGGGCCACAAGCCAAATACGTACCTTACCTGTCAACAATTTTCTTCACATATTCCTTTCTTTTGAGGGAGGGTTTTTAGTTTCGGCCCTAAAAAAGGGAGGTGAGCGTTTTTATTTTTATTTTTTAATCGCCTTCATCTCATGGAAGAAGAGAATGGACCACGCATATTGTCGGGATATGCTTACCGGTTTTTGAAGGGATTTGGTGTCGAGGCCGTTTTGCCCTATGCAGCACCGACATGACACGCGACACGAGATACGACATTACGCGACATGACACAGCACGACGATATATGATTTTGAAATTTCGACATTTCAGTACTCATTATACACTATATATATATATATAAATATATTTCTTCTTCTTCTTCTTCTATTATAGATTCACAATTAGGCTTTTTTGGACTGGTTAGGTATATTAATTTTGGGATGGCTAGATATATGACTTAAGTAAATATTTTTTTTTATAAATTTATATTTGGACCTCTAATTTATTGAGAATGCTTAAAATTGGCCCCGTGTGTGTCGAAATGATGTGTGGGGAATGCTCAAATCGCATATTGCTGGGGTGTCTGGGGCGCTCACCACGTATTGATCACACGTTGGAGAGTGTTCGACACTACACGACACGACACGACACAACACAACACAAAGCTCTCCGGAGAGTGTCCATGTAACATAGGTTTAGCCTTTGCGGGAGGGTTAGCATTAGAGAGGAAAAATTATCCGAAACGTTATAAATCTATTGTACAACGATCAATTCAATCTTAAACATTTCATTGTGCTAATTTAATCCTAAGCCTTTTCACCATTTACTAATTTAATCCTTTAAGTTAATTTTCAACGTAAATCGCTGACGTGTAATGTAGTCAGTGCCAGCTGTCAACCATCTTGCCTGGCACGGCCGCCGTTAACATGGATAATTTTTGCATTTTTTTTTTATAATTTTATGACTTTTTGTTTTTTTTCCTTGTTTTTCTCTATCGATGAAATGTCCTGAAATTTCAACGTCTGTAAGAGTACTGGATTCGATGGATTTTATCCATGAATTCTAGCCTGTAAATAATATTGGATTTATGAGGATTAAGGGACCATATTTGGATATTAATTCGCTCTAAATGGATATTGGATTATCCTGAGACATCGGCCAGAGAAAGTCAAGCCCGAGTAGTCGAGCCGTCGAGTCGTAATATCGAGACTCTTCGCGCCCGAGCCTAGCCCTGATTGAACCCTAAATATGAGTTGACCAAAAAGCCTTCAGTTATTAGTACCGATAGACTAATTTACCCAATGAGCCAAATTACCAGAACGCCCCTAGATATTATGCATATAGGATGGAATAATCAATAGTTGATTTAGCTGTGGGCTCCACCATCCATCACCATCACCCCCTTCTCTCTCTCTCTCTTCTCCCCCGAACACGACGGCAACCCCCCTCTCTCTCATTTTTGCGCCATTGCCGGCTCTTCCCCCCTCCTTGCTTCGCCGATCACCATCCTTCCGTCGTGTCATCACTAGCCACCGTCGAGCCCGCCAACTACGTAATGCCACGCCTTCCAACCCGCTGCTGTCACCGCTATCCTGCAGCCGTGCCCAACTGTCCGCAACCGAGGGCTCCCGCGAGGCGTCTCGTGCTCGCGAGGCCCGCTCGCCCTCCGCCGCCATGACTGCTGCCCGTCGCGTCACCCAGCCGCCGCCTCGCCGAGAGCCACCAGAGGACCCCCGTGGACCCGAGCTGTCCAGCCTCTCCACCGTTTGCTTCGTCTACCGCCCAGTTGAGACCTGTGGACCACCCTAGCTGCTAACCGCCCGTTAAGCTCGCCTGGCCGCCTCCTACCCCCGTGTACCCGAGAGCCTCCGTCGAGCCACCTCTAACGAGCCCGTTTAGCCGAGAGACCCGCGAGCTGAGAACGTATGCCGACCCCCGCGCCTCATTGCCGAGTGCCACTGTTGTTGCACTCGAGTTGCCGCCGATCATTCGTTGTCGCCGGCCGTTAGTTTGTGAGTTAACTCCCTAATCTCTAGTTAGGTTATTAATTACGTTTAGGGATAGATTAGATTATGTTAATAGCGATTATATTATATTAATTATGGATTAGATTAGCTAATTATGGTTAGGTTAAGTTAAGTGACCGTGGTTAGGTTAGTTGACCATGGTTTGTTTAGTCAACCCTAACTAGTTAAAGTAACCGATTTACTTTTAGTTAACTATAGTTACTTTTCGTTAACCATAGTTGCTTTATGAGCAACCATGGTTAGATTATTTAATTATAATTAATCGCGATCGGATTATTTAACTGAGATCGAGTTGAGTGATTATTGATGTGCTAATTAACCGAAGTCGGGTTAATTAATTAAGATGGACTTAATTAATTATAATTGAGTTAATTAATTACAATTATACTAGTTAACTCTGGTTAGAATTATTAATTAATCATTATTGGTTGATTGTTTTGTGATTGCTATGTGCCTTGATTGATTATATATATGCATATGAGGATTAATAACCCTTTTTGAAATGCAAAGTCTAGTGGATAAAGTAAGTTCATGTGATCATGTGTGATTATCCCAATGCGTTTTAAGCACGAAAAATGGCATTTAGTCGAGTTTTGAGCATGATCGTGTATGCATTGGAATAAATGTAAAAATATAAACTGGCTTGGTCGTCTGGCGTGCTTATGTGGTCACATGATGGTTACCGTCGCTCGAGGGTAGTGGGGGATGAAACTTACACCCGAGGGTACTTGGGGTTGAGCTTGGTATGTTCGTGCCGGCAAGAATTCGGAACCACACGGCATATTGGTTGCATGATATATCCGTGCCGGCGGGAGTTCAAAATCACATGGTGTATTGGTTGCCTGATAAGTCCGTGCTGGCGAGAGTTTAGAATCACACGACTTATTGGTTGCACGACAGTTTGCATGATATGTCCGTGCCTATGGGAGTTCAGAATCACACGGCGTATTGATTGCCTGATAAGTTCATGCCGGTGAGAGTTTGGAATCACACAACTTATTGGTTGCACGATAGTCCGTATCAGCGAGAGTTCGGAATCACATGGATGCTCGAATGCTGGTCGCGGCAAGTTGCGGACTGAAGCTTGATATGCCTATACCGACGGGAGTTCGGAATCATATGGCTTATCGGTTGCCATCACTGGACGAATGGGATGAAGCCTGGTCATGCTGGAAGAGCACCAACTATCTAGTGTGCTAGGGCCGAATGGCCGTTGATAACAGGAACACGTGTGATGCATTATGTATGAGAGATTGTGATAGGTGTTTTGGTTGTGTGCCTTGATTTGTGTGTGATTTGTATGCCATGTTGAGTACTGTGCAATGTGTGGTAAGTGTCTGTGATTGACGATTGACAGGTGGGTGTTGACACCTGATTTTTGACCATTTATTATTGTGATTTTTATTCTTTAAAATTAATTAAAAATATAAAAAAAGGTCATAAAATCACAAAATCAACTTTGTAAGCCTTGGCCTAACCTCGGAGACCAATTTTGAACAAAAAAATATTTTTTGGTATTTTATAATATTTTTTGAATTTATTAAATTATAAAAATATCCAAAAAAATCACAAATATAGCATACATGGTCAAAGTTTCTTATCCTTGCTTTCTGTATTTGCGTTGTGAAACCTTCATGAGTATTAAAATTCCGCTCTCATCCAGGGGTATGTCTTTAGTGGGTGGATGAGGAAATAAAAAAAAAAGCCAAATGGAATAGGACATATCATAAAAGGAGCGGCGCCATTGCTTTTAAAAAGAGAGGACACTGAGAGGAGACAAAGCAGGGTGGAAGAGAAAAGAAATAAAAAAAAAGGATTAAACAAAAAAAAGGAAGGGGAGACCCTCGGCACAATCTCTGCATGGGTTGGTCTGGTGATTAAAAAAGGTCTCCAAGGTATGGTTTTGGTCTGGCCAAGTGTCCCGGAGAGCATCGTGACGAGTCCATCCGCACAACCAGTACCACGACCTCCATCCTTCGCCGTCGAGCCGCCCCACTGTCGTCATCAGCCATCACCATCGCACCTCCCCAGTTCCCGGTTCGCTTTGTCCCTCTTCGACTAGTTCGCACCTTCTGTTACATCCCGCTGATCCTCTTCTACGCCGACGCTCCTCGCGATGGACCCGATATCCATGATGCCAGGGCGGGGTCGGCGTCGTCGGAAACGCTAGCTCGTTTCTACCCACTTGCAGGTAGGATCGCTGACAACGTACGCGTTGACTGCACGGACGAAGGCGCGGACTATTTCGAGGCCCAGGTGACGGGGATCGGCATTCGAGAGATCCTGCAGTCGCCGGATCCGGACGTGCTGAAGCTGCTTCTTCCCGTGGACTTCGACTCGCCCGAGTCATTCCACGGTCGTTTAGTGTCTGTCTAGTCGAGCTTCTTTGTTGGCGGAGGAGTGGCGACTGCGGTTTGCGCGTCGCACAAGGTCGCGGACGTCGACCCTGAGCTCGTTCCTACACAGTTGGGCGGCTGCGGCTCGCGGCAGAGGCTCAGTGGCCGAGCTGCTGGCACCAGAGTACCGCTTCGACTCTCTTCCCTCCTTCCGGGGCTCTCCTCCGCCCAGGGAAGATCCTAAAGCAGAAGTGCCAGTCGAGGAGATTCGGCTTCCGGCCTGCGGATATTGCAGCTCTCCGAGTTAGCAACGAGCTCGATCTCCGCTCAGCCCACTCGTATGGAAGCCATGCCAGCCCTCATATGGAAATGCGCCATGGAAGTTGCTGCGTCCTCCGGCCGCCCTCTCCTTGCGCAAACCGTGAACATCCGAAAGAGAATGGAGCCGCCGTCGCTCCGAGCTCTGTCGGATGCTTGGTCAGCTACTTCACAGCGAAAGTAGATGAAAACTACGACCCCCAAGAGAAAGATCTCCTTCCAATGCTAGTCGCCAAAATGAGGGAAGGAATGGAGAACTTCCTCGGAAGTTATGCGAAAAGACTCGGCGGGTCGGACAGATTTTCGACGTTGTGCGAATTGAACGAACGAGCGGGAGAGATGTTGGACTTACCCGCCGAGCTTCTACTGGGGTCATGAGTTGGTGCCGGTTCGGATTATATGATGTCGATTCCGGGTGGGGAAGGCCGGACTGGACGAGCATATGCAGGTCGGAGTACAAGTATGGTGGTGCTGGTGGATGTTTGACACCCCTGGTTGTTGTTTCGACGCCGGGTTGTCGCTGTTCGGTCGCTCGGAGTTGCTGTCCAGCCACAGCCGCTGTTTGGTGCCGCCGCACTGATCAGAGTTTCCTCAGCCCACTCGAAGTCGTTTGCAGTCCGACGAGTGAGTCCCGAAGTGGAGTGCGGTGGTCGTCGATGGATGAAGCATTCGAGCTCGGTCCTGCTGCATGGGCGAAGTGGACATTCCACGTTGAAGATGATGAATAGTAAGGTAAGGGCTATTTTTCATGTTGGGTTTGATTAGAATGTTTTGGTCTTGTGGGCTTAGTCAGCATTGGGTTCATGTTGGCGCTGGGGGAAAGGGGATTGGGCCTAGGCAATTGGGTCCATCGGGCTTAATGAGCGATTTTGCCCTTCCGACAAACTGTCTTCCAAAAAAATTCTAAAAATTCTAGAAAAATCCCAAAAAATAGGAAATGGCCACAATCAATTGGCCAAGGCTCATCCCGGGTGTTTTGAACCCGATCATTCTTAAAAATGACGATTTCGCCCTTTGGGCGAATCGTCTTCCAAAAATTGACGATTTTGCCCTTCGGGCTAAATCGCCTCCAAATCTTCCCATTTCACCTCGGTCCTAAATCCCGCCTTCCCTAAGCCCTTATGGCTATATTAGGAGGCCATATGATGTGAATTGACATGCATTGATGTGATTTATTTATGCACTTGATTGCGCTTTCATTTAAATTGATTGTGATTGATAGGAATAGTCTTCCAATCTGCATGAAACCCTGAATCAAACCTACCCCACCCAAAATTGCGTCTGGATGAATTCTTAGCTAGGAAAATCACTCGCGTTAGGTACCGAAAGGGCGTTGGTAATGATACCGACGTAACCAAGTCCCAGAACCCAAAATCTCTGGTTCCGCAGAACTGATCGACCTCTCCCAATCGGTCGGTAAGGTTTCCGGTCTACCCTCCAAGAAAGACCGGTGGCGACTCCAAATGTATGCACAAGTTGCACATGCCACCACGACCACACTGAAGGTCGAAAGTGATCGACTCTTATCGTCGAATCCTTCGAAGAATACTCCCGCCGCGATTTGGTATGGGCCTGGGAGGGCCCGCGCCGATCCAAGGCCCACGATCGGTAATCCATTAGCCGCGTCCGCCTCCGGACGGGTCGCGACAGCTGGCGACTCCACTGGGGACTTTGTTCTAGAACCTATGGTTTAGACCTCAAGTGGACTTAGGCCGTAATTAAAACACTGAGTGATTTTTCTAACCCTGCAGGCGCTCTTGAAGGTGAGGTAAGTCCGCTTATGATAGGTGTTATATGTTTTTGCAGATTGGAGTGATAAGGGGGGTAGTCTGTGATTAACATTGTCTTATGCAGGTTGGCGTAGGAATGTATGCTGTGTAGGTGATTTGAAGCGCTGATTGATAAACTGTCGTGCATGACTTGCATTGTGATACTCACAACACATGAACACACACGATCGCGCCTAAAACCCCGGGCGCCGCCTATAGGAAAACAATAGAAGGGATTGAAAATGGAATCTCCGTGAGGAAAGACACGGGGTAATCCACTTTTCAATTCCATTCATTTCGAACTGTGGATCGAGCCCCAATGCAACGATAGTTGTGCAATGGAATCGGCTCTTTCTAGAACTCGAGGTGAGAACCTTGACCCTAGGTGCCAAAACCTTTGACTTTTAGAAGTTTCCCATCACTTGTCTCATGCGCATGTCTTTGGGCGGTTGGTACACCTAAAACCGCACATAAGTCGACGAGTTTGGTTGGTAAGACTCTCTATTCCCCCCAAATCTATCGCAGTTCATATAAATGTAGGCATTTCATTCATTACATTCTGGTGATTAGATTAAATGCCATTTCGAGGATAGATATGTGCGTTTGTTCCCAACGCCCTTGATAGAAGACGAGGGGGGTGGTATCCCACGACGAACACCGGGTGTACGGTAAAGGAGCATACTATGGACATTATTGAGGTACATTATTGAGGTATCATCCAATAAAGATGAAGAGTTGGGGCAAATGATCCTGAAGACACAGATCGAAACTGGGGCATCCTTAAGTGTTAGGATCACATTCCTTTGTTTCATTTTTCCATTACTAGTCCTCTTGTATAGGGTTTATTTTTATCGAAGTTTTCTCTATCTCACCCCTTAGAGTGATTGTATTAGGGATCTATTGGTGTATACATTCAGATGGAGCTTGGTTGTATTTCTTTTGACGGGTCATGGGAATGTGATAGTGGCATTTTCTCTAATCATCCGAATACTCCCAAGTCAAGTTTATAATTCCTTTAGAGGAAATTAAAATTGGAAGTCTTGCACGACCTTTTGGTCGTATAGGGTAATCCAACCCCAATTTCGCTAGAAGGAATTATACACTTGAATCGGTTCATGCATGTGTTACGCCACTGGTAATCCACGATAATTGATCAAGAGTACCGGCATTGTTTCGAATTTAATGACGAGATAGATGTCCAAATTGCCCTCGTTCTTAACAAAACGGCTTTGATTTGGATGCCGTATCTTCAATTAAATTTAAAACGCGTCGTTGGTCAAAAGCGATTATCGTGAATTACATTCCTTTCAATAGTATGCTTTCCTTCGAGGAATATTGATAAAAACTTTTCGCACAAGATTATCCTTGTAAAAGTTTTAGTCTTTATTAATCACGAGCAAGCATAAGATTGAAAGGGGTTTATGCTTTCTTTTTCAAATTATTCCTTCTGATTCGGTCGTTTCATTTGCAGGTAAAAAATAGGTAATAGAGAGAAATCTTTTCCTGGATAAGTCTGAGGCTATTATTTCATCTGATCATGAGCGAGTTAGAAAATCAGAACACATCTACTCGACTTATTATGGATCAGCTCATCCAAGTCTAAGATGTCCGGATGCTCGAAGAAATGGATCATATAAAAGCTAAAACAAACACGGGGGCTTTCATTCATTCTTGCCCAAACCAGATCATACAATTCATTGGGGTGGAAAAGTAAAGCAGAAGTGAGCCCTAATCAACGACACAAAGGAGCCCAGCTGGCCCTCCAGGTTATGGATGCTTTGTTTATACGCACCACTCCGCGTATCATGGTCCGCAAGCCTGAGGTGAAGGCGTTTGCGTTCATCATTGACTGCAACAACCTGAGTCTCGTGATCTTCGGCGACTGCTTCCAAGTCCCGAACAAGTCCATTCTCACGAGTTATATCCTCATTTATGCCGTTGAGCCTTTCTTCCAGCCACTCGCTTCGGTTCCTTAGCAGGGAGTTACGTCGATCGCGCTCATAGGTAGCCAGAGATAGGGCTAAGTCCTCCACCAGATTCCTCCTCTCGCGTAGCAATGTCGAAACCCGCTCTTTGGCGAACTCAACAGCCTTTTTGTGACTATCGGCCAGGTAGTCAGCCAACGCTAGGCGGTCGGACTGATCCTCATAACGGGCTCGCAGGACACGAGCCACGGTAAGTCCCCGGTGAGCAGCGCGGTAGACCTCCAAAGAGTTTGTAAAGAGCGTTGGAAAAATTCTGTATTCCCTCCCCAGCGCAGTACCCTCGAGGGAGGTGATGTCCAGGTCCCCGAACATGACTCGGATTTCATCCTCGGTTTCGGGATGATCAGCTATGTGAGCGTAGCCTCGACCCAAGAGGTTATAGAACTCTTCCCATCGAGCCAAAGCTTCGGCTGGGAAAGTGGGAACATGGGAAGAGGCCATTTTCGACGGAGAGGTGTGTAATGGAGCGATTTGAAGATGGAAGCAAATTATATGAGAGCGTTAATCCCCCAAACACCAACTCCGCATTTTATAGCGTCTCGAGAGTGGAGAAAAGTTGCAGCAATAATGCTTGTGGAGCCGGGTTAATTAATGTAAAGCGAGGGCTGCTCCTCCCGTGAATCATCAGACATGTCCTGGTCCGCAATTTCAGGCCTGACAAATTCGGTCTCGCCATTATTAAAGCTGGAAGGGAGGCGAGCGCAACTATCAAAGAAGCCGCGAAAGGATTGTGTTGTTCCATCACGCATAAAGCTGGGCGGCGAGTGAACAGCTCGGCCACTTAAAAAGAGAAGACAGTGCTGAACAGACATGACTATTGAGGAAAAGTGAAAGGCGAGCGCAACTATCGAAGAAGCCGCGAAAGGGTTGTGTTGTTCCATCACGCATAAAGCTGGGCGGCGAGTGAACAGCTCTGCCACTTAAAAAGAGAAGACAGTGCTGAACAGGCATGACTATCGAGGAAAAGTGAAAGGCGAGCGCTACTATCGAAGAAGCCGCGGAAGGATTTGGTTACCCCTTCGTGTCGGAAAGCTGAGCAAGAGGCAAACAGTTCCGTCGTTTCAAAAACAGAACGCTGAACAGACCTAGCTTTCGAGGAAAAGGAGGCAACAAATCGAAAGAGCGAGTATACAAAAGAGAACAGAGAACCCCGAGTGACGAGTTCGTTGAAAGACCTCAAATTCTCTAGAATCAAATTCGACATCAAAGCCATGGAACTCAACATTGCCCGTGACGAACATCAAGATCGCAGTGGTGACGACGGCAGTGGCCACGACGCTCAACCCCGGAAAAGCTTTCTTTGATGAATGCCCTTGCCCAGGCGAGGAACAAAAGATTGAGTTGGGCCGGAAGCTGGGAATGAATCCTATGAGAATCCATTTTTGGTTCCAGAATAAACGTTTCAGACTAGGTGTCCAACACAGGCGTAAGGAGATCACGGCCCTAAAAGAGCAGAACCAAAACCTTCGAATGGAAAACATGTGGTATGAGAAAATCCTCAGTACTATTACCTGCCCTGACTGTGGTGGCCCTACCACCCTCAGTAAATTGTTCCCCGGTAAGCCTTGTACGAGGATGGAGGGTGCTCATTTATCCCCCTGCTCCCTTGAGCCATCTCCGGTACAATCAGATCCTGCTAATGGCGCGCATGAGCAGATCGATCCTACAGAAATTATACCAGTATCTTCGGAGGAAGAAGATACGTGTCGTTATGATCGGAGTCACCTCATCGAAGCCCATGAATCTCCTCCACAACAGCTTCCGGTAAGATCAGATACGGTTCAAGAGGAGTTAGAGGTTAGTCGGCAGGCTATCAACGCCACTCTGGACGACGAGAAGAAGAAATTCACTTGGCCCCCGGAGCTTCATCTCAAGTTCTTGGACGCAGTTCGACAGATAGGACTCGACTTCATAGGTCCGACAAGCATACTTAGGGTCATGAACGTACCGGGACTTACCAAGCAATTAGTCGTGAATCACCTTGGTTGCTACAGAAGGGCGTTAGGACAGCGTTATGCGGAACTGAATCCGAGCAATAGATTCGGCTGCGAACCCAGCACCCTTATGACAAATGAGGCCCGGTCGAATCTGGACGACTATTGGGGATTTGATCAGGATATCCTCGCGAGTCATTTCAATATTCCTCAAGAACACGCATCACAAGTGCAACGAGTAAGCACTCCTCCGTCCGAGCAGCAGCTAGTCAGTGTTCATCCTGTCGCAGATCAGCCCACCACGCCCAGTGCTCAAGGGTTTGCCCAATCAGAGCATGTGGCTTCAGATGATTTAATGGGAGAATGCTTGGAGCATTCTTATTTCCCTAATCCCCAAGTGGGAGATGCTTGTGGTAGTCAATCGATCAAATCTCCTCTTATAATCCCAGACAAAGATGGAGGTTCCAGTTCGAAGAACCCGTCGGGCGATGCAGCTCAACCTACACATCAATCGTTCGAGGGGTCGGGTGATTTCTTCGATGAAGGACTTGATACCTGGTTCGATCAGTTGGAAGCTATTAAAGGTTGGCAACCATGATCTGCAGTTGGTAATGGCACACCTAAGCCAAGGCCAAATTGGTTGGTCATTGCACGTGCCCAAAGAAAGAAGGGGATGTACGCGAGAAGGATGTCTCTCCTATTGTAAAGTCCTCATCGGTGCATGCGTTTGTTTCTTCAATAGCTAGAGTTGATTTTGCATAATGTTTTCTGCGAACGTCATCTCGCGCGTATACGGTAATTCCTTGTTATTAAGTTCAAGGTAAAATCAGCCCCGACGCGTGAAGGCAGAATTGATGGCATGAGTTACTAGCAGAATGTGATCGAGCTCGAAAATGAAAGATTGCTAGCGGCCCCAAACGCTATGACCACAAAATCAGGGGCAATATTTAAGTTTCGAGCAACTACAAATCTATTTCTCACGAGGCATTCAAGTCAATCAAATATAAAGCGTCGGGCTGTGAGAATGATGCGTAGTCAAGCTGTTGACACATGCGGAAAAGGAGTTGCGTAGATCCGAAAGCAAAAACCTTTCTTGGCTAGTCAACAATGCAGAATGAAAGAACGTATATAAACAAACTCGCATTTATTTCATTCAGCGGGAAAGTTTACAAGTGGATCACTGAGGGGGAACAGTAAACCCAAAATGAGTCCTGACAAGCATCACAAAAAAGCTTAACTGACTCTCCATGCTATCCATGCCTTGCTTACAACCCACACTCTGGGAATCGAGGTCTACAAGCTTGAAGAAAAGGAGACGACATTTCTCCTTAAGTTCGTTCACCTTGGTCTCATAGTACTCGAACTCAAGCTCTAAGTCCTGAGCCAACACCCTCCCGCGAGCTATATCCATGCTCAGGTCTTTAAGCCTTTCCTCCAACCAGGCACACTGGAACCTCAGCACGAGGTTGTGCCGGTCTTGCTCAAAGGCGGTGTCAAAAAGAGCCAGACGCTCCACCAAGTTGTCCCTCTCACGGACCAGCATCGAAACCTGGGCGTGGGCGTATTCAACAGCCCTTTTATGGTTATCGGCCGTCAGCATGGCCAACATCAGGGACTCAGCTCGGTCTTGATAACGGGCTCGCACGATACCAGCCAAAGTGACCTCTCGGCTAGCAACTTCGTAAGCCTGCAGGAAATTGTTGAAGAGAGTTGGGAAGATCACAAACTCCCTTTGCAGTTTCGTACCTTCAATACACGCAGTATCCAGGGCCGGAATCAGAGTACGAACTTCAACCGCAGCTTCAGGATGATTGTTTATGTAGCCATAACCTCTACCCAAGAGGTGGTAAAATCTCTCCCATTGGGTCGAAGCTTCAGCTAAGGCAGCAGGCACAGAGGAGGAATCCATATGCGATGGAATGACGGAGAGGAGAGTGGGAATGTGAAGAGTGTTTGAGAGGCTGAGTCTGATAAGGCTAAAGTGTTAATCTTCTTGACATCGATCTATCACCTTATAAATGCTCGGGTAAACAGGGAGAAGTGGTAATAATATTTTATGTGCAGTAGAGCCAAGCGGGTTTCGTTAATGCATCCCCGATGAGTCACGAATCCACCACCGTCCTGTCATCTCGGGTTTTACGAAACATAATGGCGCCGAAAGGTGGGCAGGCTTGTTACTCTAGAGACTGGGCCAGGGGGGGACAAGCGTAGTGCTCGACAGAGCGAAATCAACGCAAGAGATCTTCAGGCTCCGTTCACGTAGAAAAGAGCAAAAAAAGGACAAAGTGGGAATTACGAAGCCTTGAGAAGAACGCTCGTCAGGTAGCCATCACAAAAGACGAAGTGGGAATTACGAAGCCTTGAGAAGAGCGCTCGTCAGGTAGCCATCACAAAAGGACGAAGTGGGAATCTCGAAACATTGAGAAGAGCGCTCGTCGGGTAGCCATCACCTTTGATCAAAGAACGATGATCCGGCTCCTTTAACCTTTCAGAATTTGCAGAGAAAGTGAGGATCCAAGGAGGAACAAAGAAAGCTGAGTTAACAGAAAATCAAGCAGTGATATTCCGGTCAAAATGTTCAAGGGATTCTGTCATTTACTGGAAGCGCCAGACTTGGAGGTCTCCGAGCTTGAGCTGCTGGAAGAATTTGAAGATCTCAGGACCGAACCTGACACGAGGGCCATGGAGACCGATCCTTCTAATGATGAAACCCGCGGCTTGGTTAACGAGAACAGTACCCGCGACGGTGATCAGCGTCAGAAAGGGGAATGTCTCCAACGCAACACTTCAGGTCAAGTCCATAAACTCGAATTGTTTTTCAAGGAATACCCCTATCCGGACATGGAACAGAAAATCAAAATGGGCCAGGAGATAGGGTGGGAGCCTCGGAAGGTCAAGTGTTGGTTTGAAAACAAACGAACCCGGCTGAAGCAGCAACACGATCGGCACGAGTTAGCGATTGTGAGGGAGGAAAATGAAAAGCTTCGAGTAAAAAACATTCAGTACAAAAAAGCTCTAAGCATCGCTATGTGCCTTGAGTGCGGTAACCCTGTTCCCACGGACGGAGTATTCACTGAAGAGCCAGATCTGGGGGTTTATAATGCTCATTTGTTGCAATGCCCTTCGCAACATCTTTCGGAACAGGCGGGTACCGCCGAGGATCTACAAGAGGAAACTAGTGCTATAAGGTCAAAGTCGACGCCCATTGTGGAAGGGAACATGCGTCATGACAAGTCGGGTCCGCTCAATGATGAACTCACCATCATGACCAGCCGATCTGAGACCACTAAATCCCCTCCAGAGCAACCTCCAACACGACCAGATTCCGAGAAGAGTAACCGCCAAGTTGCTGACACCACTTCGGCTAGCAAGAAAATAAGATTTCGTTGGACCCCGGAGTTTCATAGCAAATTTGTTGATGCAGTTCAACAGTTAGGGATCAGTTTTGCTTGCCCATCGCGCATACTCGAAATCATGAACGTGTCGGGACTGACTAAAAATATGGTCAAGAATCACCTTTGGCGCTACAAGAAACTACTGAGAGATGGACGAGCGTCGCTAGACCAAGATAGAGGCGGTTCAACACGACCAGATTTCGCGAAGAGTAGCCGCCGAGTTGCCAACCCTACTTCGGCTAGCAAGAAAACAAGGTTTTATTGGACCTCGGAGCTTCATAGCAAATTTGTTGATGCAGTTCAACAGTTAGGGATCAGTTTGGCTCGCCCATCGCGCATACTCGAGATCATGAACATGCCGGAACTGGATAGAAATAAAGTCAGGAACCACCTTTGGTGCTACAAAAGACTACTGAGAGATGGACGAGTGGCGCTAGACCAAGATAGAGGCAGTTCAAGTTTAAACGATGAGCATGGCTGTGATCGCAATCCTCATGAAGCAGGAAGCATCCAATCACCTCTTAACACCGATGGGACTGACAATTACACGGTCGATTGTTCAGGCATCAATCAGAGTACTCCCCTGGGTTATCCTAGTACTCCTCAGGAGTATGTACCGCAATTTCAGCAAATCGGGACTCCCCAGTCTGAGCACCGACTGGCCGTTAATGCTAGTCCTACAGCGGATCTAACATTGGCAGGAGATGCACGTACAATCTTGCGAGACGATTACGGAGATTCCGGCTCGAAGAATCAGGTGGTCCATGACGAAAATGGCGAAAAGATTCCTTCTCCAGTAGTCGACAATACTCAACCTGAGTGTCAGTCGCTCGATGGTTCAGACGATCTCCTTGAAAACATCTATTCTTGGTTCGATCGGCTGAATTCCCCCCTAAGTTACCCTGGTACTCCTCAAGAGTATGTACAACAATTTCAGCAGGTATGGACTCCCCAATTTGAGCACCAACCGATCGTTAGTGTTATTCCTACGGCGAATCCAGCATTGGGTACAAACCTACTGGACAACGATGAAAATACCAACTCGAGAAGTGAGGTTGTTCATGTCGAAAGTAGTGTGAGGAACCCATCGCCAACGGTTGAGGATGCCCGACTTGGGCGTCAATGGCTTGAAATTTCAAGTGAGTCCCTCAGTGAGCAACTCGGCGTGTGGATCACGCATAAACCGAGGAACCAGGTTGTTCATGCCGAAAATGGGAGAAGTCCGTCACCAGCAATTAAGGATGCTCAACTTGAACGACTCGAGCGGTCGGACGATCTCCTGAATGAGCAACTCAGCCTATGGGTCAAGCATTTTGGAACAAGTGCATCTTCGCAGTCGTGACCGGTACCGGCGACCGGACATCTGGTTCGAAGCTCGTGTGCTAAATCATTAGAAGGCTCAGGAGAGTGAGAGGAGAATACGTCGAATGAATGTGTTACGGATCTCGTTGTAAAGTTCCCGATGGAACATTTTAATTAACGCTGAAAACTAACCGCTCTGAGTGTCAACATTACCCTTTGAACGTCTTCGAGCCAAGGGCCATGGATTAATCACTTAATCCGTGGAGCAAATTCCATGAACGATGACTATCACCCGCGGAGCATAATGGGATCTACCCCATTCAGCACGAAATATGTTTGGTCACGAAGCCTCCCATTTGGTAAAACGATGTATCGTTCCTAAACGATCTTCAACCGAATACCAAAGTAATGTCTCATTTCTTTCCCTTCTCAGGTGATAAACGTGGATAAATCACTCAAGGAGCCATCTGTTCAAATAACAAAACAGACGTTGCCCAACCAGGGGCAGCTGAACCATTGATATTGCAAATATTCCAAGCATGGATAAGCGGATTTGATAGACGTGGTTCATATCAATACGCGACGTCAGAACGGGATGAGAACCAAGAGTAAAGTTGTATCGTCCCAATTTGTCTTCAATTTGGGAATATGAGTTAACACTTGTTATTTATCCTTGATAGGGACTCACCATCAAGGAGGACAGATTTTCACAACCTGTGTGCACTCGTAGGGGCACACGACCAAGGGTAAGATGTATCGTTCTAATTTTTTGAAAAATGCGTGAACGTACAATAACATGTTTCTTCCATATTTTCAGGGATCTCCAGCCGCGGGGGACAGTTAAGTATCCCTTTCCCCAGTCCATTGAAGATGTTGAATAAAAACTGAGAAGAAAAGAAAAGCTTTCAGAATCTAATGTCTAGAAAAGACATAGAATTCAAAATTCATTGGCTTTCATGTTTTTAAGACAGGAGGTTGTCTGGACATGAATAAGAACATGCATTGTGCATCATAAAATCCCATTGACAGGTAAAATTTTTGGAGAAAACGAAAGAGATTTTTCCAATCAAAAGTTGTTCAAAACTTCCAAAAGGACGTTTTCTCAAAAGACGAGAGGCAAAGCCTAATCCAAACATGTCCAACACACACTTGAGAGATGAATGGAGTGGGCAGATAACAAAATCTGGGTCTACGGAGGTAGGGACCATTTGCAGCGATTACATGGGTTGGGACGACGGAGGCATTTGTTTCATATCCCCCGAACACTACAGGTGACCGTTGATAACCCCTTTGAACGGCGGTTTTCATTCTTAACCCTGTCAAGAACCACCCCACATCGGGGCAAAATGGAGGTGAGTCCAGCAACACCAGGAGAAAATGGTTAGAAATTTTCTTGCTCGGACTAACATTAATCTTTGTGTGTTGTTTATATGGTAATCCAAGTGCCATAGGATGATGAGAAGCATTCATTTCTCTATCCCACACACCATATCCTTTGCACAGCCAAGTTGAGCCTGCAAATTCATTTCATAAACCCCTGTTGGTGATCATGGCATGTTTCAAGATGAAAACTGCATCACTCCAAGAACGGAAGAATCCAAGAGATGGGATTTATAGAAAGATTTCATATCGGCGTTCAAGTGTGCTATGATTCAAGTTGTATATCTAGCACAATTTTCTGAACATCGTAGTTCCAAAGGAAAAGAAAAGGCGGGATTTCAACAAAAGATAAAAATCCTCGGCATCAAGAAAAAGCAAAGTGCTTGGTAAAAGCAAGGCCGAGGCTCGTGCAAGCTGTTTGCTTGATCCCCAATGAAGCCTAATTGGGAAGAGAGAAAGGCCCCTAAAGGAGTCAGATCAAAAGGTCGCTCCTCCAAATGATGTCAAGCGTGGAGGAAAGACGCAAACAGAATTGTCAATGCAGCCATAGATTCTCCATAAAGAATTTGTGCACACCTCAAAAGCGGTTGCACACCTCAAAAAATTGAAGATGCAGAATGGAAAAGACAGGTGACAAGTTTGCAATGATCACCAACGTCAATCCCCTCATGAATTCTGGGCCAAAAACAAGCCTGTTCCGGTCCCCAATCCTACCAACACCATAACCCTGAAACAGTCTTCTCTGACTAAGACACTTGGGTTAACATATAGCTTAGCTCGAAGAAGTACGAGCAAGACTATTTCTTTCTCATTTTGCAGGGTTCTTGACTTGTAAACCCGAAGCAGATTGTGAAAATATTCATTCAATGGCCCTGACTCAAAAGTGAGTCCCCCTTGAAGATCAAAAACCAAGCCCAACATTACGGTCCCGTAGAAGACCTCCCGACCAATCAAAATGTATGCGCTGCGAATGAGCCTAAAATCTAGGCACAGGTTAGTAGGGAATTGAATGCATCCTCTATAAAAAACCACTATATCAAAACAGGTGAGAAGACCTCATTGTCGAGAAATATTCCAATTGATTGTTTTGAACAAACTCTTTTTGGAACTTTCAAACTGTTGATCCAGATTTTCCACGCAAGGAATTTGTAATCACATTTGCATGTTGTAAGAATGCTTTGGATAACCTCCAGCATCAAAATGCACATTTCATGACTAAAACTTAAGTCATAAAATTTTGTCAATTGGACAATTATTGTCTTCCCAAAGATTACTAACGTTTTCTCGGTGAAGAAAAATCTTTCAGGCTCAAACTTCTGCAGGATACCTGGAGAACCCAGCTCCCAGAATGTCGCCTCAACAGACCCAAGTGAAGCTTTGTCAAGATAAAATCTTTCACTGCTTCAAAACTGAATTCCCGGCAAATTTCGGGATCTTTCAAAAAAATGGGTGAGGATATAACCATTTTTCAAAAGAAGTCAGCAAACTGTCCCAGCAGACGTGGAGAACCCTCGTCCTAGGACACCCTTTTCAAAATTCAGACAGTCTCATCGGACGTGGAGAACCCTCGTCATGAGACCCATTTTCAAAAATCAGACAGTCTCATCGGACGTGGAGAACCCTCGTCATGAGACCCCCTTTTCAAAATTTAGGCAGTCTCACCGGACGTGGAGAACCCTCGTCATGAGACCCCTTTTCAAAAATCAGACAGTCTCATCGGACGTGGAGAACCCTCGTCATGAGACCCATTTTCAGATCAAAACAAAGGTAGAAACCGCCTGAAGGGTCAATTCAAGGTAGAAACCGCCTGAAGGGTCAACTCAAGGTAGATACCGCCTGAAGGATCAACAAAAGGTAGATACCGCCTAAAGGGTCAAAACAAAGGTAGATACCGCCTGAAGGATCAAATCAAGGTAGAAACCGCCTGAAGGGTCAATTCAAGGTAGATACCGCCTGAAGGATCAACAAAAGGTAGAAACCGCCTGCAGGGTCAATTCAAGGTAGAAACCGCCTGAAGGGTCAATTCAAGGTAGATACCGCCTGAAGGATCAACACAAGGTAGAAACCGCCTGAAGGGTCAAATCAAAGGTAGATACCGCCTGAAGGGTCAAGACAAGGTAGAAACCGCCTGAAGGATCAACTCAAGGTAGACACCGCCTTAAGGATCAACACAAAGGTCCGATCTACCGTACGGATTAAAATCCCTGGCGAATCCTCAAGCGTGGGATGCGTCTTCCTAGGGTTCCTACCAGTTAGGAATCCTATAATGGTATGACCTACCATACAGGTCATGGCTTAATCTCCCTAGGATATCACGAACGAATCGTAGGCATCTTCTTGAAAGTCGTCGCAACCGGCAGCGTCCGACAAGTGAGCTTCAGGTAAGCCTCTCTCGCTCCAACCCATGTTCAAATTGTTAGAGCAAACCGGGGATTAATTTGAGCTTTCATCGAAGGGTCTTAAGGATTCAATGTCGTAGCATTTCTTCTCTCACTTTCCCAGTTGAGTCGTTTAGGAATTAGGTGCCACCTTATCTTTGAGAGAAACCTCTAACGAGATTCCTCTCAAAGAGGGGCAGCTGTTGACACTTGATTTTTGACCATTTATTATTGTGATTTTTATTCTTTAAAATTAATTAAAAATATAAAAAAAGGTCATAAAATCACAAAATCAACTTTGTAAGCCTTGGCCTAACCTCGGGGACCAATTTTGAACAAAAAAAATATTTTTTGGTATTTTATAATATTTTTTGAATTTATTAAATTATAAAAATATCCAAAAAAATCATAAATATAGCATACATGGTCAAAGTTTCTTATCCTTGCTTTCTGTATTTGCGTTGTGAAACCTTCATGAGTATTAAAATCCCGCTCTCATCCAGGGGTATGTCTTTAGTGGGTGGATGAGGAAATAAAAAAAAAAAAAGCCAAATGGAATAGGACATATCATAAAAGGAGCGGCGCCATTGCTTTTAAAAAGAGAGGACACTGAGAGGAGACAAAGCAGGGTGGAAGAGAAAAGAAATAAAAAAAAAAAGGATTAAACAAAAAAAAGGAAGGGGAGACCCTCGGCACAATCTCTGCATGGGTTGGTCTGGTGATTAAAAAAGGTCTCCAAGGGATGGTTTTGGTCTGGCCAAGTGTCCCGGAGAGCATCGTGACGAGTCCATCCGCACAACCAGTACCACGACCTCCATCCTTCGCCGTCGAGCCGCCCCACTGTCGTCATCAGCCATCACCATCGCACCTCCCCAGTTCCCGGTTCGCTTTGTCCCTCTTCGACTAGTTCGCACCTTCTGTTACATCCCGCTGATCCTCTTCTACGCCGACGCTCCTCGCGATGGACCCGATATCCATGATGCCAGGGCGGGGTCGGCGTCGTCGGAAACGCTAGCTCGTTTCTACCCACTTGCAGGTAGGATCGCTGACAACGTACGCGTTGACTGCACGGACGAAGGCGCGGACTATTTCGAGGCCCAGGTGACGGGGATCGGCATTCGAGAGATCCTGCAGTCGCCGGATCCGGACGTGCTGAAGCTGCTTCTTCCCGTGGACTTCGACTCGCCCGAGTCATTCCACGGTCGTTTAGTGTCTGTCTAGTCGAGCTTCTTTGTTGGCGGAGGAGTGGCGACTGCGGTTTGCGCGTCGCACAAGGTCGCGGACGTCGACCCTGAGCTCGTTCCTACACAGTTGGGCGGCTGCGGCTCGCGGCAGAGGCTCAGTGGCCGAGCTGCTGGCACCAGAGTACCGCTTCGACTCTCTTCCCTCCTTCCGGGGCTCTCCTCCGCCCAGGGAAGATCCTAAAGCAGAAGTGCCAGTCGAGGAGATTCGGCTTCCGGCCTGCGGATATTGCAGCTCTCCGAGTTAGCAACGAGCTCGATCTCCGCTCAGCCCACTCGTATGGAAGCCATGCCAGCCCTCATATGGAAATGCGCCATGGAAGCTGCTGCGTCCTCCGGCCGCCCTCTCCTTGCGCAAACCGTGAACATCCGAAAGAGAATGGAGCCGCCGTCGCTCCGAGCTCTGTCGGATGCTTGGTCAGCTACTTCACAGCGAAAGTAGATGAAAACTACGACCCCCAAGAGAAAGATCTCCTTCCAATGCTAGTCGCCAAAATGAGGGAAGGAATGGAGAACTTCCTCGGAAGTTATGCGAAAAGACTCGGCGGGTCGGACAGATTTTCGACGTTGTGCGAATTGAACGAACGAGCGGGAGAGATGTTGGACTTACCCGCCGAGCTTCTACTGGGGTCATGAGTTGGTGCCGGTTCGGATTATATGATGTCGATTCCGGGTGGGGAAGGCCGGACTGGACGAGCATATGCAGGTCGGAGTACAAGTATGGTGGTGCTGGTGGATGCTTGACACCCCTGGTTGTTGTTTCGACGCCGGGTTGTCGCTGTTCGGTCGCTCGGAGTTGCTGTCCAGCCACAGCCGCTGTTTGGTGCCGCCGCACTGATCAGAGTTTCCTCAGCCCACTCGAAGTCGTTTGCAGTCCGACGAGTGAGTCCCGAAGTGGAGTGCGGTGGTCGTCGATGGATGAAGCATTCGAGCTCGGTCCTGCTGCATGGGCGAAGTGGACATCCCACGTTGAAGATGATGAATAGTAAGGTAAGGGCTTTTTTTCATGTTGGGTTTGATTAGAATGTTTTGGTCTTGTGGGCTTAGTCAGCATTGGGTTCATGTTGGCGCTGGGGGAAAGGGGATTGGGCCTAGGCAATTGGGTCCATCGGGCTTAATGAGCTTGTTGGGTCTTTAGCGCAAAATGAATCCAGTTTAAGTCGCCGGGCCCGATCCGGGTTCGGGCCCAACCCTATCCAGATCCAGTCTTTTTAATTAAGTAATAATTAAATAGCAAAATAATAAAAAATAATAATAATAAAATAATAAAAAAATTCAAAAATTCAATAAAAAAATAGAAAATCGTAAAAAAATTCAAAAAAATTCGGAAAATTCAGAAAAATTCTAAAAAATTCCAGAAAATAGGAAATGGCCACATTCAACTGGCCATGACCTGTTCCGGGTCTTCCGACCCCCGGTCTTTCCAAAAATGACGGTTTTGCCCTTCCGGCAAACCGTCTTCCAAAAAAATTCTAAAAATTCTAGAAAAATCCCAAAAAATAGGAAATGGCCACAATCAATTGGCCAAGGCTCATCCCGGGTGTTTTGAACCCGATCATTCTTAAAAATGACGATTTCGCCCTTTGGGCGAATCGTCTTCCAAAAATTGACGATTTTGCCCTTCGGGCTAAATCGCCTCCAAATCTTCCCATTTCACCTCGGTCCTAAATCCCGCCTTCCCTAAGCCCTTATGGCTATATTAGGAGGCCATATGATGTGAATTGACGTGCATTGATGTGATTTATTTATGCACTTGATTGCGCTTTCATTTAAATTGATTGTGATTGATAGGAATAGTCTTCCAATCTGCATGAAACCCTGAATCAAACCTACCCCACCCAAAATTGCGCCTGGATGAATTCTTAGCTAGGAAAATCACTGGCGTTAGGTACCGAAAGGGCGTTGGTAATGATACCGACGTAACCAAGTCCCCGAACCCAAAATCTCTGGTTCCGCAGAACTGATCGACATCTCCCAATCGGTCGGTAAGGTTTCCGGTCTACCCTCCAAGAAAGACCGGTGGCGACTCCAAATGTATGCACAAGTTGCACATGCCACCACGACCACACTGAAGGTCGAAAGTGATCGACTCTTATCGTCGAATCCTTCGAAGAATACTCCCGCCGCGATTTGGTATGGGCCTGGGAGGGCCCGCGCCGATCCAAGGCCCACGATCGGTAATCCATTAGCCGCGTCCGCCTCCGGACGGGTCGCGACAGTGGGGTAAGTGTGCATGTGATTGACGATTGACTGGTTGAGTCAAGTGTCTGCTCATGTGGTATCAAGCGCGTTACGAGAGTCGCACACTATTGTTATGTCTCGATATTGTCCTGCATGTTTAGGCAACCTTGAGCGAATCATCATCCTACTCGGACTTAGGGTGTTGACTCACGGAGATTTTATATCTTATCCATTATTGTTAACCATTTTGCAGGCCCGTAGCAATGGGGAGCAGACTAGTTTGATTGAGTAGCTTTGTGGAGGATGTGGACGTGGATCACTTTTCAAGTAGCTTGGAGCAGTGTTAACCCCAACCCTGTCCCAAGAGAGGAAGCAGCCCTGAAGAGTGGGCTTGTAGATATTTTAGCTTCCTAAGGGTTAACAAATATATGCAAATGAAAATAGTCTTTTTCTTATGTGTGATTTGATAGCATACTATTCTATCTCTATTGTTTAATGTATTGTCTGGGGAAGTAGCACGTTCCATATGCGCTTAATAAAAAAATAAATTGAATGGGTCAATGACGTACCTGAAACGTCGTCCTTAAATGACTTGAGGTGTTTGGTAGGGTTGTTGCGTATCCGGGAATCGAGGCGTGACAATTGCTCCTCGTCAAGACTCATCGATGGCTTACGGAGGTCACTAGTTGCCCTCGTTGGCCCTAGCCCGACGATGGCCGATGGAGGGAAAAAGGGAAACAATAAAAAAAAGAAAAAAAAAACAAAATCAAAAAACATAAAAGAGGAAGAAAAAATTAGGAATATATATATATATATATATATATATATATAATATTTGCAAAAATCATCCACGTCAGCGACAACTGACAGAGGGAAAAAGAGAAAAGCTAAAAAAGAAAAAAAATATAAAAATATAAAAGAGAAAAAATTGCAAAAATAATCCACGTCAGCGACGGCCGTGCCATGTAGATGTAGGGCAGCCGGCGTTAATTAGAATGCCACATCAAGGATTTCCGGTCAAAATTAGTCGGAAGTGCTTAAGTGATGAATGATTAAAAGGTTTAAGACTAAATTTGTACAATTGAAAGATTTAAGAGCCGTATAATGGGTTTAAGATTTTTTGAACAATTTTCTTAGTAGGAAGAGCATTGTAAGCAATTGTCAGGTGAAGATCATTGGAAGCTCGTTGCAGAAACTTTCTAAAAAATTCGCAATCGAAGTCCGAAAGTCGACGGTGGCAATATACAGTCCGGATATCCCAAATGAATGAACTAACGAGGTACTTACAGGCATATAGTGACGAGATTATGATGGTAAATCCTTTGCGTATTGGAATGGATGGTGGATAGGTGGCCGCACCCGCACGTCGTGTGGACGAGAGTTAATGACGGGTTGCTGCATGTCTGGAAGACAGAGGCCAGCATCAAGCCCGCTATAAAAGCCTAGAGGATGGGTCAAAACATCACTAATTCCAGACTTAGACTATGTTAACTACTGAATAACCCAGTTTGGTCGGTTGAAATTTTCATAGGAGAGAGAAAGGGAGCGGTTTCTCTTATATCATGTGAGAAAGTTCAACTCAAGAGTTTTGAACTTTCTAACATAATCAACTTATTGTGCATCTTCTTGCAGGAATACAAAGCAGAAAACAAGAGGAGATTTCATCTTATCTTTCAACGGCATAATGAGACTTTTAGTCTAAGACTAAAGTTGGCAATATCCAAAAAAAGAAATGCTTTCCTGACGGTACTTCAGAGACGGTACAATTTCGATCATAGATCCACACATAATCACCGTGTGTTTGGCATAAAACACTTGTTGATTGAGAAATCGCATGATTAGAAATAACTGACGGTACTATCAAACTGTCAGGCTAGCAGCTTCCTAGCAGAAACTACTGGTGTGTTTGTTTCATAAACAACTTTAGATTTTTGATATATCGCATAGTAAAATAAGTTAATGGAAAATATTTTCAACCTCGATAATAATTTATGACGAACTATTTTCGTGGATGATGACGATATTTTTCATTCATTCATTCATTTTTGTAAGCGATACAAGCGACCATTTTTGGAAAAATATTTTTTAAATATCGAGCTTTCCGTGAAACAAACTCACCCTGCATTAAGAATGCACATATATATATACATTAGGGTACTTAGATCAAAATTCGGATCTTAGTGAAAAGAGAAAAGGAACTCCAACATTCACAGTATGCTTGTAATAAAAATTCTGAGCAACATAGTATAACGCTAAGGAAACATAGTGATGAATGTTGCTGGACCAAGTGAATGTGTGGCACTGAGAAGGCAGCGCTTTTTGGGGGGAGGAGGGGAAGTGATCAATCATTGGATTTTGATTCCGGCGATCAAACAAAACAATAACAACAACAACAGCAGCAGCAGCAGCTGCTGCAATCGACCGCAACCCAAAGGAAAACCCTTGAAAAGATCGATCTGATTCAATTTGACTTTTTACACGATCTTTTGTTGGCCAATGACATGTTTTTATCTTCTTTTTCTTTTGGCCCCCTTTTCTCTTTGGTGGAAATTTTGGTGTGGAGTACAGGCTAATAAAGCACATGCACTCTCCCCCTCCTTTGGAATATAGTTTCTTTCATCATAATTCTGATCTTTGATTGCATTATATGTGGCAAAGAAAGTGGGAAAAGACATAGAACTTGTGCCTTTTTGTCACTCCATTGGAGTGGTGGGGCTCCTTCCAATCTCTCATCCGAGCTTAGAACGTGAGGTCTTCTCCTGGGCATCTGATTTTTGAAGCCGAGAGGGAGTACATAAGAACATCGTCTCTTGTGGGTAAAAAGGATTAGCCATATAAATTGAAGGTTTTTGGTAAATTTAACACGTGAAAAGAAAAGGGGTTTTATCAAATAGATTGAGCTCGCTAGATTCATTATTCAGTCGGCTCGGTCATCAAGAGATCGAATGTTATGTAGCTAATGGCGGTGCATCGCGATATTAAAAAAAAGTACAGGGAGTTTCGTGGTTGGCAAGTAGAATAATGCCATTGTTTGACAGGTTGTGCGAAGGGCCCCGGGCTGAGATTCTCTTCCTCTTTGGATATTTTCACCGCAAGAAGAAAAGAAGGAACAGATGCTTGGTCTTCAATTTTCCATGAAAATATATGTGAACTCGACCCGGGTTATAAGGAACTCGAGTGTTCGCTTCGATACACGGTGAAGATTGATTGAAAACGACTTTTTTTTCGACGTTTTCGGGGGAAAAAGCAAAGGAAAAGAAAAGAAAAGAAAAGAAAAAACTTCTGGGAGAGAGATAAGAGGGACGACTCGATTCCCCTTCTCTTTTTCTGGTGTGAATTCTTTGTCAAGAAAAACATTAGGTAAGGTCAGGTGCAGTTGTACAGTGAATGAATAAATAAATGAATAAGACCAAAGTTTGATTCATTCATCCCTATCCTCCTTGCTAAGAACAAAAGGAATCTGCCAACATCATCACCAATCCCTCCTCTCAGAACATTGGAACGGGTTAAGTAAGAAAGATGAAGCATCGTAAGAGATTAAGGACCCGTTTTTCGTCTTTCGATTCTTCCGGATGCTGCATTTAAGGTCCTGCCATCCTTGAACAATCAAGGCTTTCACAAGTATGTGGACAGCTGTACTGTATGCATGGACTCTTGGTGGGCCAAACCTCTCTCATTCACAAGGGAATCAAGCAGAGAGAGAGAGAGAGAGAGAGAGAGAGAGAGAGGTGGGAAAACAGCAAGACAGAAACAAACCATGTACTTTATTTCTTGGCCCTCTTTTCTATCCTTTTGAGACTCCATCAAATTGATGTGTGTTGGGCTTTCTTTAATTTCTAGCTGCACCCAGAGATTCTCCTCCATCCCACCCCCACTCTTTCAAGTCAAAGAAGAAAGAAAGCAAGAAGAGAAGAGAAGAGAAACGAAAAGAAAAGAAAAGAAAAGAAAATTCTCTAGAAAAGAAAAGTTGGTATGGATTGAGAGGGACTGGAAAAGAAAAGGGCAAGAGCCAGAGACTTGAGTGAGTGAGGGCATATATTCCCCTACCCCAACATTGCCCCACTCATGTTTCCAGATATGGAGTGAAGGAACATAGGACAGCCCAACAACTCCACAAGTTTTATATAGAGAACCAGAGACACACCCTCCCCCATAATCAACCCGAGCTAGACACCCAAGAGGAGAAGAAGGATCAGACACCCAAAACAACCCTCCTAATCCTATGTTTTATGTTCCTCTCATCACCCATACTCTGTCTCTCAGAGTCCCATCATACAAGCAGCAGCTCAAATGGGTCTGCAGAATCATCACAAGATGAGCCTGGTGCTGTCCACTGATGCAAAGCCCAGGTTGAAGTGGACTCCTGAGCTTCATCATCGGTTCGTCGAAGCGGTCGTGCAACTGGGTGGAGCCGACAGTTAAGTTTGTGTATTCCAGATTGTTTGGGGGTAGAGATGAAAGATTTAACCATCGGTCTGTGAGTGCATAACTGATGTTCGTGAGTTTTTTATGTGGTGGACAGAGGCAACCCCGAAAGGTCTGATGAGAGCGATGGGCATTCCTGGACTGACTTTGTACCACCTGAAGAGCCATTTACAGGCATTTCTCATGCTTCAAATTGCTGCAGTTATCATTGTTGCTGATACCAATTGGAAAGCTAAGAGAAAAAGTTTGCTTTTTTTTTTTTCTGCAGAAGTACAGGCTTGGAAAAAGCCAACAGTCAGAGTCCTGCATTATCACGAAGCAAGAAGGCGAATTCTATGCAACAGGTTGAGCCGCTAACTGATGATCCAAATCTTTAGAGTATGTGTTCAATTGATTTCAAATGGTGAACTTGTTATGTCTCTTAATTGCAGAAAGCAAAGAGATTCAGAGTACAGACGAATATCAAAATGCCGAAATAATCTATCCATCGACCATCCAAAGCAATGAGTAAGACTCGCTGCTATATCACATCTTATCAAGTATTGATCATGGGGTGACTGGAATGGTTATACAGAGGGATGTACTTACCGATCCTTTTAATGTACCAGAAGCGTGCAGATAGCTCAGGCTCTCCAAATGCAAATGGAAGTGCAGAGAAAACTTCATGAACAAATTGAGGTAAGACCAGTATGCGCATTTTTCTCACGCAAGTCTTTTATTTTGCTGCAGATGCCGATATAGTTTCACTTTTCTCTTAGGTGCAGAAGCATTTGCAGCTACGCATTGAAGCTCAAGGCAAGTATCTCCAATCGGTACTGAGAAAAGCTCAGGAAACATTAGCACGGTACAATAACTCCTCAGTTGGCATCGAAGCTGCAAAAGCCGAACTGTCTCAATTAGTTTCCATGGTTAGCTCTGGCTGCCCTGGTTCTCCTTTCTCGGAACTGACGGAATTAGGAAGTTCAGGCCTCAATGATGCAGTTAGGAAACAATTGAAAGGTATATGCTCAGTAGAAAGTTCATTAACTTCTTCTGAGAGCTCAGGTCGAAATGAAGAGAAGCAACAAGGCAATAAGCATGGTGAAACGTATAACTTTAGTCCGGCTTCAATCGAGCTTCGGTTAAGTAACATACGGCCACAAGAAGCCCCTTCACAGAACAAATGCAACAAAGCCACAGGGAGGAAGAGATGTGCCAGCAGTAGTTCCGATGATACAAGTCTCGTTGCCGAACAATCTAGCAATAGTTCTCCTAAGACAAGCTACAAGCTGAAAAAATGTGGACCCCCAGCAACACTCGACCTGAACAGCCAATATCAGGCCGACTTCGATCCAGGCCCGAAGACCATAGACTTGAACTTTCAGGGAATCGAACAGGCAAATGGGCATTTCTAGTTCTTTCGGAGCTTTTGGGACGAGACAGGATTGAGAGGCTTATGACGTGCACTATGTATCAAATTTCAATCTGAATGCTGATCTTTTCAGTTGTAGACAATGTATATTGGCATGTAAACGACCCGCAAGAAATCCTCAAAGCACATTATATATATATATAAACAAGAATAAATATATGTTGTATGAATACGTGTTTCTTCTCTAGTCTCTTATCATGGCCGATATGCGCCATCGAATTCACCGTTAAAGAACATTATCCCATTTTAAAGCTCGTCTTAACTAATCCAGGCAAGTTGACTCCTGCACAAAACACTATCATTGTGTTTCTGTCTTCAACACAAGTGAGGCAGTACTGTGCATTTAGTATGCAGATACATGAAAAGTACAGTGATTAAAGAATACAGAGTGGAGGAAACTCATCATAGAAACGAAATCATTAGTTCCCCAAAAGAAGAGGAGTAAATCATTGGTCCGACCATGCGTACGCCGGCGACAACAAAGCAAGGAAAATGCCATCGATTAGATTACACCAATAGTGCGCAGATACTTGATTAAGATGGAAACGAGCCATTAGAACTTAGAACTATTAAATGTGTCCCTTCTTCCTCCCTTTCAGCCAGATCAGGGGACGGACCAACCATGGTGATTCTGCATAAAACTTATCTGCTTTCATTAAGATCGATCCTTTTACTTCAGATTTTATCTTCATTTCCTTGTACACTGTGCCAAGGTATGCCACCGCACCTTCTAGTTCTTATCTTGTGTCGGAAGTAACTATTGTTGAATCGATTATGTGATCCGGAATCATGCTTTCAGAAATTATTGCAAATTTAACCCAAGACATTGATCGGGATTCTGATACCGTCTTTTGGTCATGTTGCTCCTACATTCCAGGGAACAGGCCACCTTACATGACTTCGGACCTCAAAGAAGTCTCCGGCAAGTCTTTTGATTACATTGTTGTCGGGGGAGGAACTGCAGGATGTCCTCTAGCCGCGACTCTCTCTGAGAAATTCTCGGTACTGTTGGTCGAGCGTGGTGGATCGCCTTACGAGAACCCCTTGGTCATGGATAGGAAATACTATGGTTTCTCGCTGCTCAATACTGATGAGTATTCGTCCGCGGCACAGAGCTTCATCTCCAGAGAAGGGGTTCCAAATCACAGAGGACGGGTACTAGGCGGATCATCCGCGATTAATGGTGGTTTCTACAGCAGAGCGAGTCCTGATTTTGTCGAAAGAGTCGGATGGGATGTAGAGCTGGTAGAGGATGCATACAGATGGGTGGAGTCAAGAGTGGTTTTCCAGCCGGAGTTGACCCCATGGCAGTTTGTCGCCGAGTTCGGATTCCTTGAAGCGGGAATTTTTCCATATAACGGCTATACGCTGGAACATCTCCAAGGAACAAAGATTGGAGGAAGCGTGTTCGATAATTACGGAACCAGACATACATCGGCCGATCTCCTCGAGGCAGGGCATACGGAAAACATGACCGTGCTCTTAAATTCAACCGTGAGGAATCTCCTCTTCCGCAATCACAGTGAGCCGCTCAGACCGTAATGTCGTAAAGCGTCACATTCATGCAAACTTTGGAAGAACTTGGCCAGTGCTTCGTGAAGGTCACACATTCAACACTTCCATTTGATATCTTTTCACTTTTGCAGGTGATAACAATGAGACCCGGGCTTATGGCATTACGTTCATCAAGAGCGATGGGAGCTTGGAAGAATCATACGAAGCTTACCTCAATCAAGCAAATGATTCGACATTGTTCGGTGAAGTCATTTTAGCTGCAGGGTCACTAGGGAGTCCCCAAATCCTGTTACTTAGCGGAATCGGTCCTCCTAAGCATCTCAAGAAGTTCAACATCTCGTTACTAAGTGGCCTCAGGGGAGTGGGACGCGGAATGCAAGATAATCCGTGCGTTGCGCTCCTCGCAGATGCCAAACCACAGAATCGGCTGCCCGAGCCGCCCGTAGTTGCTGGCATAGCCCATGATCTCAAATTCATCATCGAAGTGGGAATCCTCCCCGTAAGTCTCAACTTGACGAGGATGCCGGTCGCGGTCAAGTATGCCTTCCCAGCATCAAGAGGGAGGCTGAAACTGAGCAGCACGGACCCGAGGCAGAACCCTGCGGTGACGTTCAACTACCTGTCCAAGGAAGAGGACATGAAGGCATGCATGGAGATGGCGCAGCTACTCCAGAGTGTAGTGAGGACTCAGGCTGTCTCTTGTTTCCTGGGGGTCGAACACAAGGAGGAAGAATTGTCAGGGAAGAAGAGCTCGCAAAGTACTGCAAGCAGAACGTGCGGACGTTCTACCACTACCACGGCGGTTGCAGGGTCGGTTCGGTGGTCGACGAGGATTACAGAGTCTACGGCGTGAAGGGATTGAGGGTGGTAGACGGGTCGACATTCCTGGAATCGCCAGGGACAAATCCAATGGCTACGCTGATGATGTTAGGGAGATACCAGGGCTTTAGAATTCTAAGAGAAAGAGGGCATTTTGGTGCTGCCTCCACCCAAGATCATCCCTAGCAAACTCTACGCGCAAATAAAAACCCATGTAAAGTTGACTACTTCATGTGACTTTCTTAATGCCAAATCTTGATCTGAAGGTGCATCGATCGTGTTTCCGTCAAATCTCTTTCTAAATATTATGCTCTCTTAAGTTCGATGAAGAGGAGATTCTGCCACTCTAAGTGGCAATTCGTATCGGATCATGGCCACGTTCATTGTTTTGTATTAGAAACGGGTCCAGGTTCATGGTAATTTTCTGAATCGAACGTGTGACGTGGAGTTTGGATTTCTCGAGGCAAGTGTGAATCTTTCCAGAATGGCCACTAGCACTTCGATTGCCATTGAAATTTGAAATATACTGAAGGCGCATAACGCTGTACAATTCGTATGGAACGAAGAAGAAAAAGAGAAGGAAAAAAAATGAATCTTTGACCAATCCATCGCACAACATGATCAGGATCACCTCTACAAATCTAAATCTAAGAAGAAGAAAGAAGACGAAGAAGAAGAAACGTGATCGTCACTGTCGGCGCCACCGACACCAAAAGCGAAGCTCACCCAGACTCCCCCTTCTCGCTTCTCGCGGGCCTCTCCTTCCTCGACCGGCATTTCGTACCTGCACACGGGGCACGTCCCGTGGACACCCAACCACCGCTCGATGCATCCCCCGTGGAACCTGTGCTTGCACGGCATCTCCTTTGCCGGCTCTCCAGCCACGACGCTCTCCAGGCAGATGGCGCACTCGCACTCGCGGCCTTCCTCGACCTCCACGCCCGGCATAGTCTCCACCGACGCCCTCGAAGCCGGCGGCCGCCCACCCCCGGCACCCTGCGGGGGGTCCGGGCCGGTCCCGATGAGGACCAGGCTCTGGGTGAATGGGCTGATGAGGACGAACCGCTCAGGCAGGGGTAGAGAGTCGGAGCCGGAGCCGGAGCCAGATTGGTCCGAAGGAGACGCCGAGGTCGAGAAGCCAAGGAAGAAGGGGAACAAGAGAGGGAGGTTTACGCTGTGGAGGAGGGAGGCGGCGTCGGGCGATGACTGGGAAGCTTCGCTGGCCATTAATCAAGAGCTAGAGAGAGAAAGAGAGACTTCGATTATGGAGGATGAAAGAGAAAGAGAAAACTAGGGTGGAGTTATAAGGGGGAAGGAGTTGGGGACCTACTGGAAGGTTGTGGAAGGATCTGGAAACCATTCTTGTTACTTGGATCCTTGAAGAAAATGAAGAGGAGGACACAGAATATCGGGCCAGATTCGGTGCCACCGATGTTTTTGGTTGTCATAAAACTTCTCAAAGTGGATTTTTATTTCTGAAAGAAATTTTCATTCAAATTAAATTTTTGCTTCTGAAATTATTTTTTCTCCCAATTTGAGAAATTTAAAAATAGCTTTTCCAACTTAAAAAGTATTTTTGATTAAAAAAAAAAACTTAAGAAGCACTTCTCGCCTCAGTCTTTTTTCATTACGCTTTTACCCTCTTTTCGATCATAACCATCTCTGCCCACCTCCGCCGCCGCCGACTATCGCCGGCCACTACCCATCGCCGACCTCCACCAATTGCTGCCCACGATCATCGCCTGCCCTTGCCCACCGCAGGCCTCCGCCGGCCTCCGTCCATTGCTGCCACCCACCGACCGCCCCAGGCAGCCAACCATTACCCACTGCGACTGTCGCCCATCGGCTCCTGCGAGTCCGCGACCACCACTAATTGCCGACTTTTACCGGTTGCAGCCGCCGCCAACTGCCTCCCCCTGCAGCCAACCATCGACCACCGCGTCGACGGCTATTGAAGTAAAAAATAAATAATATATTTTTATTTTTAAAATGTAAATGATATTTTAAGTGTCTTGGCTGGCCCATCAACAGAATATCACATGCCTGCCCAAAGTGGGTTCAAAGTTCAAACGACTGATCCATGGGTTTCAAGTTGGGGATACTTCGTGTCTGCAGCACCTTTTTTAAAAAAAAAAATTAAATTTTAAGGTTCATGTCTAAACATGTCGATATGAATTATGTTTACAAAATACCTGGGCTTAATTTTTTTTTGTCAGAAAACCAGGGCTTAATTGACCACCATAATTTCTAATAGAGGGGATGGGATAGCTGTTGATTGGTTAGGATATTCGGGGTCGCCTAAATCGTCCCTAGATACATGAATTGCTCGGGTATTAGAGCATAGAGGATCTTGCCCTAGCATGAATGAATTAAGAAAATTCTCATGGATGTCTATTTGCTCCCTTTTAAATTAATTGGGAGGGGAGAGTATATAGGGAGCACAAGGTTCGAAGATAATGAAGAGAGATATCAAGAGATCATCATCCATCTTTCAAGAGAGCTATATTGAGTCCAAATTGTCTACTCGAGCTTATAAGTGAGATCTTGTGAGAGGCTTAATACAGAGTTCAAGTGTGTAGAGTGAGATAGCTTTGATAGAAACAACACTCCCTTATGTAGAAGTGCTTGTGATCAAGCAATTAAAACTTTTTGTAATATTTCATTTGATTACTTAGTGAAATCCAGTCGGTAAGCTGTTAGCGTGAGAGAGTAAACGTAAGCTTTACCAAAAGTCGAACCACTATAATCTGTTGTGCATTATCTTCAATACTTACTATTTGATAGAAACACTACATAGTACTGTTCACTAGTTTCGCTCCCATCAAATTTGGAGATTTCATTTTCACATTATTTTACCAAGTTTGATTATAATCACTTATTCATCCCCCCTCTAGGTGATATTGTTAGCAAACAACAACTTCAATCATGATCCGACACTTTGCGAGTTTCCCAATGGAAATGGGGGTGTAATACATTCTCCTAGCATACATAGTTCGCGTTGATAATCTAGCCTGTCTCATGATATGTATACACAACTCCAATACTTTCTTTCCCTTTTAAATATCAACGCTTGCAAAATGTCACGCCTAGGGTGCATGATGAAACCTGAACATATACTCTGCCTCCTCCTCAATCTGTGGTGATAATTTATTAGAAGATGTGAAGTGTGTGGCTAAAAATGTACTCAATGAAACACACCACACTTTTCTAAATTTATTTCTTTGGGACATATATGAAACTCATGCAACCCTATCACGCAAAAATGTCAATAGACAATATGTCAAATCATTTTCCTCAAACTCAGCACTCAACTCAACTCTAGCACATCAATATCCGGCGTATGCATAGCCACATTCAACATGTCGACAATATATAATAGTAGATGAATTAATGATCCATTCTCTAATCTCCTTAAGTAAACACAGCTATGTAACGGACTTTCAAATCGTCCCGATTAGCCATACAAGCGTCAAATTGCTTCTACCACTGCCACTGCCAATGAGACTATCCGACCTACACAAAAGTTTCTTTAATAGGCAAAGAGGGTCCTTTATAGCCATGTGGTGGTTTCTTAGGCAACCCAGGTTTTCAAGCACTCAAACTTTTCTTTGCTTCAAATCTGAAAGCGAAAGTGAATATCCCCAAACCCATTTGTGAAATAGCTACATTTTCATTGCTTTCCCTCCCTTTCTGTTTGTTTGTTTTTTTTTTTTTCAACTATGGGTCGGCGAGGTCATTGGACGACCCTTGCTGGACCCAGATCGAGAAAAGGGCCATGATGCCCTCGCCGGCGACAGGTGAGGTTGGCGAGCTGCTCTCCTTGGGCCAGTGAGGGTACGGAGGCCCTCGCCAGTGGCTGCGCAATGCGTCGCGGCTCTCGTCGACCAACAGCCGAGGTCTTGGCCCTCATTTGGATTTGAAAGAGGGTGCAGAGGCCCTTGCCCGTGACCAGCAATGGTCAATCAGTGATTTCGTTGGCCCAGAGTTGTAAACAAAAACAAAGAAAGAAAAGAAAAGGCAAAAGGAAAAGAAAAAATGATAAAAAAAAGTTTATAAAATTTATTCATGTTAACGCTGGCCGTGCCATATAGAAAAGGGTTTTTAACCAAAAAATTTGTGGAATTAACAATATTGGCAAATTATCAAAATGTTTAGAACTCAATTGACATAATTAAAAGGTTTATGACTGAATTGGCAGTGATTTATGACTTTCCGCATAAGGCTGCGCAAAGAGGGTGAGACGGCACTCACTTAGTTCCACGTTGGAAACCAGACCATCCATTACAGCTACATCATTGTCTAACTAGAATTTACCAAATCTCTTGCAGAGAATATGAACACGAGCATCAGAAGCATCGTCCTCATCCACATATGCTTCTTTCGGCCACGGACTACTGAACCATCGAATGGACCCAGCAACGAATGACATGAGAGTTGAGGAATAAAGCTCAAAAAACTAAAGGGGAAAAAGATCAGAGAGACAGATCGGGCGGGTAGGGTTCAAGGGTTGCGGTAGGGTTAACTCAACTACCACCACGAAAAGATATGGAGAAGCTCTTCCATAAAGAGAGATCTAGATATCGACCCACTTAATGGATCCAAACTCTGAGGTTTCCTACGAAAATGCATCGAATATGGTTAGATCGGATGTGCATTACTTTATCTTGTCCGAAACGCCAAGCAACCAACCAGTTCCTCCAATAAATTTAAGACTAACATGGAGCTGGGACCAGGCGTGCCTTGAAGAACTGTTCCTCCTCCAAAGAAGGCTCAAAGCAACATCATCTTTCGAATAATACGAAATAAATCGAATTCATCTGAAAGATAGTGGAGGGTATTCGTTTTCCCATAAGTTGTTACAGTATGTCGGCTTCGGCGCGAAATGAATTCGAAGCAGTTATTCCGAAAGAAAAGGCGGATACAAGTTGGTTCGATGGATGGACAAATTATTGAGTTTGGCCACAAATCGGTCCATCAATGCCCTGATTAAAAGGAGGGAAACTGGACCTTGGAAGCACATCTGCTACTGGGCAAGACGGGACATTTGATGATCTCCGCGCCGGAAGTGTCCACGCAAACGAATATCTGATAAATCTGGCTGTTGCCTGATGAATCCACGTTGCATTCCATTCCGGGTTCGAACCCGATGGAATCCTTGATTGCTTCTTTCACGCTTTCTATGCTGTAAAACTCGTTGTTCGGTTTGATTCCTGCACGAGAAGTTTCTTGTGAGTGAGTCATAAAGACATGGCTACTTAGAAGGGAGAGCCGACGTGATTACGGGAACCTTACCGGCGTTCTCGAGGCTTTGGAGGAGGTTCACTTTCTGCTTGAGCTTGAGGGCCGCTTCGAAATACTCGTGTTGGTCGAGTTCGGACTCGGAGCAAGTCCCGTGCTTCTGCCATTCGTGTGACCAGAACTTGGTGTCGTCGCTGCTCGGGCATGTCAGGGATGGCCAGCTCTTCTCCAAACTGCCGATTAGATCAGAGATCTGTGCCATTTTCCAAAGACAACGTGAATTCATCGCACAAATTATCTAGATTAGTATCCAAAATCAGCATGCTCCTTGGCTTTATTTCCTTTTTTGATATATATCGCGAAAAATAATGTCAGACATACTAAGACTAGCTCACGAAATTGGTTTGCTAAGCTTATAATGATAGATCTCGAGGGACCAATTCGCAGATGGATCGATCTCTGTTGATCAATCTAAGAGCTGCATAGGTTGACCTATCCATTCAATCCAGAGTTAAGTATTTACCGATTCCTAGTCAAGGGTGACCAGCTCACAACAATCGCAGATACATTACTTAGAACACCGGCATGAATCGAAGTTGTCAGGATCATGCGGTTGTGTGTTCAATCCAAGTTTGTTAGGCTCAAGCTTTCCACATTAAGCTTCTTTCGAATTGGAAGTACCTTGTTTCTTTTTTATGTTGCGGAGTCCCATCGGTTATCTCATTTCACAGTGCAAATCTAATTTCTAGTTGCGCTGGAACTATTTTCACCATCTTATGATACACTAAACACTAGAAACCTCAAACTATTGCCATTTTTTTTATCTCAAGCTGAAGATTTGAGTTGAGGAAGCCAGATCCATTGACACGGTTGACTACATTCAAGTTCAAGAACTGGGCGAGAAAAAAAGACCGTTACCTCAGATTCTTCGAAAGCATTCTCAGGGTTACAATTAGAAGGGTAAGAGCCATCCTTGTAATTAGGCCATAGTCCATGGATGCTGAAATCCGCCGCCGGCTTTCCTGTTTTCGGGTAGCAACACTTGCGCTTCGTATCGCAGTACGACCCCGGCCACTTCATGATATCATACAGAACATCAAACACCAATCCAAGGAAAGAAAAAGAAAAACGTGAAAGAATCAAACAACAGAAGAGATACAGAAGTTGAGAGACCATCTTACTTGCTGAACGAAATAGAAGAAATCGAAGTCGTCGACAGCACAAAGAACAGACAGACATTGTGTTGCCAAGACTGTTACGATGATCGCAAACGAACACTTGGCTTTCATCTTTCTTTTCTCTCTCTCTTGCTCTCTCCTTCTCTCCAAGTTTCTGTGAAAAGAATACGAGCTCTTGAGCTTATGAAATGGTCGGTTAATGTTAAACAACTGTATAAATAGGCATTAACGTGAGACCAAGAACGGGATATGCTGTAGGGTGTATGCTCTTGGTAACCTCATTTTTTTAAAATATGGTTTCGGCACATTTAACGGCTTCCACACCTTTCTTACGTCCCGGATTGGTATTATGGTTAGGGTTAGCTCATAGACTAGAATGGAATTACGTGCCGTGCTCGAGGAAACAGAGTTCAGAAGCTATACCATTTAAATAAGTGTAATGATCGGGAAAAACTGAGCTTAGAAGTTATAATATTTGGCCAACCATGTTTTGGCATAAGGATAGGTTCACAGAAAGATCGTGATATGAAGTTGTTCAAACATGGATAGAGACGAATCGAGCCCGTCGATGAGTACGATCTAAATCAGCACGACTCGTAAATTTTTTTTCTCAAATTAAGTTGGCCAATTTCTATCAGTTACCAACTCTCTCGTCTAAGTTATTTACTGACGCGTTTGATTGTTTTACTACTAACTAATTTTTCTCATTGTCTGCGAGTTGTCGTTTGATTGCTTGGGAAAGCCTTTAAATTTACCGTCTCTTCTCGGCAATTGTCAATCTCAATTAGAGCGACTTGCTCACTTCATTTTTCTTTTAATTACGAACTTGTATTTACTTTTCTTAGGACATCCTGAATGAATGAAATCTCAAATGAAGTTCTTGACATCAGTTTTAATGATCTGTCAACTTATCTTCGGTTAAGTACAACGTTTGGATTACCTAATCGGGCAAAAGGTCCTTTTATTTGCATCTTATGCGTGAGACCTAATTAGCAAGTCTCTCTTTCGTTTGACAACCTTCCACGTCGGGCCAACTTTACATGCCACCAATTTTTAGTGCAAAAGTTATGAGTTTGCTTCTCCATGGAGTGTTACAAACGTTTAATATAATTGCCCCACACGCATCAAAAGATCGATGCTTTTAAGGTCATATCTATGGCTAACACACGCATGGGTTAAGAGGCTCCATTTGTTTCGTAAAAAATAAATTATTTAAAAAATATTTTTCTAATCGCTTGTAAATGAAAAATATTTTGGCAAAATGACATAAATGTTCCCTGTATAATCTTTGAAATTTTAATTTGACCAAAATGATCCCTGAATTTTAAGCCAATGTGCAATATGATCGATGAACTTTTAATTTGATCAATATGATTCCTGAACTTTTAGTACATGTTCAACTTAGTCCCTGAACTTGAATCAATGAAAAGACTACATTGAACATCTTCATACAATTCAGAGACTAAGCTGAATATGTACCAAAAGTTCATGGACTATATTTATCAAATTAAAAGTTTAGGAACCACATTGCACATTGGATTAAAGTTTATGGACCATATTGGTCAAATTAAAAATTCGAAGACTACATTGCATGTTAAGTCAAAGTTCACGGACCATTTATGTCATTATCCTAAATACTTTCACTGTCAATAAAAATATTTAGATATAAATTATTGTCGACGGTTATTTTATTTTGAGTGATACCGGTGACCATTTTCAAGAATTTTTTTTAAATCATTATTTTTTCATGAAAACAAACGGACCTTGAACATACTTAATTGCATTTAAGAGGACTTTGATCATACGGTCATCGTACCAGTCGAACACGTTCTTCACAAATTTAAGAATAAAATAAACCACTGATTTCTTGTTGCATTTTGCTTCTACCGGCTATTCCAACATATTTTGATTATTTTGTTACTTAAAGACTCAATTGCAGGATGAGGACAAAGATATATGCTATCTCTATGAATTAGCAGATGTATATTTTAAGCACAAAGTCTTTGACGAAAGTACTCCTATGTGCATATTCTCAAATTGAATATGTGACCTATTGTAATATTCTTTAGAACTGCTACTCTGACAGTCTGACAGTACTGTCATTATTTCTAGTCCCATGATTTTCATATTAATAAGCGCTTTATGCAAAATATGAGGTGATAGTATTCGATCTACGGTAAAAAATAATTGACGGTACAGTCAAACTATGAGGGGGAATATAAAAAAAGTTGGTAGTTTGCAAACTGCTAAAAAAAAGCTGGAAATTTAATTAAAATGAGGAGAGTTTACCAATAAAGGTTGTGAAGTCGGGCAATTGGTAATCATTTTAGTAACAATTTTTGTTATAGGTAGGTTCCATTTGATTCGTGAAAATTCAATGACTCGGAACATATTTTCCTAAAAATGATCTCGTGTATCGCTCAAAATGATTAGTCAACGAAACATGCTTTTGTTATCGACAACAAGTCATTCTAAACATTTTCGTGGATGATAAAAATAATTTTCCGTTCATTCATTTTTTCATAACTACACAAGCAATTAATTTTAAGAAAATATTTTCTAAATCATTCGTTTCCCTTTGAAACAAACGAACTCTTACTAATGGTTCTTTTTCAAATTGAAGATCAAGTGTGAACTAATGCTCCATATGTTTAATGAAAAATGAATTATTTGAAAATTATTTTCCTAAAAATAATCTCTCGAAAAAATTAGTCAATAAAAAATATTTAAAAGTCGATATTGCCTACAATAATTTATGTCTATATTTTTCATCGACATTGAAAATATCTATCATTTATTTATTCTTTGTAAGCAACACAAGCAATCATTTTCAGTAAAATGCTTTTCGAATCGTTCATATTCTGTAAAATAAACGCACCTGATCGCTTGCATCACTTACAAAAATAAATGAAGGAGAAATATTTTCGTCGTCCACAAATATAAAGACTTAAATTGTTGTCGGCAATAAAAATACTTTTAATTGACTAATTATTTTAAACGATCATTTTTTTCTAAAAGATTTTTTAACTCATTTAATTTTCGCAAAATTCATAGTGTTTTTTTTTTTTTTTAGTTAGCTATCTCTTTGTTGCAATGAAAATTTGAGTACAAGCCATACCCTCCTGAGAAAGTTCCCGAGACGCTGCGTTTCTTTCTGGCTTTTCGGTTAAAGCATACTATGATTATGATACATTGTCCGAAGCAACGAGATCGACGTAGACGTGGCCATATGGTGAAAGAAGCTACATTAGCCATGTTATTAAGGGCGCCTATGCTAGTAACAACATCACGGGAATGAATTGGACGGAGTCACGTTTCGAGAATTATGCGAATGAAGCGGAGAAAAGGATTCTTATGGCCCGACACAGACACAACACGACACCACGGGCAACCACACATGTAAGTCCTAGAAAGAAGGGAACTCAATCTCCGAAGAGCACGCACCCTTAGGAAATGCTGGACATCCGATTAGGTCCGACCCAGACGTGTCGACGCACAGGTAAATCTGGTAAAGCTGGTAATTCCCGGACGAGTCCTTGATGCACTCGATCCACGGAGTGTACCCTGCTGCTTCCGTGATCGCGTCTTTTATGCTCGTTAAGCTGTATGAGCCTCCCGGTGTTATACCTGCAATTTACAGATCAAGGAGAGATCAAACCACGAGTTGACATCCTAGGAAGTACAAGCATAGACTCCTTCACTCATGGCATATCGGTGTTGGAATATTTAGATCAAAAGGAACTCGCCGTGTCGAGGTCTGATCCAGCGACACCCATACATGGAATTTAGTACAGCAAAGTTTCCATACAGAACACTTATGTTTAGAGTCGATTCGACCTCATCTCGCGTCGACCGAATTCAGTACCTGAGCTTGTCAGTGCTTGGAGGAGGTTGACCTTCTGCTTGAGGCTGAGAGCTGATTCGAAGTAAGCGTGTTGATCAAGGACAGACTCCGAGCAAGTACCGTGTTTCTCCCATTCGTGCGACCAGAACTGTTGGCCGTCGCTGCTCGGGCACGCTAGTGTTGGCCAGCTCTTTTGCATGCTACTTTTGAGGTCCGATATCTAATCACAACAGGGGCAAATGCGAAATCTCAGAGCTCTGTTAAAACCAAAAAACATAAATGTTGTATAGCTGATTTGCTATCTGGATAAAAAAACCATTCATTTTTTCGATGAAGTAATTGCAAGTGTAAATAAGAAAGTGTATGCTGAAATTTTGTATGGAATCACTCTGGTTGTTGAACTACGGTACAGAAGTTACATGGGAATGGGATACTGTCACTGGGCCAATCTACTAGAAAACTTGCGTTGAGCACTTTCCTTGTGTCAAATTCCTGGACGAGGAGTCCTAGATCGTCTAAGGATGTCTTTTAGTTAGGGAGGAGCTTCTGTTCTTTTCCTGCTACAGTTGTAAAGAGTCAACCCCAAAAGAATAGAAGGGAGGAGCTAGCAATTCACCAGAAGAAGATTAAAAATACCATCTTTCGTCCTGTTAAACATGCCTTCTCCGGGTTATGCTCCATGATTTCAGCAAATTCTTAACTACACTTGTATGCTTTTTTGAGGGGGCTTCATTGTGGATGGTGATCATCATTTAGAAATTAGCTAATACTAATCACTAATAGCGTGGTAAAAAGAAGAAGTGCCTAGCAAATTTCACCCGGTCCAACAAGAAGACGATGAATTGTACCATTTTGATGAGAACACTGGGCACCTACCTCGGACGGGCTGAAGGGGCTGTCGGGATCGCAGTTGGACGGGTACGAGCCGTCCTTGTAATTAGGCCAGAGCCCGTGAATCCCGAAATCCGCCACCGGCTTCCCAGTGGTCGGATAGCAACAGGACTGCTCCGTGTCGCAGTATGACCCTGGCCACTATTCATCGCGAAAACAAGAGCATCGATGACAGAATCAGGAGCCTCTTCATGCTTAAATATGGCTTTAGGATCTCAACGCAAATTGGAAACCACAAGTCAGATACTCAAAAAACTCACCTGCTGAACGAAGTAGAAGAAATCAAAGCCTTGCGATGCTGCAAGGACGACAAGGCACTGTAGCAACACTATATGGATCAAAATCGAACAATTGAACTTCATCGTCTCTGACACCTCTCTCTCTCTCTCTCTCTCTCTCACTGGAGTCTCAAGGAGGGTGGCGGATGATGATGATGATGATGATGATGATTATGTTAGTGTGATTGGATTTAGGACATTTGAATGCCAGGGATTTATAGGCCAAAATGGAAGGTTTTGGAAGAAAGTATCCGAAAGAGCATATGCTCTGATTTCTTTCAAAATTTTTGTCAAAACATTAATAACCAAATCCACCCCACATGATTGATGCATCCCTTCAAGTGCGTATCGGTCTCTGCATGATTCGCATGATGTCGGCTCTCACCTTTTCAATTCATCAATTTCAATCTCATAAATGAGGAAGCAATCATTATGGTTCATCAATGGCGTGATGCAACAAAATTTAAAAATCTGGCCTCTGTTCACTGAATCGACACTGCATTTATGGGTTTATCTCATTTTTGTTATATATATATAAAGGTCATGGAATTTCAATGGATAGCAAAATTATTGATTGTGATCAGCCTTCACAATAATCTGGTTAAATACGAAGTCCCTTATTCAACCAAAAGACAAAGCCTATCCAAAGTGTTCGTAATTGCTACTTTGCAGCTTTCAGACCAGAGATTCATCTGGGTTCGGTCCGCTGACACTTATTCTGTGTAGTCCAAGCATTGTTTTTAGTAGGCAGAACCCATTCACACCTGCTTGTGGTTGTTTCCTCGTTGCACACTAGGCCACTCCTTTGGCTGTTCTTTTTAACTCTCCACCAAAGTTAAATTAGGGGCAGACAAATGGCAATAAAAACCATTGATGCTTCCAATAAGAGATGCACGAATTCCTGTATCCAAGCATTGTCTTTAGGAGGCGAAACCCTTTCACACCTGCCTGTAGCCGTTTCCACATTGCAAGCTTGGCCATTGAACTGGTTGGTCCTTTCAACTCTAACCAGTCATTTGTACACACCAGACCTGTCTTTAAACGACAATTGCAATCACTCATCTCCTTCAAAGCGAGGAGAGTTCTTGCAGGAGAGAGAAATGCTCCAGATTGTCATGTTAAAGGAGCAAACTTGATTTGCTTCTGTCCACACTGTTTCTCAAAATGGCCCTCTGGGTGTCTGAGGCAAGGCCTGTACGCCAGCATGCTCTTGCCTGCTTGGGAAATTTGCTTTGTTAAGTGGTATATCACAGGGCACCCCCTTGAATGACGTAAATCAAACCTCCATTAGAGTAAAACTACCAGTAATCGCCGCAAGAACACTTGCCGTCCTTGAAATGATGAAACCGTTGAATATCTCTAAGGATAATCTGCCTGCCAAAGATAAAAGATACAAGTTTGGCAGCGGAGTGGCAGTCCCTGCACACTCGCAGATTCTTCACCACACGAATCGTTGTCCCTGGGGGAGTGTTTAAAAGGCCGAAAGCGATGGCCAGCTTCTCGCTGTGATATCTAAGTGTGATCTCTTTGTCCTTCTCCTCCATGTTCGCATGACAGACTAGAGAAGTATCGGGGACATACCCCACCAGCTTCAGCTCTTCGATCAGCTGGTCAAGTGCATGGTGCAGCGACGTGGAAACAGAATGAACTCCATCTCTGGAGAAGAATTCATGCACTACATTGTCCACCTCTATGGAGCTACAACCGGGAACTTTAACCGCCCCTCGTTCATTCATCAATTTCCTCAATAAATCCACATCCTCCCATTTGCCAGCTCTAGCACTCATGTTTGATAGCATTATGTAGTCCCCGCCATGGGTATTATCCAGTTCAAAAATCCTCTGAATGACCCGCTTCGCCATATCAATGTTATCGTGGCTGCTACAAGCAGACAACAATGTTCGCCATAGTATTGGCGTGGGCTTAATCGGCAACTCGCGTATGAAGTTGTAAGCCTCATCCAATCGTCCTGCTCGTCCCAGCAAATCCACCATGCACCCAAAATGTTTGATCCCGGGATCAATCCCATACTCATCCTTCATATCATGGAAAAACCTGTACCCTTCCTCAACCAATCCAGTGTGGCTACAAGCATGCAAGAGCCCCAGAAAAGTAACATCATCAGGCGATACTCGGGTCTGTACCATCTCTTCAAACATTGATATGGCTCTGGAACCATGTCCATGCGTTGCATAGGCCACAATGATTGCTGACCAAGCCTGCGTATCTTTGATCTTCATATTCTCGAACACGGAAATTGCATCCTCTAAACTCCCGCACTTTCCAAACATATCTATCAGCGCAGTGTTCACCTTCACGCCATCCAAACCGTGCCTCTGCACGTACTCGTGTATCCATTTCCCGAGCTCTAATGATCCCAACAACGCACAAGAGGTAAGAACACTCAGGATGGTCACATCATCAGGGCTCAGATTACTTGCTTGCATTTCTCGAAACAATGATAATGCCTCGTTAGGCCTGCTATTCCGAGCATAACCATTTATAATTGAATTGTAATTAACAACACAGGGATCGGATATCTTATCGAAGAGCCTTCGAGCCGCATCCACGTCGCCGCACTCGGTGTACATATTTATAAGAGTGGGCGACACATAGACATTGTCGGTCAACCCGAGTTTTACGGCGAAACAGTGCAACTGTTTGCCTTCCGCCAATGCTTTAACGCCTGCACACGCCTTCAGGAGCGACGGGAAACTGTAATCATCAGGAAAGAGACCGAGATTCAGAACCCGCACGAACAGCGCCATCGCCCGAAGCGGGTCATCCACGCGCGAGTACCCGCGGGCCATGGTGTTGAAGAGGACGATGTCCGGGTAGGGAATTTCATCGAACAGCTTCTGGGCATGGGCCATGGAAGCATCGTTTGGGTACCGTGTGCAGAAATTGACGAGCTTGTTGATCACAGAGATGTCACGTTGGAGCTGGGCCTTCAAGGTGAAGGCTTGGATTTGCTTGAGCTCCTTCAAGGAGTTGCAGTTGGGCAAAAGCGTGAGTGGGTGATGAGCTGAGAATGCAGAGGCAGAGGTCGTGCCCTCTTTCGGTTGATACAATGTGCTTACTGGTGGAGGCGAAGCCGTCGCCATGATCAGTACAGATAAGCAGGAGATTGCGGATGGAAGACGAACAAGAAGAAGCTGGACAGAGACTTAAAAAAGAAAGAACAAAAAAGAACAACATAGATCGTAGACCAAAAAGAGAGAGAGATTGCTCTCGTTGAGAGTCGAACTCAAGACCTCCCGCTTACTAAACGGGTGCTCTAACCAACTGAGCTACGAGAGCTTGATGCTTGCTTTTCTGAAATTTTAATAATTAACTATTTATTTTGGCCTTACAAATCCATGTTTTAGTGAAGGCATCTAACATTTCCTTGTAAAGTCGGGTATAGGAGCGCACTTAAAACTATTTGATACTAAAACTTTAGAAGTAAGTACTCAATCGACTTAGATCAAGTCCGAAAAACAATGTCACAAATATATAAATGCTGGTTCTTGAGTCTCTTTCAATCTCTCGAATGAGTTAAAAGCATATCACTTTCTTAAATGGTCCATAATCTGTTTCAAAGAGAAATAAGTACCGATAGCACCGACGAAAAGCCCGATCAGTACGATCCCAACTACAACTCCAACCTCTATCCTACTCTTCTTCGCACCTTTGTTGATCTTGAGATAGCAAAAGCAAGGCAACAATATCGACCCCGTGACGCTCAAGAATGAACCTGTAAACGCCATCACGTAGCCGAAGAACGGGATCACCAGCGCCACAATGACCGTGCTGACGACGATGACCGTCCTCACCAGCATGCTCATGGGACGGCTATCGCGGAAGGGACAGGTCTCCTCGAGAGCCGTCACAATCGGGTTGATGATGACCGCATACTTGGTGAGGGGATTGATCAGTGTCGTGTAGATCGCAATCTTGGAGCTCATCTTTCTAATGGGGAGATTCAGCGTCACTTGCGATTTCAGATGCTCACCAAACATTGAGTAGCCTAGGACCGCCATCGACCCATAGGTGACTGTGCTCGTCAAGAAACAAACCAACAATATCTGTACTTATGCATGAAAAATGATTATGTGACAATCCTTAATTTAATAAGATCAACATATTATTCTAGGCCACAAAAAAAAAATAATTAAAAATTATTGTGAGGTTCATTTCTTCAAGAATTTGTGCTCCACATCATGCTTCCAATGAAGCCCGTATCATCCGATGCAAAGGGAAAAGCATACTGTCACGCAAAGAGTGGGAAGAGCATACTGTAGAAGCCTAGAATTTAGTGTACCTTTGAGAATTGACTTCGATCTTTCATGGAATTGCAGAGAGAGGGAAACACTGCATGGCCACAATAGCAAAAGGCAAACAAGCTTATGGTTGTCGGCATGCCACTCCAACTCAAGAGCGTCCCTTCTCCGTCGAACCCTACACCATCGACGGCGCCAACCCACAACACACACAAAACCAATACAATCGAAGCCAAGACGCCTCCGGCCGAGACGTAGGCGAGAGCGCCCAAGCTTCTCAGCCATGTCGTCGGCAAGATCACGAGGGCGGCTAGCAGGACAAACCCTTGCTTGCCTCCGATTTTCCAGTGACCCAATTTGAAGTCGTGGTCAGGGAACAACTTGTCGAGGTTGTCGCCTTCGAGTATGAGGAACTCGACCGCGACCAGGTAGAGCTCGAGGTACATGAAGATGCATATTACGGCCCTTCCTTTGCGCCCGAAGGCCAGTTCGCCGATGTCGGGGTATGTTTTGACGAGTGGGCTCGCGTCCATGCAACGTTGTAGGAGTAAACCCGTGTACCAACATAGGATCGCCACTAGGAAGAGAAACATTAAGCTCAACCATCCTCCTTGAGACAGAGCAAAAGGAATCGACAGTATCCCAACACCTGAAAATTGCTGTACCATTCATTCCTACCGAAGGTGAAAAAACAAAGAATTTTCCTTCACACATATGACACACAATTTAGGGGTCTCATTGCAATGGTTTTTACTTCTATGACTAAACTTTTTCACTGGAACATATTGTACTAAGGCCGATATTGTCCTTAGGGGAGGACGTATCCGAAGGAAAGTTTCGAGGTTGCGAGTGTCAGATGCATGCTGGTGGCCTATGGTGCGACGGATATGCTTATAACATGTCGGTCACCTTAGCCCTCTTGATGACTACGTTATTGAGCTCAGGCGACCGGCATTTCGAGCGAAAGCAATACACATGGATACATATGTTGCTCTTCAAGCATGTCAGTCAGTGAACATCGTTAGAGGGAGAAAGAGAGAGAGACCTGATAAGGCATTGAGGCCATTGAAGCAAGTCCGGAGGAAGGTGGTTCCTTTGGCCTGAGGGAGTGATGATGTCTCGGGTTGAGCCTCCATTTTCGGCCTTCCTTTTTGGCCACTCTCAGTCTCACGCTGTGTTCCCCCACTACTGGCAAAGGAAATAGACAAATATATAAGAAAGTAGAGATAGGTTTTGCTTTCCTAGGGCTATGCGGGGGACAACGCCACCTCCATTATTGCCTTTAAAATACGACTCTTTTGGTTCATTGGGGAGGAGTAGATTGTCATTCGTCTCCCAACATTTGGCAAAAGCAATATTTTTGTGGCAGCACGAATTTCAGCTTATTTGCGAAAGTAGCCAACCCACTTGTAAGTACTTCAAGTGACCTTGCCATGTTGCCGTCCACCTTTTCCTCCCAGAGTGGGCATTACTTTCTCTCTTTCTTTTGCGAAGATTAAGCTCTATTAAATGACACAATCTATCCTCTTCCTTGTGTAAAACATCCCGAAAACCCACCCTTGCCACGCGCGATCCACACGCCTGTTTCAACCCAACTCTTCCTCCACCCTCGCCCGCCGCCCGCCACCGCCACCACCTCCACCATCCCGTACAGCCCTGTCAATGCCCCGACGCACCATCTCCCCCCCCCCCCCCCCCTTCCGTGCTGTGATAACCCCCTTTCTTAATTTTGCATAGTTTGCATTCACTTAATCTGCATGAACTTCATCATGCACAGTATGCTCTATATACTCGCAGTCACATATAGAGCATACTTTACTACAGTTTGTATTTCGTAATTGGGTGTAGATAATTCGGCCACTACACCCTACCAAATGGGTTGATATCCTACATAGCCAGAGAAAGGTGTTAGGAATGTTATATTTGATTTTGAATGAAACAAAACTCACATACTTTATTGAGAAGACTTTGATTTATACTTTGAGGATTTACTATAAATATATCTCTACACCTTTTATATATAATGCGCTTAATGCTTTTATTTTGATAGAAGCATGCAGATTTCGTGGCAGAGGCACACTGATTCGAAAATCATGATGAGATATATTTTGATCTTTGATTTATCCTCATTATTTAATCAATATTATTCTTATATATATTCGCAGATTAAATTTTCCCACTAACGGTCAATTATCTGGTTTGGATTGCATTCCTAAGTTAAATTGATTGACCATCAATCACAAAGGTATTCTCATTACTTTCCATATGAGGACTTTTGATTGATTGGCAATCACCCTTTAGATAATTTCTTTTATTATAAGCTTGATTTATGGAGTTAAGGATTTGATTGTATGGGCGAACAAATCCTCCCAAATCTCTTATTGCTCTTACCTCAAATACTCGTGATCTTTATTCAACAATCAACCAACGGCTAGTTTTCGAGATTGATCCTCGGGTGATTCTGTCCAGCGGGAAGCTTGGAAGAAGAGGAGTATATAAAGACCACCAAGTTCGAGAAGAATGAAGAGAAATCAAGAGATCAATACTCATATATCAAGAAAGCTTCATCTGTTTCAATTATCTATCGTGTTTAAAGTGAGATCTTGTGAGAAGTGTTATACAAAGTCAAGTGTGTAGACTGGAAAGCCTAGGTAGAGGCATAGCTCGCTTCTATTGGAAGTGTTTGTGTTCAAGCAATCACATCTTTCTGTAATCTCTTATTTGATTACTTAGTAGAATCTAGCCAGTAGGCTGTCAGTGTGGGAGAGTGGACGTAGACTTCCTAAAGCCGAACCACTATAATCTTGTGTGCATTGCTTCTTCTCTAATCCCGCATCTATTTACTGTCTGGTAGAAGCACTGTGTGACTCTTGCTAATACATGTGCCTCTATCGAACTCGATATTTTCAATTCCGCATTATTTGTCGAAGTTTGATTAAATACACCTATTCACCCCATCTAGGTGTATAGCCTAACCAGGAACATCAAAAGGTTGTGAGAGGACGATTTTTCTACACTTGTTCCGAAGGATAGGCACCGTTGCCTACAGTACATACGGTTCATAAAGTAAATTTGATGAAGTATTCGATCATGTGCGTCTTATATTTCACGTGAGAAACTTCAAGGCTTTAAAGCGTGAGTAGGGGCATATGTCGTTTAGACACGATGCGTGCCGCCATGGAATTGGAGGTTCCCATCATTTCTTATTTTTCATATGTAGTTTTTTGGATAAACTTGAAACGATGTTGCCTCTCAAAAGTTTGATGATGCACCACCCACTTTCACTTTCTGGTGCGTCGGGATAGAGTGGCTTTACCCATCTTTCTTTTATTCTTTCCTTTCCAATGACGGGGATGGATCCCGCATTCATGTGCTTGTTTGACTTGACTCCACGTATAAACCTATATCAAAAAACTTCTTTTGAAAAACTATATATTAAAAAAAAATCATAAATCTATTACACTTATGTTATCTTAGCCCTAAATCTCTTACTTTAATCAATTTCGTTCTAAACCCATTGACAATTTGTCAATGTAGCCAATCCGGTCATTGGTCGTAGATCGCTAAAGTGGCACTACCAGCACCAATGTTGAATTTTTTTGTAATTTTATAATTTCTTTAAATTGTAAATTATTCTTTTCTCTTTTCTTTGGAGCCAGCGAGGGCTTAGCTATGCTTGCAAGCCACTGGCAAGGGCCTGCAAGCCCCCGCCGATCGATGGGGAGGGTCGCCTAGGTCAAGGCCGTCCCTCACCTATGGCCTATCACAAGAGGGAATTGGAAAAAAAAAAAACTGAATGAGAAAAAAAGAAGAAAATCAAAAAATCAAAAAAAATTCAAAATATCTTCCACGTCAATGTCGATACACCAAACAGGACAGCTGACGCTGACTAGACTGCTAAGTCAGCTTTTTTCTGTTTAAAATTATCCGGAAGGATTACATTAGTAAATCATTAAAATATTTAGGATCGAATCGAAAGATTTATGATTGAATCGACACAAGCGAATAGATTGAGGACTTTTTTGATAATTTTCCCGGGCTTTTTATAGCTGCCTATTTTTATCAAACAAAAGTGGGGTTTTCCCTAGAAAGGTAGTATTTTGGGAAGCCTTTCACAAGGAAGAAAATTGAAGTTTTCCGCAATTTACAATATGTCTAGGTTCTCCAACTTTTCCGAGCTAAGAGAGATGAAAAATCAACTCAAAATAGAATATCCATTCTTTTCTCAAAGCTTTTTTCCAGCTAACATGTATGTTTCGTGAAGGAATCTTAGCAAAGGTTTATGGCCCGCTCTCGCGGGATCCTACGTATCTTCTTGCACTATACCAAAAAGGCAATAGATTTGTGACTAAAGTAAAGATAATATTCACTTTCTAATCTTGATTTCTGGTTTATCGTCAAACCAATTTTTTGGGTATCAAAGATTTGGTTCAATGGCTCCTTCACGTCGTTGTCAACTCCAAGGGTGACTTCACTAACGGGATTTCCGGCAAGAAAGATGGAGTCACTAAGCCCAGTTTTTTAATCGTAGCCAATAAAGGTAGGAGATCATAGCAATTTAGGGGGAAGATCTGAGGGTGGGAGTGGCTATGATTTCCTGTCTTTATGGTAGGAAATCCTTAGCTTCAATAGTAAGGAATGGTGTCTCAAGAATTAGACACGATGAGCACATGGTCATATTCTAGATAAATAAAAGTAAATTAGGAGATAACTTTATTTTCGTGAGGGGAGACTTAATCGTCCACAACGCGAGTTTCCAACATGGTATTATATAGCTAGAACGACCCTCTTTTACTCTTTTTTTTTTTTCATTTCCCACGAGCTATACTTCTATTATTGCGAAAACAATAATAGAAAAAGCATACATGACACATTCACAATCGATGTATGACAACAACAACAACTGCAACAGTTCTAGCTACATACAAAGCCCCTGAAGAACATGAAAGCACGATCTATTTATCTTTTTAGATCCTTTTGATTTGAAGTTAGATGTGTCATAAAGTTTATTCTGAAAAAATTAATCTACGGCATGCAAAAGTTCGCGACGTTTGCAAGAAGGATGACAATCTATAATAATCTTTCCATGTTAGCTAGGAAAATTTTATCATGGGCGTGCCGCACATTTCTTTGTTTTTTTTTTTAATTTTCCCCTTATATAGTAGAAAGCCATTCAACATATATCCGCATGAAAAGCAGCTATGAAGGTGCTCGACTTTAGGGAAAAACAAGGGAAGGCTCCTAAGAAAATGACTATGTATGTAGCTTTCTGGTTGTGGATGTTACATGGCATAGCATCACTCTTCAGTTTTGTCCATTTAGAGCGAGCGCGACCCGCCAATCAATCGAAATACATCGACCTTCACCTTTTTTTTTTTTTTTACAGGTCATATGTCACGTCCCCGATGAGCAACAGTTACTATTAGGACATCGTTTGTTGCGAACGAGATGCTGTCTTTCAAAAAACGGAACAAAACACAACGAATGAAATGTTATTGTTTTGTGATGCTAGAAATAGAAATCATGCACGCATATTGCCTGTGAGAAAGGGAAGGTAGGACCGAGAAGAGAAATAATCTCATGGGATAGCCACTAATTAAGGATCTAAGTGAATATCCACTGAGCCTTTTTTGTGGGTGGGTGATAGACTCGGGAAAAACTGCATGAGGATGATTTTCTACGTGTATCTACATATTTATCCTCTTAGAATGCACTATTTTGAGAATGCTTAAGGCTCGTTCGTTTCGCGGAAAGCAAATTGTTTGAAAAATATTGTATTGACCGCTTGTATCGCCTGAAATAATTAGTTAATGAAAAGTATTTTCGTTGTCGGTAACAATTTATATCTAAATAATTTCGTGGACGATCAAAATATGTTGGTTCATTTATTTCTATAAACGATATAAAAAAAAAATCCACTGAGAAGCATCGATGGCGCTATGCCAGCAGTTTTTTAGGAAGTGGCTGACCCGGCATCAAGTAAATTAGTAATGACTGAGCTTCTAATGGAGGAGTTTTTCTAACTCGGTATAGAGCAGACGCGCGCGCGCTCGTGTCTCAGCCTAACCTTTGTCCAGAATAGCATGCCATTACTTTGTCAGTCTCAAAAACGTCATGAATTGATAGCTCCGATGCATGTGTGCGTTTCCCAAAAAAAAATAAATGAGTTAAAAAATATTTTCGACGGTTTATATTGCTTATAAAAATAAATAAACAAAAAAATACGTTCATCATCCACGAAAATATTGATTCATCAATTATAGTCCGTGATAAAAAAAATATATATTTCTCGTTGACTTGCTAATTTAACATATACAAACGATCTTTTTTAGGAAATATTTTCCACACTTTATATTCTCTGCGAAACAAACGGAGCATTAAATTTCATTTGATTTGAGAGCTCAAGCTTGTTCCCTTAACAAATGTTAGAAAATCAGAACGCATTTGATAACTACGCAAAATTAGTGCTCTCGGCTTCCCAAATTTTTTCATTTAAGTCAAATAATTACGCCTTGCCACTATAAAGTCAACATATATATCATCACTAATAAAATGAATACATATCATGCGTAATCCATAATTTATTTATTTATTTCGTGGAACATGAAGACATATACAAGATCTTTAAGAAAGAACATAAGCTCGATAGGCAATTTGCACTTAAGTTTTGCCATGAATTTGTACTTACATTGGTTTATGAAAAAAGTCTAGATAACCGTAAACTGCTCCATGATAGTGCTAATCATGTAGAGACGGATTGCACATAAGCTCAATGGTACTGCCTCATGACGTTTGCACTTAAATTGCTTGCTACGGTAAACAAAGATGTTGCAGAGTATTTTAAAAATATATATATTACAAAAGTCGAAAACACAAAGTCATAGAATTGAATAATGAGTAGAGGTGTCAAATGAGTGGGTTGGGTAGGGTCGAATATGGGCCCGATCTATATTGATCATTTATCCCATTTTGATTTATTTTCATGGGGAAAAGTGTCAAAAAAGTCCAAAACTAGAAAAGTATCAAAAAAGTCCAAAACTTATACCATTGGTGTTAATTCGGACCTAAAATCTTTTATTGATGTCAATTCAGTCATAAACCTTTTGTATTTGTACCATTGAGTCCTAAACCTTTTATTGATGTCAATTTAGTCCTAGAATTTTTGCATAGGTGCCAATTTAGTCCTAAACTATTTGCATTTGTGCCAATTGAGTGAATCCGATCAACTTTTCTAAAAATTCGCTAACTTGGATGTTGGTTATCCTACGTGGCACGACTAGAGCTGATGTGGATATTTTTTAATATTATTAATTATTTTTAATAATTATTTTAATTTTTTCTTCTTTTCCTTTTCTCACAATCATTAAAAAAAATTGAAAATATTTAAAAATATCCACGTCAGCGTCAACTATGTTACGTAGGACAATCGACGTTCACGTCAACGAATGCCATACCAAAATTCGTTGGATTAACTCAATGCAAAAGGTTTAGAACTGAATTGGCACCAATAACAAAATGTTTAGGATTTAATTGGCATCAATAAAATGACTAGGACTGAATTGGCACCAATCCAATAGATTTGTGACTTTTTTGACACATTTTCCCATTTTCATGCAATACAAATCCAATGACTCATATTCGATCCAACACAAACCCAACCCATACTCAAACCGATCCGTATTACTTAAACACTTCTATATCTAACCAAATCATGAAATATTTATTTATTATTTTGTTAATAAAAATGATATTGCTAAAAAAAACTTTTTGGAATACAAATCTAGTGATTTTTTTAAATTTTATTAAAAACGTATTTTTTTAATTTTAGTTTCTATTTTGTTTTCCTTTTTCTCCAGTGACGGCTATGGTGAAGCTGGTTGGTCGAGCCATGGACAAGCGAGTGGAGCTGGCTGGTCAAACGATAGACAAGCGAAGGGAGCTAGTTGGTCGAGCGTTCTTCCCTAAGGTTTAGTTCTTTTTCTTTTTCTTTTTGTCGTGGGAACAAAGTGAGAGCCTTTCTTGAGCATTCTCACTTTGTTGGCGTTATTTCCCAAAAGTGATTCTGAAATAAAGAATCAATTTTTTTGTTATTTTTATTTCTACTCCAAATCTATTCCCGAAAATAAAATTAGAGAATTTAAAAATCAGAATCATTTACGTTACCAAATAGATTTCTCATCTTTTTCTGTTCCAGGAATAGAATCAGACAATCAGAATCATTATCAAACTGAATCAGAATTGATTCACATGAGCTTATCGTGATACATGTTGCGTGCTCTATGGACGTGGTGAGGCGGAATCTAATGGTTTTGGATTCGCATGTGTTCATTGCATCAATTTAAGATAGTATGTCTAAAACCAAGTTATCCCTAGGTTGCGCATATTACAAAAAAAATCAAGGGCTAATATCACCCAAAACCCTAAATTGATAATCCCCTGCTATATTTGTCCCAATTTTTTTTTTTTTTTTGCGTCATAGAAACTCCTAACCGGTACATTAATGCCATATTTATCTTAGATAAATTTGTTGTCGCATAAAATGCCGAACTGGTACACTCATACCACGTTTATCAAAAACTGGTATGATTGTACTTTGTTCGCCTCAAATTATGATAAATTTGAAATTTTTTTAGAATAAATGTGATCGGTACACTAATCTAGGGTGTGACATAAAAATAAGTTTGGGTAATTGTGGTATAGGTGTACTAGTTTGAGAGATTTTATAACATTTAAATCAGTTTGGGATAAATACGGCACCTATATACCAGTGTGATTTTTTTTTCTTTATGGTATTAACCCAAAATTCAAATACAAAAATGCACATGAATAGCAAATTTACCATTCTACCATTGCCGGTGCCAGAGACAAATCGAAGAGACCGAGGAGAAGATATTGCAAGGCCCACAGCATGCCCACCAATGGGCTCAATCGGGTGGCCCAAACCCCAAAGTCCCAGGCGAGGCCCAACAATACCGAACTTGGAGCCCACGCTCCATCTTAATCCCGACGCCGTTTCAGGTCGAAGGTAGAAGTCAGTCAATGTCGGGAGGAAAAAACAAAAGAAAAGCAGAGAGTAAGAAATGACAATTCATTGTCGTTTGCGTGGCGACGCGGAGGAGACGAGAGTCAGAGGGAGACACGGGGGCGAAGCCGACGGGACCTTCGATGACCGGCGTCTCGGACCTCGCATGATTCGATCCCTCCCTCTCTCTCCAATCCTTTCATGCGACGATCGAATGCCCGCAAAGCCGGGAGCAACAAGAAATCCGCAGCCGCTGCCGCTGACGACCAACGCCACAGCACCAAGACCAACGGCGACGGCCGCAGCATGGATCCGATCAAGCTCCAGCTCCGCCCCAACTCCCGATCCACCAACCTCTTCTCTCGAAACCCTAAGCACCCTCCCAAATCGAACCTCTGCCTGCTCTCTTCGGCCCTGCTCGCGCTCGCTCTGCTCCTCTGCTACGCATTCCTCCTCCCCGGCGGTTTCTCGATCTTGGCGAGGAGGAAGTACGCGATCGTGATCGACGGAGGCAGCACGGGGACGCGGATACACGTCTTCAGCTACGGAATCGGGATTGGGAACAATGCGGCGTTTGATTTCGGGCGAAGCGGGCTGGCGTCGTTGCGGGTTAATCCGGGCTTGTCGGCGTATGCGGAGGATCCGGGCGAGGCGGGCGCCTCACTGGCCGAGCTGGTGGAGTTTGCGAAGCGGAAGGTGCCAAGAGAATTTTGGGGAGAGACCGAGGTTCGGCTAATGGCGACGGCTGGGCTGCGAATGCTCGAACGGCGAGTCCAGGATCGGATCCTCGACTCGTGCCGGAAGGTTCTCAGCGTGTCTGGATTCCAGTTCCAGGACGAGTGGGCTTCGGTTATTACAGGTCTGTCCACTATCACTTGGTATAGTTTTTGACAGTTTAGCGATAATGCCAGTTGTGGTGACTTACTGAATGCATTAGATAGTGGTGTGAGTTTGATAGCTATTTGAAAATGATGGGTCTCGATTAGTTCATCCTGGGGAGTTCAGAAATATATATATATATATATATTTTTTGGCAATTTAAACGCTCATTTTTGGGTTGCATCAGGTTCTGATGAAGGGGTGTATGCTTGGGTGGTTGCTAATTATGCACTTGGTGCTCTTGGGGGTGATCCACAGCACACTACTGGTATTATTGAACTTGGTGGGGCTTCTGCTCAGGTGCAGTTTTATCTCCTTATACTGATTCCTTTTTATGTTTTTGGTACTCATGGTGGCCATTTCAAGTTAAGTTCATCAACGCTGTAAAATAGAATGACTATAGTCTTGCAATTTTTTTAAGCTTAAAACAGATTTTTTTACTGATATAGTATTTACTTAAAAGTTGTTCCTAAGCAATTTCAGTTTAAATTGCTATTATATTGGTGCTGTGACATCATTTTGTAGTTTTAACTGCAATATGTCATTTTCGTTGAAGATTTGGCCTATTAGCAGGGAGAACCCCATGGATTATGACTCGTAATATAACTTAATTGTTTACTCTATATACTGATTTTGGTACCTGGTAATTGAGGTCGAGCCTTGCCTAGAGCTACCAAGGAATTCATTCCCCATGCCCAAGCATGAAAAGTAGGACATTGATTTAGTGTTACATTCTTCTTTCTTTTTCAGGTGACCTTTTCTTCAAGTGAGCCATTACCTCCTGAATTTTCACGAACTGTGAAATTTGGAAACATCACATACAACCTCTACAGCCACAGCTTTCTTCAATTTGGCCAGGTCTTGTGTCTTCTTTTGCTTCATTCCCTATTGCTAATTTAGAGTGAGCACATTTTTGTATGCTTACCCTTCTTGATGTCATATTAATAGTCTTTTCTGTGCTCGATTTGATGAATCCATGTGCTTTGTTTGATTTGCGATCAGTGATTTGAACATCCCTGCTTCATCACTTATCTTTTTGCTTTGTCAATTGGTTGATGTTTTTATCTCTTTCTTTTGTTCTTACTATTTTTGTGGCAAATTATTCGTTGGAAAATAATTACAGTGAGATGTGTAGCTTAGTGATTTTTTCCATATGATGCATGTAGAAAAACTGACCTTTTTTTTCAAACCAAGTTATTATCTATGATGAGGGTGGTTAATTTGAAGCTGTGACCAATGCAAATTGATATCTTTATCTTTTCCCTTTTCCTAAGATCCAACTTGTGCAACTTGGTCGTGTCATCTCAATTTGTAAACCAGACGAGCCTTCTTTTGGTAGAATAGTCATACAAGTGTTAATGATGAGGGTCAATAATGAGTTAAATGATGCTGGTTCTATTAAGATCTAATGCTAGCTTATACATCTTGATGAACATACTGACAATTCTTACCTCATTCGGACAATTTATGCTGCTTTATCTTGCTCTCGGATTTGACCCAACATCAACAACACCTTTATCCCAAACTAGTTGGGGTCGGCAGTCGTTGTAAGCCAGATCGGTCGAGGGAAAAGAGATAAATATGTAAAAATAAATAAACAAAGATAAAATATATTTATTTATTTATCCAACAGTTTGAAAAAATAGATGAAAACTAGGAAGCTGGCTAATTATAAAGAGGTATGAGTTCATTCTCTAGAAGTCCCACTTGTGAAAATTTGGCTTTATGCATTACTAGTTGCACATAAAGTGGGTATATGTGGTGTCTCCTGTCATCTTCCATGCGTGCGGTAAAATTTTTCGTAGTTTTTTTTTTCCTCTACGCCTTGTTCATGAGTTTTCTGAGCTGTTTACCCTCCTAAGATGCTTTGAACTTCTTAAATTCGTATTTTGCAGATTGTTGCATTTGAGTCATTGAAAGAACTGCTTCTTTCTGAAGAAAAGAATTTGGGTTAGTATGTATACATTTACTTTCAGCCTATTATGTACGATGCTCAAGTTTATATAGCAGCTTGGTTTGAATTTGAACAAGCTGCTTACCATATCTTTGTGATTTTCATCCAGATGCTAATGTAGTTTGTATGTGTCTATATACCCGTACATCCGTGAACCTATGCATCATACGTGCTTATTACATACTGAACATATGCATAGATGTCTATCTGTTGATATGTATGTACATGTGCACTGGCCTGTATGAAAACATCGTCCACATTCTTGCACGTCCTTTGGCATCTATATGTTTTGAAGCTTTTACCTATCAACCTTGCTTGCTGAGGGGAATCAAACAAATAGAAAGAGATAAATGAAAATTGAGTGTATCCAAAGGAATGGAACTGGCACATCATTTTTCTTGTTTTCAATATGAACGTGTTATTAATTTTATTCAATTTCACAAGTTGCTTCAATCTTCAGATATAGGTTATTATTAGCTGTACGAGATTGTGGAGCAGGATATATTTCTGTGTTTCTACACTGCCTTAGCATCTACTGTTGTGCAGCTGACGAGTCTCTACGAAAGGGGATGTTAGTTGATCCTTGCACTCCAAAAGGGTACTCTCATCCTGAGCAATTGAAGCTCTCACCTGGTTCAGTGGATGATAAGGAGAGATTCTTGTCCACTTTTGATTCTAAGGGCAACTTCTCAGAGTGCAGATCTGCTGCCTTTAAATTATTACAAAAGGAAAAAGGTTGTCAATTCTCAGAGAATTTTTGACTCTGTATTCTGGAAATATTTGTCTCTTGCTTATTAGTTGTGATCCTTATCCTCTCTTTTTTCCTGTGATCCAGGTATGTGTTCTTATCCGCAATGCTACATAGGATCAACTTTCATGCCCAAGCTTCAGGGGAGGTTTCTTGCTACGGAGAATTTTTTCTACACGTCAAAGGTACAAGTTTTTTCCTTGCATAGGATCAACTTACGTACATAGACAGTTAGACTGTGCTCTAGTAAAAGGTCTGCCTAACAGGATGTAATATCATCTGTCAGCAGCATATCCTCTTTTTCATTAATTAGTTTGAACTAAAGGTTGGGGTACCCTGATTTTATGTGCTGTTAACTTTCTTCATTTCTCTGTCCTATTTTGCTTGTTTAGTTCTTTGGATTGACACAAAAAGCAGTCCTTTCTGATTTGATGTTGGCTGGGGAACATTTTTGTGGAGAGGATTGGTCAATCTTGAAGAAGAGACATCATTCGCTCAATGAAGAAGACTTACTCCGCTACTGCTTCTCTTCCGCTTATATTGTAGCCTTCCTTCATGACAGTCTCGGAATTGCTTTGAATGATGATCGGTAACTCATTCAATGCCTTCACTAAGTAACATTCCACTGGCATTAGTTAATTACTCTCTTAAAAAAATTGAGATATTGCATTTTTCCGCCCTTTTATTATCCATCCTTTGTTGGTGATCGAATGTGTGTTCTTAAACAGGATAGCATTTGCTAATCAAGTAGGGAGTGTCCCTCTGGATTGGGCCCTCGGAGCTTTCATCTTGCAGGCCACAGCTGCTGCGCATGCAGAGAAGCCCAACTGGCCCTTCACCATTCTCATTCATGACTCGCCCGTCCTACTCTCATTAGTTGCTATTCTGATAATATCTATGGTTATCTCATGGACGTTATCAAAGTGGAGGAAGCCTCAAGTAAAGACCATTTATGACTTAGAGAAAGGACGGTATATAGTGACTCGGTTGAACAGGTGTTGATTGTTTCCTTAGAGCAACTAACCATCTTCTGCATCCTTACAATCGGAAGAAATGAGCCGTGACTCTGCAGCTCCACGATTTGTCGGTATCTTGCTTCCACATTTTTCAGCCTGAAGTGACACTCCGAGGGCTGAACGGGGGCTCTCAGATTGTATATAGTAGGATCCTTGCAGGGATTGTGCAATGACATCTTTAGGAGGTCGAGCAGCCTTCGTGTCCTATACCATTCTTTCTTTCCTTTTCCTTTGGGTGCATGCGGAATATTTAGAAAGCTCATCCTAGTCAAAGTCACACCACCGAACATCACCCTTGGATTAGTGCTTTGTTGTGAAGTAGAATTTTCTGGCAACCGCCATATCTATCAATGTATCACAAAATGTACACTCTGCTTGAGCTTTAAAATTATAAACTGAATGCAATTCTCTCCTCTGTTTAGGAGGTATATTCGTTCTGTGTTAATTCATTTTTTTCATTGGGAAAGGGAGGAAAGGTTGAAAAAGGAAAAGAATCCTCGAGCTTGTTACATCGATGTTCCACAGCGGTGACATTCATTGTTAAATCGCGGTTACCTAAATAAGGTTACTGTCCGTAATCTACAGAGTGCGAGATGATAAATGGAATGAAAGGAAAAATTACTGCTTTTACTTGCCTATTGCACTTTCATGGTGATTCATGTGTACGCAGCAATGTTAAATTCGAGTTAGGAAGCATCTTACTATTAAAAACTTTCGCTAGAGCATTCCCTTTTTAACTATAGCTTTTGTTTGGTGGGAATATATGTGTCCCTTTGAGCTTTAGGCCTCTAGTGGAACTTATTCCTCTTAAAATGCGGATTCGCCATTAAGAAGCAGGAAGGTCCCAAACAGAGTTTGATCAAAATGATTAGATTCCGGTTCCACCCTCTTGGAGATTAGTTTAGTATACATACCCATGATGGCATCACAACTTCACAAGTACCAAAAGATTATTTAATTCAAGAGATTAGTGAATCAATGTCGCTTGACCTGCAGATTAAGGTGGAAATGCTAACATGAGGTGAGATTGGTCTCCTCTTTCATCGTCCAACTTTCCTTTGTTAATTAAGTTGTGCAGACTGCATGTTATAACTTAAAGATCAACATTTTGCGTCAAGAATGACAACCTCGGAACCTGGAGATAGCAAGGGATACGAGCTCCGGAGTGCTTTCTCTGATCAGCTGTCCAATTGCAGCACTTTATGTAGGATGTATTAGGATGTCTGAATACAGATTAGGATAGGGATGGGATAAAACACGACGAGAAAGACGAACCTGTCCTTATCAGCGGCGGTTCGGTCATACGAGCAACCGGTTCGGTCTTTGCGGGACCATCAATGTGGGGGCTTATTAGGCGAAATGGCCTTAAGTTTGATCGTTTCTTTCTTTTTCAAGAAAAAGAGGAGGAAAGCCAGAGCTTTAAGACCAACGTTGAGAATCTACAAAGTCCCAGCATTTGCAGTTTTTCGCTTTATTTGTTTTCCCTCCTTACGTTCATCGGAGTTGGTGAAATTCCAAAGACAGCATGGACCCTCCTGAGATTCTGCTGATAGGTTACTGGATTTTAATAAGCAACATATACATGGTACATAGCCGTACCAAAGCAAAAGCGAAAGGCGCGAGTTATCAGTTATTTTTCGCCTTGATTTGGCAAGGCTTGAGCTTGAGATCACAATCGGTCTCGAGTTTGCAAATTCGGGTGCTTGCTTGATGTGAGATCAGGGGACATAATTTTAACCAGGGGCATGAGTTCCTACCTAAACCTTGGCGAAATCAGCTTATCCGATCAGTTTCACTTTCACCGTGACTGCGCTGATGGTTCGGTACTTTCAGTTTATAGATCGACACGTGGTGATTCTCAAAGTGTTGCTTATGTTCATGAGCCGGTACGCATAGAGCAGAGGCAAGAATCAGGCGCATTGCACACCCTTTTACTAGGTCGGCGAAAAACAGAACAAGAATCGACACACCGGCGTCCAGTTCAAGCTGAGTCAGAAATTTTCCGACCAGGACTCGAGTGACCTTTCACCTCGATCTCAAGCCACCATCTGCCAAACAAAGCTCGACGAATATGTTCTACGGAATGTTCCTACGCATGTGATGTGCGCATAACATAACGGCACAAAAAAGGAAAACCAGCACAAAAAACAATCACAGGTGACAAAGAGAGTTGGAATTGGCCCGCTTTCTTATCTGAAAAAACAACATTGAATCAGAATATCATGGGGGACAGAGAGAGCAGAACAAAAGGAAAAGCATAAAGAAACACATTCAGCACAAGAAACCAGGACCCGATTCATTTCTTTATCTAGTAATCTATCTTGGTTCCTAGAGAACAGAGCTTGGAATTCTAAAGTGAGAATTAAATCCGGAATGGCATAAAGGGAGTGTGTGTTTTCTTTAATGTGCTGTTCCATTTGTTCCCTTTTCTCCTCTCCTTCCATTTGATTCTTCATATACAGATCTGCTTGCTCATGTACCAATCCTCTGGTTCTTGGATGGCCCATGTTAACTTGCCTTCTGCCTAGTCACTAACTCTTCCATGTACTTAATAAACAAAAAAGACAAAGCTGCCTTTACTTAGTAACAAAGGAACAGTCAGTCGCCGGAATCCCTCCCTCTCAAGAACAGGCTTGATGCATTCCTTTTCTCCAACCAAACTTTATTCTTCGCCACAGTTTTAGCATCTCGAAGGTGCGGAAAATCGTGATGTGTAAGAATTAAAACCAGCGATGGTGCGCGCGACATTCTCGTGTTGATGTAGCGGTGGAGTAGTTTCCATGTAGCACCGGGAAGAAGATGGAAAGTCTAGGTAATTGGATCTGTTTCCCGGGTGAGAGCACATGTAAGCATTGCTTGCTGAATTGTCGATTTCCTACGGACCAAGGACCATAAAGAGAAGTTAGAAGCGATTGGCCATTTTCAAAGTTAGAGACCAACAAGAAAAAGCAGACAAAATGAGAGAGATGTTTGGGAACAATAAGTTTGAAAAAAGATGCCTGGCTTCTCGAGGACACTGTTCCACTTCCCCCTTTTTTCCGATTCATCCTTTGTCAGATTCTTCCATAAGGCAGCCTTATGAAGCCTAGATTACAAGTCTCATGATGTTTATTTTGAGGTGAATCTAGCAATCCCCCACAAATAATTGTTTCTGGGCCCCTCCTTGTTGAATGCCTCAAAATTCCCTCCACGGATAGATCCAACCAAGACTGATAAATAGCCTGCATTGCCTCTACAGGAATGGAACAATAAGAGCAGAGGCAGGACAAGCGGTCTCAAGAGATCCCCCCCCATTTTTCCTCCGAGACAAGAAGCATCTTCTCTTCTTGGCTTTTCTAGTTCTCGAAACAATGAATGTTCTGTTACAGAAAACATTCGTCCTTGTGATCCTTGTCGGTTCGTTAGCGGTTAGCCCGAGTCAAGTCTCGGGCTTGACCAGCTTGGAACTTCTCGCGAGAATAGATGGAGAAAATCGTCATATAGCATCATCGAGTCGGCGCCTGCTGAAGGACACCAGCACAGAGCTGATGACCGGCAAGACATCTGCAAGACAAGCTGCAGGCATCGATCCTAACCAGTCGAGCAAAAGACGAGTTCGAGGAGGCTCGGATCCTATCCACAACAGGTCCTAGTTCATCCTGGTCCTCCTTCAAATGGAAGACGGGCCAGGACCAAATTTGCCGGAAATGCTAGACGACATGAGATGAGCCATTTCGGGGATCCCAAATAGTTACGCTAGAATTGATTATGGCTAGTTCGTTTGTTCTTCTGCGCTCTTTGTTCTTGGTTTTTCGGTCCTTGTTAAGCGTAGAGATTTGTATAGCAAAGAGATTAGTATAGGCGAGTTTGTTCGATCAGTAAAACGAAAGATCGGCTGATTGCCGTAAGTTTTGTGAGGAAGAAGTTTGATTGTCCCTTCTTCTTTTTTTCCATACTCGTTGCTGCGTGTTTCCTACACTAAAATGAAGACATTCTTTGTCTGCTCATCCAAATCTATGTCCTCATCCTAGCTCGAGGTTTAAGTTCCAAGTGCCTAATCATTCTTTTAGCAACACACAGTAAGCTGCCGGCAATGAAGACATCAGGCCACGACATTCCAAATGCTGACTTACTCTGTTCAACTGATTTTGCTTAACATTCCGGATGACTGCACAGTAACCGTTCAGTGCAGGATTCAGAATCCCTAAACTAAATCCATCGGCGAAAACTCATGGCTCTAGGAACTAGGAAGTGAATCTAAATTACTGATGCAAAATAAACAGACACGGTCTGGTCCAAATCTGCCCGCCTTTCTCTGGTGCCGACATGAGCTGAGGAACACACGAGACTAACAAGTCGAGATATCGCTGTTAGTGTTTCATCAGACAGCAAAAATGAGTTACTAGGCTGCTTGCTAGGGGTGAATTCCTGCGTCGTTTGATTCCCGAGATATAACCCGAAATCGATCCTGCGATCTCTGATTCCGAAAACTGGAACCGGGAATTGTCCACTTTGTCTCCTTTAAGCTAGATAGCTATCTAAATCAAGTGGTGACCGCTTTTTTTCACATCAAAGACCGTGGTTCAAAATCTGTAGATGGCCAAACGTTTATTGCAACATAAAGGTTCAAAAGCCGGTTCAACCCGGTTCATAAAACTTAATACACCCACTGCTAGTGCTAGCCTTCTAGGTTGTCTTATGTAGCATAATGCGCATATGGCCCTGATTTGGAAGCATTGTTTATGATGTAAACGAAGCAAGTGATACAATTTTCACTATTTAAAGGCGGAATGTTGCCAAACATCTAAGCAAATACTCGAAAATGAACACCGTCAATTTAAAAATTGAAGATCGTAGAGCTCGGAGCGATTCGTGTAATTCAGATAATCCATGGCCAACTTGCGTAGGGGTGTCAAATGGGTGGGTTGGGTCAGGTTTGGGTCAGGTCATAAATGGTTCGACTCAAATCAACCCATTAACCTGTTTATGATCCGTTTATGCACAATACAAATTTATTGACCCATACCCAACCCGACCCATACCCAGCCCAACCCAACCCATTTAAGGAAACACTTCTATATTTAATTTGATCTTTGTACCCCGGACCCAGCCTTGGTCCCAGCCCCGGCCCCAGTACCCGCCACCGGTCCCTGCCCCGGCGGTGGTCCCCACCACCCCGGCCTCGGTCCCCACCACTGGTCCGGGCCCCGGCCGCAGTCCCCGCCACCCTGGCCTCAACACCGATCCCCGGCATCGATCCTAGCCCCGGCCCCTGTGCCCGCCCCCGACCCCCAATCGCCGGCCCATTCCTGGTACCGTCACCGGCCCCAGCCCCGGTCCCCGACCCCGGCCCCGGCCCCGAACCCCAGCCCCGGTCCCCGGCTCCATTCGCGAACCCGGCCCCAAACCTGGCCCCGCCCTAGGTCTCCACCCCTGCCCCAATCCCGGCCCCTTTCGCTGACCCGACCCCGATCCTCGACCCCGAACCCGGCCTCGGTCCCTGATCCCGGCCCCCGCCCTAGTCCCCGTCTATTAAAGGAAGGAGATGAGATTAAATTAAATGTGTCATAAATGGGTTTAGACCAAACTCATTAAGACCCATCTATTTTTGTCTTCTTGTTGTAAAACCCATTTAGGGCTAATAAGAGAAATAAGAGTGACTCATTAATAATCAATTTAAAGATAAATGGGTCTATAAATGGGTTTTAGACCCATTTTGACAGGTCTAAACTTGCGTAAACCCCCGCCCTCGTGTGATCATCGGCGTGACCCGCCCGCCCATTATTCGGGCGGGCCCGAAGAAATTGGAGTACATTTTGCCAAAACGGGCGGGCTTGGGCCTCGTCTTTTCTTTAGATGGACCTCGTGACGTCAGCGCATTGGGCCGAACGGGCTTGGGCCTCGCCTTTTCTTTAGATGGGCCTCTTGACGTCAACCCTGAGGTGGGGGGTGTCAATGGGCCGGGCCGGGTCTCGGCCCGGATTTGGGCCGAAAATATTTTTTTCTTTCCTTTTTTAAAAATTTTTTTGAATTAAAATTAATTAACAAACCATCAAATGAAAAAATATAAAAATAAAATATAAAAATAAATTTAATTTAAAAGAAAAAAATAGGTATTTACAAAAATTTGGCGTCGAGCCGGCCCGGCCCGAAAAGGCAGAAAAATTTCGGGCCGGGTCGAGCCGGCCCGTCCGGCGCGGGCCAAATTGACAGCCCTACCCTGAGGCCCAAATAGGTCCAATGGACTTGAATCGCAGTTCGGGCTCGGACGATACAGGAACGCAGTCACCGAGAAAGAGGAAAGATCCATTCCCAACCGTTGGATCTAGGGTTTCTCGAGCCATTCCGTTCATATATATAAATATGGCGAACTCCACAGCCTCCTCTTCTTCCTCTAGCGAGCCGATTTCCTGAGAGAGAGAGAGAGAGGCAGAGGCGCGGACGCACAAAATGGTTCAGCGTCTCACGTATCGCAAGCGGCATAGCTATGCTACTAAGTCGAACCAGCACAGAGTTGTGAAGACTCCCGGTATGAATTCTTTATCTCTCGTTTGATCTCATCCAACGTTGTAGAGATTATGTTGAGATTAGATTTGAATGCATCGTCGCTTGTCGGATGATGTGCTGAGTTGTTCGATTGAAATTGGAAAATTGGAGTGTAGGAGGGAAGCTGGTTTACCAGACCACCAAGAAGAGAGCGAGTGGCCCCAAATGCCCAGTCACGGGCAAGAGGATACAGGGGGTATGTATTTCTGTTGCTTCCCTCGCCTAATTACGTTAGTGTTCAATCGAGCTGTGTCTAGTAGATCTTCAGGCGATTTGATACTGGTGTACTTGATGTTGGCCGCTGTATGAATAGTTTCGAATGTCGCAGATGGATGGTCTGTTCTTGATTGGATTTATTAGTTGAATTTGTGAAATTTGTCTGAATGCTTGGTTGGCCCGCATTCTGATTACCACAAAACTAGAGCGATGGCGAATAGGTAGTTTATTGTGGGTCCTGTGATTGAATAGCTATGTGAAATGATGTATGACCAACAGTTAGACGTGGAACTAAGAGAATGCTTTGATCAAATGAAGAATCATTGATGAGGAAGTACAGAATGAATGAGGACGAATCAATAAAAAAATGGTGAATGTATTTTGTTGCGATGGAAGAAATTTGATAAACGGATGACGGGAACTATGACAATATGCAAAAGAATTAAAAAAGAAAAAAGAAAAAGGATTGCTCGTGCTCCACTTCCAACATAAGGTCATTGAAGTGCAGGAAAGGAATTGAAAGAGAGAAGAAGCAAGCAGACACCAAACTAAGTTGTCCTGTAGGGACTTTGGCCTCTTATGGAATGTCATCTAAAAAAAAAGGGATTTTTAATAATTTTATATGAGACAAAGTCGTATCTCAGATGGCCTAAACATGGGTCGCATTTCAGTGGTCATTTCAGTTGCTACTTGCATGTGGCCTCTATGTTCCATGTTTTAATGAGTTTAAAGATTTAGTTTATCGCTTAAAAGTAGCATAGTAAATTAGGAACTGGTGCTACATAGATAATAGCTGGAACTGAAATAGGTTATACTGTCTTTGCTTTTTGCAGTAGGCTTTGACCTTCTTCCACTAACTACAATGTGCCATGTTGTAGATTCCTCACTTAAGGCCAGCAGAATACAAGAGATCGAGATTGTCTAGAAATCGCAGAACTGTAAACCGGGCATATGGTGGAGTCTTGTCTGGAGGAGCTGTTCGAGAGAGGTGCAAATATTACTCACTGCACTACTTTCTTGAGATTTTTGTTCCTCTTGTCAACAAACAAGAAACTCTGTGATTTAATTAAATTATTATTTGACATTAACAGGATCATCAGAGCATTCTTAGTGGAAGAGCAGAAGATTGTGAAGAAGGTATTGAAGATTCAGAAGGCAAAGGAAAAGCTTGCCTCAAAAAGCTGAGCATGCAGAACCTGGGAACCACTTTGAGTTAGACCTGGCGAAGGGTGTAATTTTGGGCTTACATTTAATGATAGGGAGTCATAGAAAAGCAATGTGAGACCATTGGAGATGATTTTGTCGACAAATTCATTGAGCTGATGTTTTTGTTTCTCTTTCCCTTTTAATTGCTTCTTGGTGATACTGTAAAATCATGTACTATCTGCTTTCCTTCAATACCAGATTAGTTGGTTTTTAGTTTTTATACACGGTTCATTTCCATTGCTCTGGATCCTCCTTTGCAATGGTTTTTTTTCCCCTTTTGCCTTCTATGATTCAGTTTGAGATTTGCAGTTCCTGGTAGGGCTGTCAATTTGGCCCGCGCCCGGCCTGAAAATTTTCTTGCATTTTCGGGCCGGCCCGACGCTAAATTTTTTTTAATACTCGTTTTTTCTTTTAAATTTAATTTATTTTTATATTTTTTCATTTGATGGTTTGTTAATTGATTTTGATTAAAAAAAATTAAAAAGGAAAGAAAAAAACAATTTGGTCCGACTAGGCCCAGCTCGGTTCGGGTAGGCCCGACGCCAAATTTTTTTTAATACTCGTTTTTTTCTTTTTTATATTTTTTCATTTGATGGTTTGTTAATTGATTTTGATTAAAAAAAATTAAAAAGGAAAGAAAAAAACAATTCGGTCCGACTCGGCCCAGCCCGGTTCGGGTAGGCTCGACGCCAATTTTTTTTTAATACTCGTTTTTTCTTTTAAATTTAATTTATTATTATATTTTCTTTTTTATATTTTTTCATTTGATGGTTTGTTAATTGATTTTGATTAAAAAAAATTAAAAAGGAAAGAAAAAAACAATTCGGTCCGACTCGGCCCAGCCCGGTTCGGGTAGGCTCGACGCCAAATTTTTTTTAATACTCGTTTTTTCTTTTAAATTTAATTTATTTTTATATTTTCTTTTTTTATATTTTTTCATTTGATGGTTTGTTAATTGATTTTGATTAAAAAAATTAAAAAGGAAAGAAAAAAACAATCCGGTCCGACTCGGCCCAGCCCGGTTCGGGTAGGCTCGAGCATGGTATTGCTCGGCTCGGGTCGGGTCGAGACCCGGCCCATTGACACCCCTAGTTCCTGGTATGGAACTGACAATGTTCTAGAGATCATCTTGATTGGTGTATGACGGATGAGGGCTGAGCGGTTTTAAGTTTCGTACGGGTTTCACTTAGAACTTGGTTTCTATCCGTCAGACTAGATTCCTCATTTTTTGGAACCTGCAACCTACTCTGCATACATTGAAACTTGAAACCTACCTCAATTTCTGTTGTAACTCATCGATTTTCAGTCATAAATGTTGCTAGAAGTTTAGATTAATGGTTTCACATGCGGAAAAAAAAAAAAAATCACCTATCTGAAATTTACCCATCGAAGTAGGTTTTTCAATTTTCGAAATCTGAAACTTATCCTCCGGACAGGTTTCTTACAAGTCCGATTTTGAATTTTAAATTTTATCTTAAAATCATAGTCGCCCCTATGACGGGCTTGATATCGCCTGCTTAACCTTTCCTCAGAAGGTTAGGCACCTGCCCTTGGGATCTGGATAGTCCGTTTTCAGACGGCCGGCCCAGATCTCCTGTTTTTATGAGGCAATTTTCTGAATTTTTTATATATAATTTGTTAGTAATAATCTGAATCGTCCATTCATAACACGGACGGCCCGAATTCAAGGGCAAGACCTAACCTTCTGAGGAAAGGTTAGGCGATCCCTTTCTGGATATCAAATAGCTTTCACAATTGCGAAAGGATCTTTTTTCAAGCTGGCGGACATGTTGGGGCGGCTTGATAGCTTGATACTTGGGCTAAAGGAGGCACATTGGAACTTAGTAATGGGCTTTGTTTAGGTTTAATGTGGCCTGAATTTGCAAGTTGTCCTCGGCACATGCATGTCCTCCTCCTCCATGGCCGACTGGAAGATGGAAGCATCAAATGGTTAAAGCTTGCTTTACGATGGGCTCAAAAGGTCATTCTTGATGCACATGATAGGGGAACCTGTCGCTCTTGGAGTACAACATACTCGATCTTTTCGACTTATCGAAGAATGTTGATTGATTCCTGTGCATTGGTAGACACCAAGACCGTCGAACTTTATATTCAATCCGATGTTTTGCCAAACAGAATTATTTGCTTGGGACCTAAAAATTTACTGGTTTGTACGTTCCTAATGGCGGGGCCATGTGAGTTCGGCCCATTTTTTATATTGAGAGGTCGACTTAGATTAATTTGATATGCGAACGGTCACTTCAGGATTCGACAGGTCGCGTAACTATTGCACCTGGCCGAAGCAGGAGGGGTGAATAAAAAAAAAAAATGAGAGCCCCATAAATAGAGATCTAAACAATTAGTACATGTGGCGTCGGCCTACTGGTTGTATCTCCTGCATATGTTTCAAAATTAGTATACTAATTTAAATGCTAAGCATTATACTGATAGCGACTTGCAAAATCAGTACAACTAAATTAAATGGTACTTGGAGTCTATTTGCACCATGTCACATCACATAACATGTCATTTTTGTATATTTGACATGGCCACATTATTATTTGATAATTTAGTGGTATAAGCTTTTCTAAATACAAAGAAGAGAAAATTTCAAATAAAAGACTAAAGTGGTCTTTATTTCAAATAAGGATATGAAACACCATATTTGTTTCAAAGAAGGGCCTAACCTATGGCATTTTTTGTCATTTACTTTTTTTTTTTATGTTTTCCTTTTTCTTTTCTTTTCTTTTTCCTTTTTCCCTCTCCCCTCCTCCGATCATCACCAGTGTCAGGCGAGGGTTGCCCTCACCCTTGGTTAGGCCCTTCTTCAAAATAAAGAGTGTACTTCATATCCTTATTTGAAACAAGATTCATTTGAAGCCCTTATTTGTGAAAATGATGGCACTTTATGCTCTTTTTTGGAATTTCCCCGACAAACAATATGAAAGATCGGGAGAAAATCAAATCTTAATCCTTTGTAATATGTACAATCTAAGGGACTTGATTTTTGAGGCTGTATTCGTGGGGTGTATCGCAAGATACAATAGAAGATGTAGCCAACAATATATTCTGATTCATATGCCAAACTTTCCATAACAGTAGTCCTATATATCTCCAGTCATCAGCCACACTTGGGAAGATCCAGCCAAAAAACAAAAACAAATGAAAAGCAAATAAATAAAAGTTTGGGAAGAAACAGCGAGCATGGGTTCAACCTAAAATTATTATTTTTTTAAAAAAAACATTTTTCACTAAAGAAAAATTTTCTACAAGTAAACAAATGATTTCCATTCTCTCTTACCAAAGAAATAAATGAAAATCACCTAACTCTCTCCTAGAGAACCACGACATTGTGCGTGAGTCGTGGACTACAACCTTGGAAGTCATCCATATCCCCCATCCGAGCTATTGTCGTATCACTTCGATGACTAATTTAGGTGAAGCACTTGGTGGGAGGATAACAATACGTTGACAAATCACTTGTTGCATCCCACACCAAGTTTGACTTCCATGCATCCCCCACGTTCCAATAATTGCCCGGACCGTAGGGAGGACCGCCGAGCCCGACCGCCTCCCACGGCTCATCGCGGCTCGGGTTTCTCGGCAACAAAGAAGAAGCTTCTTCTTCCCCGCCGCTGCCGCCGACAATCGCGTTGTTCGCTTGCGTTCCAATCGGTAGAGTCAGTAGTGAGCAGCCGTCGCTGAACCGTTCTTGATGGTCGTTTAAATCGCACTCGAAGCTCCTAAAAACATGTCCGAACGCAGAGGTCGACGTGTTCTGAAGAAGGGAGGAGATATCCGAGGCCGTCGTCTCTTGGAGATGTGGGAAGAGGAAGTGACTAGGATTCGGGTCGATGCTCGACGAGAACATGGCAAAGTCTAGATTACTCCACGGGACAAGTGATGGTGAGTCCAAGATGGGAGTGAGATTGTTAGGAGGAATGTGAAAGGAGGAGTTGGTTTTGGTTGGGGATGGTGAGAAGGAAGCAGTGTCTGGGCTTAGTTGAGAGTAAATGAGCGAGCTTGCAGTTTCTGAGGCGGGAGTTTCAGATGGTAACATTGGCGAGACATAAGAGTAAGCGAGAGATCTTTGAGAGTTCGAGTTCGTTTTCTTGAAAATCCTGCATATCGCCCACGAGTCCTGCAAGAACACCGAGAATAATGAATTTGATCAGCTCATGAGTTCGATTAAATCGAGAATAAACTGCTACTTTGCGAAATATCATGAAAGACATGCAAGGACATACTTGCCCTAACCCCGCTTTGCGAGTAAACTGACGAAATCCCAAAGAAAAAGGAAAATCTTTCTATACATGCAAGAGTAAAACTTGTTGAGCATATATGTTTCTCACATGGGCTGGAACGTTTTGCGACGACAAGTCGGTGAGAGAAGGGAGGCGAAACTCGTGCATCATCCAGTCGGTCTTGACGCCCTTAGCAGCTCTACCTTTGTAGAAGACCAGGGACTTCTTCAGCCCTATGCACTTGGACCCTTCCGACGAGTAGATCGGCCGGTCCGTCCCGGTGGCTTTCCAAAAACCAGCCCCGGTTACCCGGTTCGGCCTCGCACTGTTCCGGTACTTCCGGTCCCTCGGGCAGTAGAAGTACCACTCTTTCTCTCCTGTAGTCGCCAACTCTTCATGGCCAAAAATATAAAAAAAAAAAATTAAAATTACAAAGTTGAATCTCATTATCCATTAAAACCTAACTAACTCTTATCAATGTAAAGTTTATCCTATATTACCGCAAAAGGAAAAATGAATCAACAGTCGATTAATGGGTGTTTAACTTACTAGGGAGATCCCATGGATCAAATTTGTAAATGTCGAGTTGCCGAATGAGCTCGATGCTAAGAGGCCGGTGTTGGATCTTCCTCCTGAGGTAAAACCCTACGAGCTCTTCGTCTGTCGGATGAAACCTAAAGCCAGGAAGCATCACTTCATCCATTGATATCTCACGATCAACTCTCTCTTCCATTAAAGAACTCATGCGCTCTCTTTTCTTGAAGCACACACGCGCAGAGAAACTAAAGATGTACTGTCTTTCACTTATGACCCTCGATCTAAAACCCTAGCTAGAGTAAAATGACAGAGAGAGGGGGAGAGAGAGAGAGAGTCTGTGAAGTTTGAAGAGGGGAGACAAGGATGGTTAATATGAGTGATGAAGGGTTTGTGTTAATTGGAGGGAGATTATATGCTACCTGAGGAGGGGTCTGCCTCCGAAGGATCAGCCGTCTTTTCTGGTGGACTTTTAATTGGGACTAAGCTTTGTGTCTTCTCCGACTAACTTCAAACCAATCCCAAAAAAATGAGGAAAACAAAAAAAAAAAGAGAAACACCAACCGATGACAACCCAAGTCAAGAAAATGGATTTTGGAGCGATAGACCAACAACGCTGGTGTAAATTACAACTATCTACTTTCTCAAATCTAATAGCGAATAAAATCGTTTGTCTAAAATTTCAAATGGCATTTGTTATAATTATTCATTGATTCTTTCTTCATTCAACTAAACTCTTGCTTCAGAAAAACTGTAACGTACCTTGAAGCACCATGAATCATGAGAATTAACATGTTAATTGTTGAAATCCTTTTTTCTTTGACGGGAACTAATAATGATTAGAAAAGTAAATAACACGACGTTTCGAGAGCATCTAAATTTTCTCATCTTTTGTTTCTGGCTTTTTTTTTTTTTTTTTTTTTTTACTGATCTCGTTATTTTCTCTCTTCTTCTAGAGTGAAAACCCCCCATCTTGGGTTTTGTTCAAATGTGTCAAGTTTAGGAATCTCGAGAACCACCAAATCAACAGTGTATGGGGATTAGGCCCCATTCTTTACCACCCCACATTTTGCTCATATCTATCTCATGACACTTTTTCTCTCTATCCATCCACTGCGAATCAAGACAAAAAGGGAGATTGTAAATGCGAGTGTCTTTCTGGTTTGAATTGTTATTTGGAAACAACTCCCAATGCAATGGGATCTTATAAAACTAGGGTCAGTCTGAGTTTTGATACATATATTTTAATGAAACTGAGTTCTCAGAATCCGAAAATTCAGGTTCTATTCCATTCTCCCGAGCTTCTATTCCCACTGTTACTTGTCAGATTGAAATCGCCTGTTTAACTTCTTTCTTTCTTTTTCCCAACTCTCTTCATGAATCTGAAGATACCGCCAGAGAGAGAGAGAGAGAGAGGGGTCAAAGGGGACCATTTCATGATATCCTTAAACTAATCAAACCATGTTTAGGGCATCTGTTTGACCTTAGGAAGAAACCACGACGCTCGTCTATCCTCTCTCCTCAAGACAAACAGGTGGAGACAGTAGCAGATAGGTTGTCTTAGGAGTCCCTTCTTGACTCAGGAAAAACACTTGGACACACAGCATCTTTCAATAGAAGTATAAAAATATATAGGGGAGTATGTTTACAGTTGACTTCTTTATACAGGCACTAAACTTCGCCTCTCTCCTTTGCGGAACGGTTACATCCAAACGTATGTGAGTCGTCCTCTATCCCGTAAGTACCCACCTTTGGTGTCTCTATGAGTCTCACATATTGAAATTTACAGAAATTAGGTTTCATCAATGGTTGAGATTTATCGAGACTTCGAGAGGAGCACCAGACCGGATAGAGGATTTTCATTCCATCAAAAAAGTAAAACTAACACGCAGGGCAATTTGTTGTGGGGTCGCCAAGTTCTATGCTCGTCACGTGATGCACTAGACCAATATGATCTACCACTTAATCCAACACGAGGGTCTTAAAATCTAGACCCCACACACTAGTCCTCTTTGAGAGCTTGAAGTACAGGCTGCAACTCGCCCGCATGAAGCGGAAAAGCTAGTAATCGCCGGTTTCTTTGAGAGCTTTAAAGTACAAACTTTCATGGAAGTGGCGATAAACTTACCCTAATTACAACTTAGAGTCTGCCATGCTGTAGATTATAAAGAGTGTAATATATATGTTTTTGGCAATCTCAAGATGCAAAGCGTGAGATTTTTAAATTAGAGAAGGCAAAATGTAATTGTGGAGAAATATGAGCATGGATTTTGTAATTTTATATATGCAAACTATCTTATTCTACCTCCACATAGAGAACCAGAAAATGTTAAAAGAGTATTTAGCTTAGTTTGTTATTCATTATAATTTCCTAGCTGTGGCTTCTACAACCGAAGATTTCACGGTACAACTTCGTCATGAATGTCACTTCATTCATGATCATATGTAGAGGTGCACGAGAGAAAATCCAAATATGATGAAGGGAAATGTTTTATGGCGGTACAATCTCAATCATAAATCCACACATCATGATGTAGGACAACTAGCATATAATTTTTGAGAAAAACGCAATATTACGATTTTAGATAGAGTTTTAGGTATTTTTCTATTTTAAGAATTTTAACGATATAGATAATCGTGATATTTGATTTCAATTCCCTTTGATTAGATTAGATTAGATTTATTTTAGTGTTATCTTCTACAATCTCATTTCCTTTAGGAGTCTTATCTATATAAAGGACGTCCTCCATTTGTAATGGACATGTTATCATCAATTAAACACAGTTTATTCTGAGGAATTGTTTTCCTGTTATCGCTTACCCTGCATCATTTGGTATCAGAGCAAGGTTTCTCCTGGAGACGATGTCTCATAACGTGAAGCGATATACTTTCGTAGCTGAGGGCCATCTTGGTGTGCCTATTACACGGAAGGTGTTTACCCAGTTTGCCGAGGAAACTCGACGAGCTCTGCAAGACCGCCGACGGACGATGCAAGACTTGCTTGACGCTACCCAACGGTTGTCTGCAAACCCAAGCCACACACCTGGCGTTCTTCCAGCCGAGTGAATTCCTATCGCTCGTGATCCCGAAGTAGCTATGGATCGTGGGGCAAATCACCGACGTCACCGACAAAAGGCAACAAGCCTATGTTGAGGATTTTGAAGAAGATTTTCAGGACATGCCTATTCGAGGAGGTCGCAGATATGGTGGATTCCACTATGAGCATGTTCGTGGAGGTTGACGATATCCTGAACAATATCAATTGAATGTTGATCTCTCTGCCTTCAAGGGCAATTCGGATATCAAAGACTTTCTGGAGTGGCTCTGGGAGGTTGAGGAGTTCTTTGAAGCCATGGATATCGATGAGGAAGACCAAGTAAAATTCGTGGCGAAAAAGTTGAGGCGTGACACTTTAACCTGCTGGGAGCAGACGCAAATATCCCGACGTCGACAAGGAAAAACGCCCATCCGAACGTGGAGACGGATGAAACGAATGTTAAAGGTTCAGTTCCTTCCACCTGACTATGAACAAAACTCGTTAAATTCAAACCACTTGCTAAATTTTTTGTGCCCTTCTTTTCCTCAATTTCCTACCATGGCCTCCAAAGCTCCCATCGAGGGCAAGAACCAGTTTTTCGAGAAATTAGAGAAAGAATCGAGGGTGGAAGAAGAGGCGAAGCAAAAAGACCCGGAGATCATTCCCGAAGCCGAGACTTCCGTCGAAAAAGCAGTCGAACATGATGGGGATGATGTCTAGGAAGTTAAGAAAGGCGATGAGAGTCCAAAAGAAAGTTTAAATCTAGCGAAAAATCTGGACTATGCTGATTTTATTAAGGAGAATTCTTTAGGTGATGGAAAGTCAGATGCCTTAGTGATGGTTTTTTACTCGAGTAAGCTACTGTCCCTTGCTGCACTGCACGATTGGGTATCTAAGAATGATATTCGGAATTTTGAGATATTTAATTATGTTCAACCGTCGGTTCAATCATCTTTGGATGGATTTAACGTATCAATATTCGCTTATGGACAAGATAATCCAGGAAAGACGCACGCCATGGAAGGATCAGCCATGATCTTGGTCTGTATGCTTGTCGTTTTGAGGAGTTCTTCAATTAGCGAATTCAGATGCAATTGCCACATCTAAATATGATTTCTCTATCACAGTTTTGAAACTCTACAATCAACAGAAAAACATCGAAAATCCATTGGATTCTTTGAAGTTTCAGAAAAGAGGCCGGATGAGGAGCAAGAAGAGGAAGAGAAACTGGAAATACATGAGAAAGCAGATCCAGACACGACGAACTCGAGTACGAGTTCTTCTGAAGAAGATGAGAAATAATGTAGGACAACTAGTGTGTAGTTGCCTGGAGAAACATGATCAAGTCATTTAGATATCTTTTCGAATAGTTTTTTCTATTTTAGGAAATTGAGCTATATCTTTAATCGTAATATTTGATTAGAATTCCATTTGATTATATTTGATTTGATTCTTAATATTTCGTTTAGGGTTATCTTTAGGGTATCTTTAAGTTATCTTTAGGTTATCTTTATAAAATCTGGAGTCCTATCTATATAAAGGACGTCCGCCTTTGTAATAATCACGTTAGCATTCAATCAAATTCGAGTATTCATTTGGGATTGTTTTCCTGTTATTGCTTCTCTTTGCGTCACATCATCACCCTCTGCTTCCTATTGTGGAATATTTGGATCGTTTTGCTTATAGTCTCTCCCTCTGCTTACTCCTTAAATCCTCCCCTCTTCCCCAGTTATCCTTCTGAAACACCACCAAACCGCCCATGTTTCAAGTAGAGGTGGCAATATGGGTCACAAACCCATATTTGTAAAAAATTGGTCAAATATGGGTCATTAACTTTTAAACGGTTCACTAAAAATGAGTCACACTTAAATCAATTTTTGATCCATATTGACCCACTTTCGATCCATAAGGACAACATCCTTTCACAAGTTATAAATGGTACTAGGACCGGGGCTGGGGGCCGAGGTCGGGGTCGGGTCTCGGGGCCGGGGCCGGGGCTGGGGCCATGATCGGGACCGAAGCCGGGGTCGGGGCCCTTGACCGGGGCCGGAGGAGGGGGCGGGGGAGGGGGCGGGGGCGGGGTCGGGTTTCGGGGCCGGGGTTGGGGTTGGGGCTGGGGCCGGGACCAGGGTCGGGGCCGGGACCCGGGGCCGTGACCGGAGCAGGGTCCGGGACCCGGGGCCGTGACCGGAGCCGGGTCCCAAGGCCATGGCCGAAGCCGGGGGCTGGGGCCGGGGCCGAGTCCAGGGACTATGGCCGTGACCGGGGTCGAGGCCGGGGCCGGGGGCCGTAAACGGGGCCGGGTCCCGAGGCCAGGGTTGGGAGTCAGGACCGGTGCCAGGGCCGGTGGACCAGGATCGGAATCGGGGTCGGTGCCGGGGCCGGGGATCAGGGACGGGGCCTGGGCAAGGGCCAAGGACTGGGCCGGTGCAGGGACCGGGGTCGTGAAGTATTTTAGTAATATTATTTTCTTAAAATATTATTATGTTTTGATAATATATGTCAAAATAGGTTGGGTCGGGTATGGGTCAATCGCGAATCGAGTTGGGTTTGGGTCATTAAATATGGGTCAGATGGATCAATATGGGTCGGACCATATTCAACCCGACCCAAACCCGACCCGACCCACCAATTTGCCACCTCTAGTTTCAAACCCCACTTCGTCTTTTCTTCTGTTCCTCACATCTCTTTCCCCTTTCCCGAGAACGAAGAAAGCGAGTTTCGACATATAATAAGAAACTTCTAACCGGGTCGTGCATGGGATTCCTCAGCTCGAAGGAGGGCCATGAGAGTGATAACTGGTGTGCACATTACAAGGCCGAGATGGGTTTTGAAGTTTGAATCCTCCTCGTAAGTCTTTCAACTTGCAGAGACTTCAATGGCGTAGTTAGGCGCAAATCGTTTTTTCATTTAGCTCGCCAAGGTTATGTCAAACTGGTTTGGAACTTCAGAGAGCAAAGGTCAGTACCGTTTGCAATTAATGGGGGGTGGTTTCACTGAGTCAAATGCCACGCTTGGGACTCCAAATTCAGTGAAACTCCCCAAATCTAGCCCCTCGGTTCGATCTCTTCCTGTCTGTTTGTTGACCTAGGGTTTGCTTCCCCCCAAGCGTGCAACACGTAATTAATAACCTACTGTAGTTTTTTAAAAGAGTCTGAACCAGTGTCAAAGTACTAGTCTTCTTCGAACACGAGCTCCCATGCCTCTTTCTGCGTAACCATTAATCCCATGGAGAAAAGTCACCGAAAACCAGAGAGTTGCCCTCACGAATATGAACCTTTATCTCACTAATTTAAACTAATGCATTATTAATCAATGTGAATGAGAAAAAGTCCACTGAGCGGTTAATGAAGTTAGGTCCATCCATCCACTGGATGATGAAAAGGATTATACGCCAGCAAAACTGTTAGCTAAGCACTAAGCAGTGTTCAGGTTAAGTAGTGAAGCTACCTCTTAGTGTGATTTTCAGAGTTCTTATGCTGTGTATATTGTGAGTAAGTTAGGGAAAAAATGTCTAGTTGCAGCAACAATTTCGAAGGTTTCAACTCCACGCTTGTTATTTAGTCTCGAAGCTTCATCCGTCAGGAGTCTTTTATCTGCCGACGATAGATCGAATCGTAGCTTGTTTGTCAATAATGCAATACATAACAAACTTGTCTGGCCTAAAAGCTGCCGAAGGAAAAAACTCTTCAAAATGTGGGTCGATATGGGCATTAACAAAGGATGTAAAGGGTCTCTTGTTGAGAAACGCAAATTGACGAGAAAATTATAAGTATCGAGAATAAAACACAATCGCGACCGGACATGTAAAAGATTACTGAAATTTGAGGATAACAAGAAGATAAAGAAAAATAAGGTCGAACAACTGATGTTTTTTTTCATTGATCAGCGATCCCACTACAAACTACGAATCGATTATTTATACAGCTATCATCAACAGACAAATATGGTTACAACGAAAGCGAACACATTCTACGTTACTCCTAGAAAGCAGTCACACGTATTTACAAGCCGTTACTAATCAAACCGACTACTTCGACAGCCATTACTTCTTCGCTCATTCATGTCTCGAGAAAATTACTGATTACTTGATGTTTCGATAATTCCTGGTAACTTACCGATATCTTTAAGAAACTGACATCTCTTTTTGATGGTTTGCTAATTACCAACATTTTTTTGCCTTTCTTACTAATACATTAATTTACTGACTCTTATGTGAATTAAAGCAGCCCACCCTTGTGGGAGTGCCATATAATCACTTCAACATATCATAGGACCTAGGTCATCGAAAAAATCTCGGAGACTCACCAAAGCATGAAAGCAAAAAAAATTCATTCACTTTTTTTTTTATGAAATGTTTATATAGGATCCGAAATATGAGTCAAATCCAACATAACGCGTAGAGGATCAATAGCAACAAGTCCAGTTCGAAGAGGCTCATATACAGAACATCTCGAAATAATACCTGGAGCGAACAACCCGGCGGTTCCTCTTTCATCAATAGCTCGCCCACTTTTATGTTGAGAAGCTATGGTAGTGTCAAGACACCATCAACACCGCGATACGGGACATCGAGCGAAGAGCTCCAATGTGCCTCCCGGTGTTAACAGATTCTCATAATCCCAGAGATTTCAATCCACACTTGAGATCATTCATATTGATCAACAAAGAGTTGCCCCCATGTATTGTCGTGCCTTCTCCTTTGATACATGGATACGAATGTCCTAGACCGACTATATCGCCGTTTACCCAGCTGTGACGACATGAGATCAAGTGAGAACTCAAGAAGGTTCCTTTTCTCATGACTTCTGCTCCTTGCATCTAGATCAGCAAACGAAAGATTGGGATGAGAATGGATAAGAGACTCGCGGGCGGTATATATCCACACCATACACTAGTAATGGGTGGCTTCGCAATTTGGGGAAGGTTTCTGGTGACAGCACCTGGAGATCCCTTCTTATTTAAGTCAGGTTTTTAAGTCTGAAATGCGATTAGCTTGCAAAATAGGTGTTAAGGCCTTATAGAAAGAGAAAGCTCTCTCCTAAGAAGTTTTCTTCGATAATGATTTCTAGGGCATCTAGGGTTCTAAATTCTCCAAATGATTTTGTTGTGGGTGTACCAAGAACTAGGATTGAGGAGTTTCATTTCATGAATAAAAGAATGGCTCCAGCAACAGAGTGTGTAACTAGGAATGAGATAGTCCAAATGTATAGGCAAAGCTAGCATGCAAAATTAAATGTTGCAACAACTTTTTCTACCAATTCACCGGACGGCTTAAATTCACTAGTGCAAGTCCGACACATTTTTATTATCCCCATCGAGTTAATACGGGTAAACTCACTAATAAATTGGACAGGAGAGACCCTTTTAGCATACGAAATTAAAGATTTCTCTTATTCGAACTTCATGGTATGTACGTGAACTACAGATACTTATGCGTTATAGAAGCGATCTTCTCACAAGTACACATGGTAAAGACCTACGTTTACACCATGCTTGAGCAAATGTGGGGACGAAGAAATCAAAGGCGGATCTTTCTTTTGGGCCTCAGATGCAGGCTTTAGCAGTAGATGTGCATTCGTTCATGGACCGAAGCCCAGTACGGCCCACTGAAATTCCAGATTAGCTGCTTACATCTTAGATCTAACTACAGCTTTGTGTCACCCTTTATCTATCACCATTTCCCCTTTTTTTGGGCCCTTTTTTTTTTTCACCATCAAGAGACTCGTTTGTACTTAGTAGGTTAACGAAACTTTAATTTCTCCATTATTCCCTAAAGGAAAACTAGGAACTAATCTAACCGACAGGCATGCCCGGGGGCGTGCACAAGGTTTGTCCAAGGATGGCGTGTTAATGATAATTACACTTGGGAGGACGAATGATTACATCTCAAGACATTTACCATGTTTTTATCTTATTATGGAACTAGTTTCGTAAGTTACGTCTAGAAATGAAATTTTAAAGAACAGTTAGGCCATAAGGGGATTCACGTTTCTTTGATTCGTCGCGGTTCATTTTTCGTCCTTGTTTTTTTTTTCCCCCCGCCTCTCTTTTGGATCGACCAGCAGAGGTCACATTGTCCCTTTGAGAAATTAAGACTCCGTTTGTTTAGCGAAAAATTGCCGATTATGAAAATATTTTTCAAAAGACGATCACTTGTATCGCTTATAAAAACGAATGAACGTAAAAATATTTTCATTATCCACAAAAAATATTTTGAAAATAACGACATTATCTTTCATTAACAAATTATTCCGGACGATACAAAAGATCATTTTTAATGGAAATATCTTTTAAAATCGTTCATTTTCTGTGTGGAGTCTAAACACAGATTCATCACAAATTGCTGCTATCGTTTTCAATCGGCACTTAATTCAATTCGTGGAACTGTTCTGGGAAGCCTCTCCAAGTTCCAGCGCATTAATTGTGCGATTCTCGATGCGATGTGTGGCTTTCGTCGCTTCTGTTCAGATTCACGGGCATATAAAGTGGGTTCGGATTTTTGGGAGTTTCTGTTGCTTATCTCTCCTTCATCCAGTTCGCTTCGATTACCACTTGGAAAATGGATCTCTAACCTTTCCTCAGAAGGTTAGGTCTTGACACTTAGCCTCAAATACTGCCACGTGTCATGATGACTGTTGAGATGGATCTGTCCATTTTTTTTCCTTTTTTCTTTTTCTAATTTTTGGGTCTATTTCAATATCCATGGGGGACCCGGTTGCAATAAAATGCACGAAATTAAAGTTTGAAATTGATACCAGATATTTTGTATAACCTATCTTGGTTTCTCTTTTTCCTCTTGATGGATGGGTTTCAAGTTGCAGGGATGCGAATTTAAATAAAATTAATGTGGGCGATGTGCCGCGATGATCACATTTCTAATATGCCGATACAATAATTAGTTTGTTTTTTTATTTTCTTTTCTAGTTAGCCCATATAAAATTACTTATGCATCTCTCTCTTTTTTTGCATGTGTTTGTGCGCACGCGTCGCGTGTAAGTAAAGATTATTTCTCATCTAAAATTACCATTATTCTATTGAGTTCATAAGTCCGGGAAATCAAAAACACATTAATTTGTTCGATTTTCGACCTTATGCGTACGGCCTTCCAATTTCTATTAGCCCTTCTAACGCCTAGATCCGGATTCCTAACAAAACCGATCGAGCATGAGGAAATAAAGAAGACCGACATCAGAAGGTGCTGATCCAATTCCATTCGCGAGGAACCCACGAATGTCTTTAGCTAAAAGATCCTTGGACGCTTCGAATAGCTGGCATCACGGACGCGACATTGTCCGATTATTTCAAACGCGCGTGGGACCACCTCCTCCGTCCCCGCGAATTAACAATTCAATCACTCGAAAATTGAACAACCCAGATCTGAGATCTCCCACCGTCACGTCCGTCCGTCCGTCCGCCGGCCGGCAATCGTCTCCCTCGAACTTGAAGCCATCGCGACGCGTGGCGACCGGATCACCCTTTGATAAGGACCGTGCTCCTTCGACGGTGCATTTGTGATTTCGATGTGTGTAGATACTTTGGTATAGAGGTTGTCATCTATGAATATCTGGCCCATTACCAACATCTAAAATCGTCCTAATTGTTTTCTCCACCCAGTCATTCATAAATCGTCATAAATTGCTAATCATATACGATTTTGTGTACTAATTTTTACGATGTCTAGTTGATAAGGGCTCTTGAGCTATTTGCTGAACATATATTAACAACGAAAATTTTACACTGTAAAGCATTAATTGCTTGTCATACCTCAAAAAAAGGTCCATTGAAAAGTTCTAACCTTTTCTTATTTGGTAACTTTTTTAGTAAGCATGTAAATAGTCACAAAAGGCTAGAGAAAAAAAAAAAGGTTGGTAAAGAGCGACCCTTTGGACTTCACCATTAGGGTCACGTTTCCGTTATGTAACGTTCGGATCGAGCCATAGTTATTTCGCTCCACCAAGGACTCGAATGTCCGAGGTTGGCATACAGCTCCACCAAAATATAGCCACGAGCTATATGCATGGCTAGTGGTGTAATCAAGCCGAATCAACGTCGTGGAGGGCATTGCATCTTAATTTTGTTTTTTTTTTTATAACCAACGTGCTCGGGCCAGCTTGCGCGCACCTCGATTATTCCTCGGGGGTGACTAGCACAGCAATCTACCGCCATGACCCCCCACTTAAATCATAAGTGCTCAGCTGGGGAATCGAACATGGGACCAGTGCGGCTAACCACACAATTTCAAGTGCGCCCTAACCAACTGAGCTACCCAATGGGTGGGTTAATTTTGTTTTGTTTCCCCTGGTATAATTCAACAAACGATTCCTCAACTTTAATCAATGTAAGATGTTCTTTCTCTATGATTTCAAATCCATTAAAATCGATGACAATTCTTCAAAGGCAAAAAATCCATTAACACTATGCGTATTTACATGCTTATATGTTAAGAAATGCAAACGCAACGGGTAAAAATTCCATCATCCATTAGGTTCGTAAATTAATCAATTTAATTCCCTCAAAAGTTCGAATGCAATGTGATTAGAGTATAGTAATTCTTCATGTTAATTAATAAAGCCTAACTTCTATATTAACAAGCAAAATGAAGATGCGATGCCCTCAATTAAATGTTGGCTGGGGCAATTTGGAAGAAAAAAAAACAGTAGAATTTGAAAAACAGAAAGAAAGGGGAAAAAAAAAAAGGAAAATAGGGAGATTTAATCACGGCCGTCCAAATAGCATTTTGCTTGGTTCTTTTAGAGGGTAACTTTAAGACGCGAAGTTACCCCAACTCTAAAGTACTACAATCATTTACTTATTTTTTTCGCTTAATTTCTCTTTAGCCATCTTTCTGATTTGATGGGTTATAAATTATGGACGTCGCTCGGACACAAATTTGAACAAAATTAAATGTCAGTGATGATCATATCTACAATCCACCATCTCATACCAAGTCATTTATACATCTGTGTGTGTGTCCGTGAACGCGATCCGAATCGTTTGCCCTTCTCTTAGAAGGGCAGACACCTATCATTGCGATATGGGCCGTCCGTTTTTAATCGGACGGCCCAGATCTCATATTTTTAGGGGGTAATTTTTTGAATTTTTTTATTTTTAATTTATTTTAGTAATAATCTGGGCCATCCATGTATAACATGGATGGTCCGGATTCAAAGGGCAGAGCATACCATTTTAAAGGAATGGCAAACGATCCCTTCACCCGTGAACGTGCCATGTGTGAATAACCGTCATTTCTCATCTAAAATTCTCATATCCTATTGAGTTCCTAAGTCCGAGAAATCAAAACGCATCCATTTCTTCGTTCGGATCCCTAACGAAACCCAGCATGAGGATATGTTCACTACAAGTCCTAAAACTTGTCGCTTTAGTGCGATTGAGTCCTAAAACTTGTGAAAAGTTCAATTGAGTCCTAAAACTTGTCAAATTGATAAAATTAAGTCATTCCCTTAACACCATCAAATTTTTTAATAGAATATGCTGACGTTGCACATTTCTCTTTCCTACGTGGCAATTTCAGTTGATCAACTCATCCACATCAGCAAAACAACTCGTATTACGTCGTTTGTTTTTCTGCCCAAAACCTAAAACGACATCCCCTCCCTTTTCATTCTTCATCGTCTCTCTCAAAGACAGAATGCAGAAGCTCTTCCACGGTTCCACCCCCTTCAACGATCTGGCGTCCCGCGAATGCATCTCGGCCGCAAATCGAGCGTCCACGACGGCGACGGTGAGGGTCTCTAATCATCTATTCTCTTCGCCCTCTCCATACATTTGAGCCCTAAAGCCCCAAATCAAGCCCATGTGATGTCCGAGAGTCCTTGCGGCGTTCCGTCCATGTGAACCATATCCTCACACAAAGGCAAAGGTGCTCGCGTCGACTTCGCCATTGAGGTCGGAGTCGAGCTCGGTCGTCATATTCAACGTTGCTAAGCTTGGATTCTGCTCGTCCTTTTCCTCTTCCTCCTCCTCCTCCTCGGGACCCTGCTTAAGGGCCTAAACGTGATTACCGGACGGGATGGCACCAACGGAGGCCATCGAGAGAGAGGACTTGAGCGCGAGCGGGATGGGGATTGGAGAATCTAGGGCAGAGAAGGAGAGGTTTGAGGGGGTTGGAACGAGAGGCTGGGGATGGAACAAAAGGGAAGATGATCGGAAGTCGGGTGTGGGTGGAGAGATGGGATTGAGCTAGCATTTTGGCTAAGTGTGCGTAGCTCGCCATTTTTTATAGCATACGGAGACGACTAGGAGTGGAGATGTAATAGTGCTAAGGGGAACGTGTTTGACTCAGAGAAGTAGAGAGGACTCATAGACCTGGGCAATCAGAAAGAAGTAGAGGGCAATTAGAAAGTGGGTTGTTCTTGTCGTTTGACTCAGAGTGAGCATGACCTGGGCATGATCCGTGGCCGAGATGCATCCGTGGGCCGCCAGATCGTCGAAGGGAATGGAAGAGCTTTTGGGTTCTGTCTTAAAGAGAGACGATGCAGAATGAAGAGGGAATGGTATGTCGTTTTAGGTTTTGGGTAGGAAAAACAAATGATGTAATACCACGTTGTTTTGCTGATGTGGCTGAGTTGGTCAAGTGAAATTGCCATGTAGGAGAGAGAAATGTGCCACGTCAGTATTTTCTGTTAAAAATTTTGACGGTGTTAAGAAAATGACTTAATTTTATCAATTTGACAAGTTTTAAGACTCGATTGAACTTTTTGCAAGTTTTAGGACTCAATCACATTAATGTGACAAGTTTTAGGACTTGTGGTGAACATATCCCGATAAGAAAGAAAGGCCGACGTCAGGACGTGCTGATCTGACTCCGTTCGTGGGGAACACGTGAGTCTCTTCTCTTTTAGCTAAAGACCGTTGGATGCTTTTTGCTTCCGATAGTTGGCATCACGTAGTACGTACGCGACACTGTCCAATCATTCAAACGCGCGTGGGCCCCCCCCACCTCCTCCCATTCCATCCCCTTCGAATTAAAAAAAAAAGGGAAAAAAGAATAAATTGTTTTTGGTCGAATCGAATTAACCACCCAAATCACTGAAAAGTTGAGAAGCCCAGATCCGAGATCTCCCACCGTTGCTTCGGTCGGCCGGCCGTAGTTTCCCTCGTGCTCGAAGCCATCGCGACACGTGGCGACCGGACAACCTATTGATAAGGACCGTGCTTCTTCAACGGTGGATCAGGAATTTCGATATGCATAGCTGCTTTACGGGAAAATTATCAGAAAATTTTTAAATATTTTACACTTTCATCAATTCAATCTTAAATTTTTTAAAATTTATCGATTCGGTCCTAAACTTTTTTTTTCAATTCATTCTTATTGACTGGAAATCGAATATGTGGACGCTGGCCCTCCTACAGGACATCATCGGCTCCGACGTGGATAATTTATAGTAATAATTTAATATTTTTAAAAATATTTATTTATTTTTCCTTTTTTTAGGCGAGGGCAACTTGAGGCTGACGAGCTTGCCTAAAGTCGACGGAGGGGAAAAAACGAAAAATGGAATAAAAATATTATAATATTATTAAAAACTATCCACATCGGTACCATGTAAGACAACAGCATCCACGTCAGCAAATTCCAGTCGATAAGCCTGAATCGGCAAAAGAGGAAAAGATTTAAGACAAAATCAACAAATTTAAAAGGTTCAAGATTTTTTTGACAATTTTCCTGATACTTTGGTGCAAAGACTATGGCCCTATTTTGGCCAAGGAACTTTGAGTAAATGCAAATACTTTTGGCTAAAAGTCTTTTTCAAAATGCAAGTAGTGTTTGGTAAAGTATTTTTTAAAAACACATTGAAAAGTAACTTTGAAATAAATGCCGTTTGGTGAAAAATACACTTTGTAAAGTATTTGTACTTAAAAAAAAAAATGCGGTCGACGAGCGGCGGCAGTGGTCGGCAATCGATGGGCGGCGGTCAACGATAGGCGGAGGTCGTCGGCGATCAGCAGGTGGCGATGGGGGGCGGCGGTGACGATCAGTGATGGTTGGCGATTGACGACGAGTGGCGGTCGTTGCAATGGTCGGCGATCTGTGGGCGGCGACGGTTGTCGGCGTCAGCGGGTGGCGGCGGCGGCGAGGGCCAGGCGGCTGTGGGCGACGGGCGGATGGGGCAGGTGGAGGTGAAAAAGTTAAAAGAAAAAAAATTAATTGCATTTGAGATGCAACTTTTCAAAGGGCTAAAGGCTTTTGGAGAGCATTTAAGATGCAATTATATCTCTCCAAAGTGAGCCAAAAAATGAACAAAACACCATTTTCATCGAACTCCTCGGGTTTAATCAAGTAGTGATCTAATTTTCTGGCATGATTTATCTACCGATCTCAACCCATCTATTAAAATTCGATCACGTGAGATATGCTCCACAGATTGCTCAATATTTTTTCATACCAAAATCGACGTTCGACGATAGAGACTAAAGATGATTGGCCTTGTCCTTTGAAATTAACATTGAAACCGCGGATGAAATTTCACGTTAGTGTTCATTGTGATAGAGTGAGTTAGTTTGTGTGCAAGTGGAGCTAAATATAACCGTGAGATCTAGCCGTTCAATTTTTGTATGCCATTGGAATCACCGTCGGATCTTGAAATTACCTACGTAAACTAATTTTTTAATCGTTATGGCAGCTGATAAACATTGGAAGTTGGAACATGCGCAAATAAAGTCTTGTTCGACGATTGTCAGATACATACCTTCAATATCTACATAAATGGAAAAACGAAGTTTTAGTTGCTATTATAATCTTTGTTGTTACTCTGTTAATTACTTATGCTAATCATATTAGATGTTGCGAGGCCTCGTTGATAAGGCTCTTGAGGTATTTGTTGACCATTTTATTAACAACGAATGTTTCCTGCTTTAAAGCAGTAATTGCATGTCGTACACGAAAAAAGGTGCATTCAAAAGTTATAATCTTTTATTGTTTATTAACATTTTAGTGTATAAAACACTAGGGGATTGCTCCATTGCCCACCCTTCTCATTTGAAAAGAGGGAGGTGGGAGGTTCGAATCTCCAGGGAGTGGGGTGGGGACGAGTGAGAAAGGATTAAGGTTTCAAAATCTGCACACGATACATAGTGCTACAGTAGAATAAGATGGGTTAGACAAAAAAAAAAAACCTTTTTAAGCGTGGCATTCTTCAACCAAAAAAAAAGGTGTGGCATTCTTATTATGTAATGTTGGAATTGAGTCATAATTACTCCGCACCACCAATGACCCAAAGATTCGAGGTTGGGGTGCTCGACGCAACAGCTCTACCAAAATCTAGCTACGAGCTATGCCACCAATAGTGGTGTAGTTGACTAGATACTCAAGCTCAACGCCGAGTTTTCGATTGATCATCGAGATGAGCTCAAATCACTAGCAAGTAGCTCCACTCAGTTTCACCCTTAGTCGTGATTGAACACATGCATAACGAGCCAATGTGAAGGTCACTTGCGACCAAAATTGAATTCACAAACTCGATAATAAATAAATAAATAAAGTGACCTTGCCATAGTTGAAAGTGCGCATGGCAGCATTTTTGCTTTAGAAATTAACTTCCGGTTAGAAGTTGATTTTCCTACTTCTACTTCTAAGCAGGAGTTGCTTTTTCTATTTCTGCTCTAAAAATTGATTTCTGACCAGAGAAAAACGTTCGATAACATGACAAATTTTTTACTTCTAGAATAAAAATACGTTCGGTAATAGTTGAAAATTTATACTTCTAAAATATTATTAACACAAAATCTTCTATGAAAAATTATTACTAGCGACCAATAAATTTCTTTTTCAATTTTTAATTTTTTAAATTTATTTTAAAAATAAAATTTACTATTAAAAGTAGTATTCAATTCTTAAAAATAAATATTATTTATTTTTTGCTCCGACGGTCGGAGACAGTGGCACGGCGGTGGTGGCGGGCGGTGTTCGCGACAATGATTGGCCGTGGATAGCGGCGGGTGGCAGGCGAAGGGGGAAGGCAATTGGCGACAGTAGGCGGCGACTGTGGAAGCGTGGTTCGGAGAGAGAATGGTTAAAAATGAAAAGAGATCGGAGTGAAAGAGATATTGATATTGAGTGATTCTTATTTCTAGAACAAGAGTAATTTGTTTTAACTTGTGGAATTGGCGTAAAAATTTCTTTTGGCGTAATCAAATAGATTTCTATTTCAAAAGTTATATTATTAAATGGATATTTGTTCTAGAAGTACTTTAGTCTTTAGAAGCAGTTTTAGAGGTGTTGCAAACTTGCAATGCGCAACCTTTGATTAGGAGTGTTTGGCGACATGGACAAACTAATCTTAATTTCGTCGACCGCGTAAATCGTAATCATCTGACTGACATGATGATGATTCATGGGGGCCTGCCGATCCGCTTCTTTATAATGGATTTTTCTAGTCCACCTGTGCAATAAACAATGGTCAAAGCACTGCCAGTTGCCCTGCCAACTTCGCCCCATCATTAAAGATCGGTGGGCCTATCCCTTTCCCAGATTTCCCCGTTCCCCTCTTTTGCTTTGCTTTGATCTGAACTATGATATTTCTTCGACCAAAAAAAAAAAAAAACTATGATATTTCCAATGAAAGCCATGTTAATTACATCCTTAAATTTTCTTCTAGTTTTTGTTTTATATTATACGATATAAATAATCTAGATAGAGAGAGAGATCTGGTCGGGTCTCGATTCACATTTCTTCAATCACCACTTCTCTTTCAGAGAGAGCTACGACGAACTCGCTGAGTTTACATACGAACACAAGTGTCGTTTCGCACGAACACACACTCTCTCTGCTCCGGTTTTGTTCATCGAATGAGCGAGACCTAGCTGCTGTTCCCGTGCTCAGCTGCTTCTGATTGCTTCGAAGATCATTCTTTTTGATCGATCTCCGCTTTCGGCCATCGTCATTTTCCTGGTGCCCCTCGAGCAGCAGACAGAGCAAAGATCGAGTTTTGATTCGAGATCCTGGACCAGCGTTCGTGGGTCTTCATGCGACAGGTGAGAGATCTGACGGTTCGCGCCTTTTTGGCTTTTTGTGGCCTTCGATTTGAGGTCTGAGTTTTGGGAGATGCTGCCTTGGTCAGCTTCATTATGGGTATTGTTGGAGTTTTGGTCTGCTAAGAGGCCGAAGGACCGTGTTTCCTTTATTAACTTCAGTTTTTCTTCTTTATATCCTTCCGGAGCTCACTTGATGTGAGTGGGCTTGTCGTCGAATCGATGAAAGATCCGATTTTGCAGAATAATATCTTTATTTTGTTGGGAATTAACCAGAAAGAATAGTTGATAGATGGAACTTATATTTGGAGGTTCAAGAGTTGTGTGCCACGGACACAGACACAGGCAAATGCAAATGTGAATACTACGTTAACCTGTCACTTGGAAATCCGTGCATTTAATATGTTTTTCGGGGTAGCTGTGTGTTTGATTTTTCCTCGTGTATCTCTTGAGAAACTTGCGTTATGCTGCAAAGCCATTGCCGCACTGATTGCATCCTATTCAATTTACTAGCTCACGATGATCAGTTTTACTCTTTCGAATTCTGTTTCTTTTTTGTCAATTATCAATATAACCTAGCTGAATGCACATCTGTTGATTTTGACTATTCGCCACCTTTTCTGCTGAATATGTCTTTTTTCGCCTTGAAGTAGGTGAGGGGAATTGTATTAAAGGAGGAAGCAAACACCAGCATTTGTAGATGGCAATTCTAGCTCATTTACTTACTGAATTCCTCTTACTTGAAAACTCGAGCTGCTTTTGTTGTCAGTCTGGATTCTGGAAAGCCTTTCAATTCAAGCAGTTTGTTGATATACAAGTCAAGCTAGTGATTTCTAATGTAAATGGTGAATATGCCTCATTTAAATTGAGAAAGAAATATACTTGTTGCTCTTAACTGCTGAATCCAGTGCTCGGAGTTGTGTTCTCCTTTTCTAATTTGTGCAGTGTGTAATTTGGATATGTGGCTTTCTTTCAGGTTCTCAATGGCAAAACCAAATTCAGCTGATGGCAGGACTAGGACCTCCATACAAGTAGTTATCTTAGCTGGTTTATGCTTTTTTTTCTATTTACTGGGTGCTTGGCAACGGAGTGGTTTTGGCAAAGGAGATAGTATAGCTTTGGCAATCACGAAAAGTGGGGCAGACTGTGATGTGGCTTCTAATTTAAATTTTGAAACTCATCATGGTGGTGAATCGGAGACTATTGACGAATCTGAAAAACCCAACGTTTTTGAGCCATGCAATTCTCACTTTACTGATTATACACCTTGCCAAGATCAAAAACGTGCCATGACCTTTCCAAGGGAGAATATGAACTACCGGGAGAGACATTGTCCTCCTGAGGGCGAGAAGCTGCACTGTCTTATCCCTGCACCCAAGGGTTATGTAACTCCATTCCCCTGGCCAAAGAGTCGGGACTATGTGCCCTATGCAAATGCACCTTACAAAGCTTTGACTGTTGAGAAAGCAATTCAGAACTGGATTCAGTATGAGGGCAACGTATTTAGGTTCCCTGGTGGTGGGACCCAATTTCCTCAAGGAGCAGATAAGTACATAGATCAACTTGCTTCTGTGATACCGATCGATAATGGAACAGTCAGGACTGCGCTTGATACGGGTTGTGGGGTATGTGAAATATAGCTTGAATGCTCTCCCCTGATTCTTCATTTTGTAATTTTATTTCTGTTGCCATTGTAGCTTCAGACTTATCTTTCCAATTTTATCATTTCTGTTGTTAGTCTTCACATGCTCACGGGATGTCCTTAATTTCCTAGGTTGCAAGCTGGGGTGCATACCTCTGGAGTAGGAAGGTCATTGCCATGTCTTTTGCACCTAGAGATTCACATGAAGCGCAGGTTCAGTTTGCTCTCGAACGGGGTGTACCTGCTGTCATTGGTGTCCTTGGTACAATAAAGATGCCATATCCTTCAAGGTCCTTTGATATGTCTCACTGTTCCCGGTGCCTAATTCCATGGGGGTCCAATGGTGAGCTTCAAAATTCACTTGACATTGTTTTTTTGGCTTTTGATTTTTTCAGGCAGTGATGGCGTCACAAATGATGTTTCTGCTGTTCTTTTCTTCTCTCTCTCTCTCTCTCTAGATGGAATGTACCTTAAGGAAGTTGATCGAGTTTTGAGACCCGGTGGTTACTGGATTCTTTCTGGTCCTCCAATTAACTGGAGGACCAATTATAAAGCATGGCAACGTCCAAAGGAGGAACTTCAGGAGGAACAGAGGAAGATTGAGCAGGTTGCCAGCCTCCTGTGCTGGGAGAAGAAATATGAAAAGGGCGAAATAGCCATTTGGCAGAAGAGACTAAATGCTGAATCATGCCGTGGTAGGCAAGATGACTCACAAGTTACTTTCTGCAAGTCTGCAGAAGTAGATGATGTGTGGTATGTCCCTAAGCGTGGCCCTTTAATATCATTTTCTCAGCATATTTTTTCAGCTGGATGGAATACAAGGATAGTAGAATGCTGATATGAATATCAGAGTGAGGTAAAAAAAGACTGAGGTCAAATGGTAAGCCATTAGGTCAGCGCCTTGAAAGGGCTAGAATTCTCTGGCTTGGCAGTTTCATCGTACAATTTTGGCTCTGCCTTCCCTTCTATCACATGCAGGGGACCTGCTTCAGGCTAAATGGTTCTGTCACTTCAATTTTCTGATGATTTCGTCTCGAGTAGGAAGTTGATATGCCATTCCTCTCAATGCCTCTGTTCTATAAAAAAAAAAAGAAATACTACTTTGACCTCCCACTGCCAACTATGGTTTTAATCAGCCATTCGTGGTTCATGGCTTGGATAGGCATTAATTTATGCACTCTTAGTAAGCTGAAAGCACGATGGGATGATGAGCGACATTGCTTAAGATTGCCCATTATGATCTTTTTAGATTGCTGAGGGGTTTCAGTTGGGTAAATTTTTAGGGAAAGATATCTGTGCTTTTTCTCCAGCTTATTGGTTTCATTAAGCGGACATATTAGTTGTATACATATGAACATTCCAGCAAGTCTGGTGTTAACTTCATGAGCCTGGTTAAAAGACCATATTTTCTGAAGCTCAATCTTCTTTCACTCCCTTATGAGCCTGCTTTCTGTGGTATTTAGGTACAAGAAAATGGAGGCATGTGTAACTCCATATCCTGAAGTTAACGAGTCAGATGAAGTCGCTGGAGGAGAACTGAAGCCGTTTCCAGAGAGGTTATATGCTGTCCCTCCAAGAATTGTCAGTGGATCTGTTTCTGGAGTTTCTGTTGAGACGTACCAGGAAGACAGCAATAGGTGGAAGAGGCATGTGAATGCCTATAAGAAAATCAATAAGCTTCTTGACACTGGAAGGTATCGCAACATTATGGATATGAATGCCGGGTTGGGAGGCTTTGCCGCAGCAATCGAGTCTCCTAAATTGTGGACAATGAATGTTGTGCCCATAATATCTGACAGGAGCACTCTTGGTGTCATCTATGAGCGAGGATTGATTGGCATCTATCATGACTGGTAAAGCATAACAAATCTCTCTCCTGTTTGGTCAATGCCTCTTTACCGCTGATATTTATAGCATATTTCTTCTAGCAGTCCCACATTTCATTGATCAGTCAGGAAATTATTGACCGCAACAATTGCCAATGTCCTTGTTCAACTGTTCAATGTTCTTGATAATGTAATGCTGAAATAAGAAGTAACTTATAGAAGACAATCCAGGTTTTTAGTGGAGGCAAAGTTGCTCTTGTTAGCACTATAGGTGTTTGGTGTAGTTCTTTCTGTAATGTTACAAGAAGCATCTACTTTATAATAGTTCTGGATGTGATTATTAAGCTATATGGCTGGCCATGTCTTAGTATTCTCTTCAATATCAGGAAGTGTGCTTAGCATATGCCTCAGTGTAAAGCTTTAAAATTCTTAACGTTGAGTACTTTACTTGACTATATGCATATCACCTGTTTATTCATTTTTACTCTATTTCGCTGTTTTATTACAGCGTCACTAAAGATTGCTAGGTATATTAATTCAGGTGTGAAGCTTTCTCCACATATCCAAGGACATACGACCTTATCCATGCCAATGGACTTTTCAGTTTGTACAAGGATAAGTAAGTAGTGTATCCTTGAACTTTTAGTTTTCTGCTTTTTGTTTAATCCAAATCTTGCGGCATATGCGCTTTTACAATTTCTTAAGCCCATAACACCTCAAACTTTCACAATATACAAATTGGCACGTAGATTCACCACATATTTTTGTTTTTGAAATTTGGATTAAGTTTTAAATATTAACGGGTGAGCAAAAGGCGACTTTTTTGCTTTTGCTGAAGCATATGCAAACTTGCCCTTAAGTTTATTTCTCTACCATTCCATCTGCCTTTAATGGGATATTAATGTTGATCTGCAGATGTGACACCGAGGACATTCTCCTTGAGATGGATCGAATTCTGCGTCCAGAAGGCGCGGTAATAATCCGCGATGAAGTTGACGTGCTTATAAAAGTGAAGAAGATAGTAGGAGGGATGAGGTGGGACACTAAAATGGTGGACCACGAAGATGGTCCGCTTGTCCCAGAAAAGATTTTGGTTGCTGTTAAGCAGTACTGGGTTGCTGGTGGGAACTCCACATCTTCACGGTAAGTGGCTTGGCAGAAATTCTGGTTCACATTCGAGCTGGTGAAGCATTAATCTTACGATTGGCGAGGTCCGGTGATGTCTGGCCTGATGGGTTCACGGAGTGGGAGGCATCAGCTCAATATCTGCTGCTCGGTGCTTTTACCTAGTTTCTAGTTATTGTATAAGACTACGATCATCTTTGTTTTTATCAATCATTAAATTTTTTTGACTGTCCGGTATGCATAATTGTAACCTAGTAAAAGGAATGCAACTAAAGCCTTCTTGTATTATTAAGATATTTCACAGAGTGGTCATCTTTCTTCCTTTTGTCTGATAATAATGTTGAAAAGCTCGAGTGATAACCAAATTAAATTTGAAAGAGGCAGAAATTTCAAGGTGCTCCCTAGGTAAATTTAGTTTCAACCAAAAACGATCCATGCAACATTCGTTCTTTCTTGCGAAGATACTCAATGGTTAACGACTGTTTTTGGGGAAAATTTGCGGGTGATTTACCTGATTACTTCAGGCAGACAAACTAGGCACGACTCTGTTAAGCATCCTACAGAACGTAGGCCCGAGAGATCACTAGACAATTGGTATCCGTCCCTTCTGTCTCGCTCCTTTTGGCCATCTCTTGTGCTTGGTGCAAGAACGATGTCAAATCTCTCTCTCTCTCTCTCTCTCTCTCTCTCTCTCTCTCCATAGCTGAAGTGGGGCATGCTGTTATCTCTGTACCAGCCACTAGATAAGTTTTGGGTAAGCGTCGGTTCAGCGTTTGCTGTGGCATCCGTGAAGTGGGTACTTTTGCTGAGTGATTTGGATAGAATAGTCGGGACTTTTGATGGACATAATAACTTGGACATGATAGGCGAGCCGTTGCAATTGGTGAGCCTGGGGACTATAACATGTGGACTGCAATGTCCAAGGATTGATTTGTTCTTTGCCTTTGGATTTGTGATCACCAAGAATGACTTCTGGTTTCGGCTTGATGTACTGTGACTTAGGTTGATAAATGCACATGTAATGTTACCTGCACCTGGGCAACAATCGGTCATAGATCTTGTCAAACTGAACTAAATGTTGCATTTCAGCAGAGTTTCCATCGATGCCTATCAGGCAAAACCTATCGTGGAGAAAATGATCCTGCCGTAGGTTGAAATGTCTAGGAACCATGAATTCTCTTACTCGTCGTGTCGCATGCTTGTGGTGAAACTTCAGATGAGTACCTCGTTCTGGTCTTTATGCTGCACAAATTTCAACCCTGGCTTCTCAATACGTCGAATCTAATGGTTGGTTTTTTCTTATTTCATTGCTCGGTATGATCCTGTACTTTCGTGCCTTTCAGGTATAATGTGTTGAAAGTTGTCCAAGCACTTTCTTAGTGCTTTTACTGCCTCTTTGAAGTTTCGCTTGGGCCAATCAGATTTGGAATGTATTCTGGTTTGTAAATCCCGTGATCAAAGAAGGGAAGAAATCAACATACGTTGTTGTGAAAACTGAACTCAGGTTCAAACAAAGAGAATCTGCTATGGTGTAGCATTTTCGCCTAGATCGCGGCTGCTCTTGACACGGCAACTCTGTCTCAACGTCCTCTCTTTGTGTGAAGCTTAATTCAGAGTAACAAGCTAAGCTAGCTGCCCCAGTCAACCTCCGCATGCTCTCCGCCGGTGTTTCCTTACCCCCGGAAATGCTAACAAGAGCGCGAACTTAACTGCACAACTCATCCTACGTTCCTTTAACATAGCATGCCGGTTTTGCCGATCAGAGTCTCGGCTGTTATCATGCAGGAAAAGAGTCCTCTTCGCCCATCTCAGATGGTGAAGGTTGAGTTGACTTTACGAGAGTGAAATGTCATTGACCCTTCCTCTAGCTGAAGCTGCAGGAATGTATAAACCATAGTGGTCCCGTTTCTTCCCATTGATATAAATGTCTTTTGCGAAATCCGATTTCTTTTTCATTATCTACGAAGTAAATTGCATAGGCCCTACCCTTCAAACATTAATCTTTGTGAAGCTGAAACCTACTTTAGTAGTTTTTTAAACAAGTTAAGCTAACATGAGAGGAGGTTTAACAAGGGCTCTTCCATTGTTAAGTTTCTTTCTGGGGACCTCTCAAGCTGGGTCTATTTAAGGATTTCTCATGGCCTTTTGAATAATATCAAATCTTGTTGATTCCGCATTTCCTTGATTCCGCATTTCCTGGAGCTCTCAAGATCTGTCCTTTGCATCTTTTTGTTCTCTTCTATCATCCTTTTCCTCCTTGTTGTTCCCACTTTGAAAGTCATTTTCTGCTGTCTTTTGATCTGCCTTTGCGCCTTGAACTCTTCCCTCAATAAGAGCTGAATGGCTATGATTACCTTGACACCATCTTTCAACCCCAATCACCCACAAACATATTGCCTGGAAGACAGCAGCAGCACCATCAGCAACAACGTCGTCCGAGATGCGTCTTTTTCGTCGTATCTGAATAATACAGAGGAGAGCTTCATTCACAAGCTAGCTCAGACCAGTGGTCAAAGCCTCAACTTCAAGAAATTCCATCAAGAGGGGCGTCTTTACAAGGAGGAGGATGGAGAAATTGGAGTGTTTGGAGCTGAAAAGTACTTCAATGGTGGGATCGGTGAGGAGGGGGAGGAGACTCCAAGAATTGCCAAAATGGGTTCAGGGAATTCCCAATCCCTTCCACAATATGGCAAGAAGGAATATCCGCAACCTCATGTCACGACGCAGCCGATCAAACCGAAGTTCCAATCCGCCACTCCTAGTGTCCGTTCAGAATCGAGCTGGAACAGCCAGAGCGGATTGCTTCAGAGCATCCTGAGAAATCCTTCCCAGCGCCGGACCAACAAGACAAACAATGGGAAGAGCTTCTTAGCTTCTCTTGGATGCAAATGCTCCTGCTCCGGCAAGAGCTCGGTTGACGTCGATGACCGTGTTGGTGAGATCAGTCTCGGCACGAACGCTACTTCCAGTGCACTCCAAGCCAAGCCGAGCAATAAAATGCCAACCTTGGATCCTTTCATGACCAAAGAGATGCAAAAGAAAGAAAACCAGTTCACTTCAAACTCTCTCAAGCAAGAACTTGTGAATCTGCCAGCTGTAAAGACCCATTTCCAGGAGGAGGAAGAGCTGAAGCCCAAGAAGTCACTGGAAGTTTTCGGGTCTCCGGTGTTCTGTAAAAGAAGGAACTCGTTCACCTTAGAGAAGAGGCTCGCAATGTTGACGTGGGATAGCACTAATGCCATTCCAAGAAAGGAGGGACTTTCTGAGGCTTCCGCAAGCTCTGATGGAGTCGGAGCCGGAGCATACAACAGCGCGGACTGTGAGAGTGATGCCAGTTCGGACTTGTTCGAGATAGAGAGCCTCACCGGGAAAGTGAATTCATATTTCACCAGGCAGGTCTCCGATGCAACCTCAGATTGCATAACCCCCACCACAAGGTATGCGCCGAGCGAAGCCAGCATCGAGTGGAGCGTCGTCACCGCGAGTGCTGCAGATATCTCGGTCATGTCCGATTATTCTGAAGCCCCCGCTGCCAGCCCCGTGAGGACTGCTTTAGCTGCCAACAAGGCTGGCAGGGGAAGATCGGACGTTCCCGGGTGGCGGCGTTCCGGTACTCTGCTGGGGTGCAAGAGTCAAAAAGCCGTGCAAGTAGCCGGAGATGGTTACAGGACTAGTGACAGGTCACCGCGTGTCCGTCGCAATTCCGACGAGTCTGCTCAGGCAGCGAAGTTCATGGCCGGGGCGAGGCTCATGGGGATCGAGTCCAAGAACGGACAGCACATGGACACAGCCGCCTGTCTGGTTCCTGGCTCGCACGGCCCGAAGAAGCTCTTGTACATTCAGTGATCGGGGGTGACATCAGCAACATCAGCAATGCCGCGAGTTTCTCTTCATTTCGCGATGGAACAGTAGTTAAAAGTTCAGAGCTACATGTAATTTAGGTCCATTTACCGGCAATAATAATTTTTCCCTAACAACAGAGATCTGAAACTTCAGACGATTGATCATGTTGCTACGGCGTGTTTAAAGTTTTCACCACTTGTGGAAAAAAGCTTATTCAGGAACGATTTCAACAATCTTCCATCATGTTCAATTGAATCAATTCACAGCTGCTGAAGCAAAGCCTGCAGGGGACATGAGTACGATTTTCAATCAACTTCACAACCACCTCATTGAATGTTGTGGACCTAGGTGGTCTTATTTCCCACCTTATTCACATCATTTGTCCACTCAAGTTCCCTTTTTTTTTGTTTTGGCCACCCTCCCTCTATGGATTGGTGTAAGAGAAAATGAAGCACAATCTCATCACTCTCTCTGAGCATTGATCTGTGCTCAATCTTACCGATCCTATAATCAGAAGAGAATTCCTCTGCGTGTTTCGAGAAGCTGCAGCGGGCCGTACCCAAAAAAAAAAAAAAAGCACGGACAAAATTTCGCGCAATCTTTATCAACTCATGTTGGTATTCAAGCTAAACTTTTTTGGGTAGGTGGATTCATGTTAAATCGGAGTAATTCCGAGTCACATCTTCCATCTCTAGTAAATGTCGATACAAATGTCTTGGTACATCTATCTTCGCTTTCATAGACGGCACTAGAGGTGAGCATGGGCTGGGTGGGCCGATTCCAGACCTAGACCCTAAAACCGACCCTATTATAACCGGTTCCCAGTTTTTGGAACCGAGAACCGATCCTATTTGTCTAGGAACCTATTTTGGAGCCGATCCTGTTTTTCGGTCCGATTCCAGGGTCTACCCAAAAACCTGTTTTCCTTTTTTTTTCCATCAAAATAATATGAGTATTGATAAAAATGAGCAATAAAAATTACAATCCACCAAAAGGAATAATCCAATAAATAAAAATTAAATAAGGGGAGATGAAGAGCCGAAGGGCCGTGAGCAACGAGCATAAGCAATAAGGGCAGCGACGCACTAGGGAGTCAAGACCTAGGATTTCTTTTTTTTAATAGCAACTAAAAATCGGTTCTAAAAACCGCTCCGGGTGGGCCTACACCTAGAACCGGAAACCGAACCGGTTTAAACAGATTCTCAAAATTTAGAGCCGGTACCAGGACCGGTTTGAGAGGGAACCGATTCCCAACCCTGTTTTTCGGGTGGGCCTATCCGGATTTCGGATCAACCCGATCCGGTTGCACACCTCTAAACGGCAGGATTTTTGCAAACACGGACCTCACCTCATTAAACAGTCTTCTTTTTGGAACCCAATAACAAAATAAGAAAGACAAAACTGCACAAAAGCGGCCATGTTGAAGATGGGGTCAAGTAGCTGTACAAAAGAACTGGAAAAGGCAGGAGGCAGATGACCCCATTGATTTCGACAGAGAGCATAATATCAATGTCCCTCAACACTCTACCCAAACAAAGGACCGTTTCGAAAACAATGCGAAACTGTGCGCGGCGTTTAACAGATAAATGAGCGAGACTCCAATCGTTCACGGCGAGAAACGGCAAAGTAGCCCTTTCGCCTCGCACATCACAAGGAATTCGAACAACTTTGCGGGAAAAAAACGAGCCGCGATGTTGCAAAAACAAAACCAATACCCTTTGGGGGCTCTTAGCTTATTATGTCAAATCTTTAATTCAAGGAAATTTCAGAGGGTTAAAAGGGTTGGTTAGTTGAAAGAGATCTAAGGACCAATTTGACAAAGAATGTGTCGATTCATTCACCACCCAAATGAATGAGACTTGATTATCCTCATTCGACATTCTTCTGATCCCACTCTCAGCATTAAAGTGATTGGAAAGCATGTCTGTTTTTAGGGGGCCATCTGATGGAAAGCTTAAGACTTTGATTTGGGAGAAACTGACCAATCCTTCTTATTGTAGATTCCCGTGAGGCTTATCTGAAACCATTATGGCAGGTCTTGTGGCTGTTGCCCAAGGCATGACCATTATAGTTCCCCCAAGACATTTCATGCTTGAGCAGGTGAGAAAACATTACCAAAAAAACCCTAAACTTATTATAATTGCACTAATTCAGTCCTAATTTTTATTATTATTTTGCAATTGAGTCCTAAAGCTTTTGCAATTATGCCAATTCAGTCCACTTTTCTGGCCAGCCAGCACCGACGTGGATATTTTTAATATATCTTTATTTTTTCTTTTTTTTTTCTTTCCTAATGCTACGCTACTATGGCTCGCCAAGAAGGAAGAACAAAAAAAGAAAAGAAAGATAAAAAAATAATTAAAAAATCAAGTAAAATATTGTTAAATTATGGCCACGTCAACGCTAGTCGGCCAAATGGACTAAATTGACCAAAAAAAAAATTAGCACTGAATTAGCATAATTGCAATAGATTTAGAACTATTTTAATAGGTTTATTTTGGCCAATTACAGGAGCGATTAGAAGATTAGTTAACATGCTCACTCTTCCGGAGGAGCTCCTCGGAATTACAAGAAGATGATTTTTTTTCTCCTAACGAAGTAAAAGTTGCAGCAGGCACATCTACAAGGCATTTCTGGCGACTCCGGAAGCGCAAGACATTTGTTCTTTATGGCTTTATTTATGACTTCATTTGTTTCGCAGAAAAATATTCATTTATATTGTTGACAAAAATAAATGAGCGAAAAATATTTTCATCGTTTGCGCAATGTTTAGACATAAATAGTTGTCGATAATGAACAAATGTTTCGTTGACTAAATGAGAGCGATACATGTCATTGTTTTTAGGAAAATATTTTTCAAATCACTCATTTTTGGCGAAACAAACGGAGCCTATGTTTCTTCTCTATTTGAACAATGACCATAAAAAAGAGAAATTACCAAAAAAGTCATAAACCTATTACACTTATGCCGATTCAGCCCTAAACCTTTTCATTTGGTCAATTGTCCTAAATATTTTGAAGATTTACTAATTAAGTTCTTAACCTTTCAATTGAGCTAGTATAGTCCTAAACCTTTTTGACAATTTAGTCCTTCCAATAATATTTTTTTTTTGAAAAATGCCAACTTGGTGATCTAGTTAGTGCTGACCATTCTTCGTGGCACGATAGGTGCGGATGGGGACAATTATTACAGTTTTTAATTTTTCTGATTTTTTTTCTTTTCCTTTTCTTGGCCGGCGAGGTCGCCACTCAACCCTTGCCGGCTAGAGGAGGGCCGCGACAATCTCCCATATCAGGTGAGAGTCGTCTGCCCTCGTTGGCCAAGAATTGTTCTAAGTAAATTGTAAACTCATTTAACACCAATATTGTTTTAGTTTTACCATTCATTTATTGTATAGAACAACTCAATTCCTCAAATATAAATTACGAAATGAGTCTGGGACCCCTTTTGATAGGTCTACTCTGAATCTATCAACAAGAAAATGCTTCTCCTCTATACTCTTTTTCAGCCCCTTGCTTGAAAAGTGGATTTGTTAGTCCATGTAGAAGATAGCAATCTATCCTTTGTATAGCCATGTTCATGTATTAAATGATGGAGGAGATTGGAAGTCCTTGCGTGACCATGGACCACACAGAAATGACTCATGAGCTATGATCCACAAATTTAATGGGGAAACGGGTTTGTCGGTCTCTAATAGCATGTTATGAATGAGCCTGTATTATCCTCAGCTGATGTTAAAAGCACCACCTATGGGGACCAAAACCATAATGATCTTCGGATTGACCGTAAGTGTCCAACAAATTCCTTGTTACCAGCTCGAATGAACAGCCAGATGGGCAGTTGGTGGAAATCCATTTGCGAGGGCGCAAAACGGGCGAAAGAACGAAGAAAACGGAAGCGCAAAACCGATATAAGATCTTCCGGGAAACAGATGCGTCCCTACTCATCGATCACGACATGGACGTCCAACAAGCAATTCAAGTCTTGAAAGTGACATTTCCCTCCTCCTGTTTATCAGCACGAAGATGCACCACTGACCACTGAAGGAGAAACAGAGGTGTGGCATAAGTTATAACAAGAAACTCCAAATAAAGATTAAAAAGGAAAAACTAATAGAGCAACTCCTAAGACAATTGGCCGAATTGTCTTCTGGCCGTTTTCTCCTTTCCTTAGGGACCACGTTGCCTCTGTTTTTTGGGACCCACGACACTCTTGCACTCGTAATGACATTTTTTAATGTCATCACAAATGCATGACCTCTTTTTTTTTTTTTAGTGTCGGATTCCCTTTGCTCTTGTATAGTTGCGCCCCGGTTATAGTTAATATATTTCTTACCTTTACCAAAAAAAAAAAAAAAAACCTCCTAAGACATTCATTTGATTAAACTGAGCCAACGACATGCAACAGATCAGGGAAAACCGTCCACTATGATACGATGATATGACCATAGAATGCAAGATCTCGTAGTAGATCACATGCGGAGGTAGAGGTGTAACAATTCCTGTTGAATTAAGCTCCAACATTACTTCCAAATAAATGAATTTGAGACACCCCAAAGCTTGACCAGAAGCTTGTCCAATACTTAGGCCTACCTGATCTCCTATTGCTATATAGAGGGAATATACTCAGAAATTCCTTAGAGCCGTGCATTGGTCACCCAAGAAAATAAAAGGGTACCTACATCATTCATATTTCATAACGTATATCGAGCTACATGCTATGTAGAGAGCATAAATAAACCTGAAGCCAGAGATACAGTGACCTTCACAATCACCATCAAGTCCCTTGAGGGAAAACAAAATCACGAGGACTTCTTGACCGAAGCGTGCCAGATAAATTCGGCTACTTGGTTGCTTCAGCGGTTGATTCCTCCGTTCCACCACCATGAACAAGCTGCGACACAACAAGAGCGCAATTAAATTTAACAGGTCATGGGTTGGCCGCAAATGGGAAGGGAAAGGGCGATAGAAGTTGACGCACCAAAGAGCCAATCCGCTCGTAAGCTTCCATTACTTTAGGATCTTCCTCATCTTCATAACCAACTTGAAGTATCCTTGGCGCGTTGACGGACCACAAGGCTCTCCTCCCCGCTTCCTATTGGAATTATAAGGAAACATGGAATTAGCCGATTACAATCAGAGAAATCTTATATTATCACGTGGCACTACTGAAGCAAGAGATGCTGCAATACTAGAAGACAGCAAAAATGGTCACTATCCTAGAACAAATTTGTGGATTAAATTGCAAACAATTAAAGTCAACTACAATGGAAAGGCTTTTGCCACAATTTATTTCATTAGATAGTATAGTCAAATAATGGCCCTAAACTCTTTTACTGATAAGCACTAAGATAGCCTAGAAAACCTGCATAATTGCATCAGTCTACCCACAAGGTATCCTTGTATTTTTCACTTTCTAGCATACTGACATTCCCTATGTCCTGGGGAATGTAACAGATGGACAGGACAAACTCAAAGCCAAGAATTAAGTGAAAGTAACATCTTGAAACAAGTAACCTTTGCCTACTTTGGCTCAACAGGTGATATTTCCTTATTTTGTGGTCAACTCGATTTTCAAATGACATCTACAAGCAAAAGACTGAAATCTCTAAGAGGCAAGTATATCCATCTTTTTACTGAGAAACCAACAAGTCAGCAATTGATATACCAACAGAACCAGATTGAAAAGTTTCTCAATTTCTTTGACACTTCTAAATTTATAAACCAAACTCGTTACTTTCCATGGCATATGCAACGGAGCTTATTTAGAAGTCTAAACTATCACACCTGTAACACGATTAGATAGATTGCCTCGAGTGCTTGGATCCGAATTTCAGGATCATCAACTGGTTCCCGGTCAATTGACAACGCCGTCCCAAGCTCAAGAGGCATCTTCGCTGTATCTTGCTCAGCGTAGATCTGAGCAAAAATCATGCAAACGTACTTAATTAACAAATGCAGGATAGAGAAAAGGAATTGGAATCAGAAATAAGCTCTGTTGAAGTTGTTGTTGTTGTCCCACATTGCTTGTGGATGAGTGTTGTATGCTCTTTATATTCATGTAGTCTCCCTCCACCTAATAGCTTAAGCTTTTGGGTTGGACTTTCTAATATGGTATCAGAGCCAGTGTTATTCCTTTCCGCGTATGTGAACCCACCCGATTAGTTAATTTCCACGTGCAGATTGCTTGCACGTGAGAGGGGGTGTTGAAGTTGTTGTTGTTGTCCCACATTGCTTGTGGATGAGTGTTGTATGCTCTTTATATTCATATAGTCTCCCTCCACCTAATAGCTTAAGCTTTTGGGTTGGACTTTCTAATAAGCTCCAAAACTATTACTGAAATTGTAATCTAAGGATATGATGCAACTGTATAAAAAAAAAAGTGCTCCAGCAGAGGACGTACATCTGGTGAGAGAATTCATAACTATCTCAAGTGTAGTACGGAGGATTTCATCAAACCAATTCGAAAGAGTTCTTTCAAAGGATTTCCCGTGTGAAATGCTGATTTAGTGGTGATTTTACCTTAAACATGATAGATGCTGACTTGAGACAAAGGGAAACGGGAAAAAAGCCTTGCACTTCTTTAAAAGAACAAGCTAGAAATGAAGAATAAAAAAGTAACACCTTGTGGCCAGCAACAGGCAGAAGAAGAGCAGGCCAAAGAAACTCGGATACTAAAAGCAAATTCTGCAGTTGATTCTCAGCTTCAAAGCAGCAGTTGCGAATAGTTCCAGATACCTGCAGAAGGGTATTTAAGGAGATTCACGCTAGGACGGTACGATGGCAATCTCAGTCACAAAGAGAGATTTATTCAGGCTTGCCCCAAGCAATCATCCATGCGAATCTTAACTGAGCTTCCACACGCTATACATTTATAGGAAACTAACACTTGCCCAATCCTTTTGTTGTTTATCATGCAACCAAAGAAAACCAAGGAAACTGCATACTTAATAAATATTTTGTCATGCAACCAGGGGTACCTGCAGAATAGGTTTGGGCCAAATGATGCAAACAATTAGCCTTATCTAGTCCAATTTAATTCGGGCTAAATGTAGGTAAGTAATCAGGACTCCAGAAAAAAGTGACACCTGAAGTAACACGCGTATCCAAAATTTTTTAAAATGTTTTGTAATAACAATACAAACACTTAATTAAATCACTCAAATATCCCAGACATTTTGCATCTTCAGTAAGATAGCAAAATGATAATGATAATGTTGCTATTATCTAAAGAGGTTCGGATACATCTAATGCAGATATAAACTCATGCCAAACACCATGCATCCTTGCAACTGTCCCCAACCTGACTCGAAACTCAAGTAGTTCCCTCCTTTTAGTTTCTTAGTTTGGCAAACAACGACCTGCTTTTTTTGCAGAGAACAGCAGCTCTTATTGACTACAAAATACTTGTATAATGACGGCGACATACTTCGTATCACGAAGGCACGTATGAACAACGATATGATTATAAATATCAGTTGCCTATAAAAACTTCATTGAAAGTGTGAACGAAACGAGTACCCCAATCTCAGAAAATTCTGTAAGTCGATATTTGTCCAACTTTTACATCATACAAGCCAGCACAAATGACATTCTTATGTGCACTTTCAAATCACAAAAGTATTTATTAAAACACCATCTCTAATGTTCAAAATCAATTTCATATGGCTGTGTCAAAACATACCCCCTTTTTCCGCAATGGACTACTTGAATCAAATTGATGGATGATCTGCTTAAGAAGACCCCGTTTGGGGTCCAGTAAAATCTTCCTCCCAGCTTCATTCTTTGAAATGTTTACCAGGATTGAACCCACATGCTCAAATGAATCATCTAGTAAAATGACAAAAGGTCAATTCAACGATCGATGTAAAGCACAAGACAAGCATATATGAGGAAGTACTAGCAAAAACTTTCTCATGCACAAAAGTATTCGCATTGCAAAAATTGGAACGATTTCAAATTTCTCGCCCACTGGAAATGGATAGTATAGTAGCTGAAGTTTGCCCATCTTATCTTTCCGGAAAACAGCAATTTTTAGTCTTGAAAAACTTATGCTCTCACATGCCCATGCCAACAATTCAATTATATCTTGGCACCCATTGAATCTTTGTCATAGGAGAGGATCTTAAGTATGAACAAAATACATATATAGGCCACTCCGCATAGCAGGCAGAAAAAATAAGGATACAAACATAAGGCCAAATAAAGGTTCATTGTGGCTCAACAAGGACAACTGGGTTGTGTGAACGCACATTTGCAAATGTTTAAATAGATTTCCATGGGATGGAAACGCACCGCCAGATTCATTGGAGGATCTACAAAATGACCTCACAAGCTTCATCACATATAATCCTTGCACCTTCTCATCTCCTGTCTAGCAAGCAGCAAATACCATATATAACTTTCTTAGAGTGATAGATCTTAGATGAAAGACACAAATATGCCGAAAACAAAGGAAAAAAGAGAAAGCATACAAATACTCTACATTGTAAGGACAACAACTGTAACTACATGATGAGCTGGACTGAAATACCTGGAGCAATGACGCAATACCAGCATCCGACTGCGTAAGATTGACCAGAAGCATGACGAGTAATCTAGTAATTGTTGTGTCTGGTTTGTACAACAAATCCATGGCTGTTTTGACCATTCCTATCTTGACCATTTTGGATGCCATGTTAGAATTCTGCGAAAGATTTATAAGAGCTTCTGCTGCTGGTTGAGACACCTCCTGATAAATAGACGTGAGTCATTGCAAAGAAAGTTATTACTCGTGAATGTTGTATAGGAAAACTGCTTTGCAATGGGGAATGAAAACAGACTCAACTTTTTGATTCAATAAATTCAAAGGGATATTTAGAACCTCTACCTAGAATTGGGAAAACCACATGATTAAGAGTCTATATCTTGTTTCCGCAACACAACATAAACGAACTTATATGATGGAATGGAAAAACACGAATGTGTAAAAGCCAATTGTAACTATTCCGATATTGCTACTATAAAGCCATCAATCCCAAAATTGTTGGCAGACTTCTGTTATGTTGAGGTCCTTTATGATGCATACATAGAGATCCTATCATGGAGTAAATTGCTGAAGAATCACCTTATTTTCACTCAAAAGTCGAACCAATGACGGTAGCAAATTTTTTTCAAATGTGGCCAGAGACTGCAACCCATCCTCACTTCCAGTTAATCCACTGACAATGTCCACCGCCGCCTTCTTCACCTAATATGGAAGAGAAATGCCCACAAGAAGAGACTAAAATCTCAAAAGCCCAGCACCAGAACTCCAATAAGAGGATGAGAAAAGAGAGCATATATGATCAATTATGTAAGAAATACATGTAGGCAAGCTCACTAAATGAGAAATAGCGCATTTGAGCTTCTCATAATGGTAATGTTCATCTGTGTCATTCAAGTTTGAGATTAGCTGATTCCATCATCACTATTGCGATAAGCATAAAACTCGACTCAAAATTGCCCCGATGCTATCCCGCAAAAAGAACAGGGAAAGAAGATATGTCGTCATGCTATAAAGATGACGGAATCGGAATCTCGGATTGAAGATATCTTAATCGATATACACAATTCAAAAGAATAAGAACGCCCGACGTATTACATAAGAAACAGTCTCAACGAAGTGTCCTGTTTTCCCACAACACCAACATGAGAGAACTACCAAGTTCTAACCTTAACGAGTCCTTATGAGGCCCAAAAAGACAAACTTTTTTCCCTTTCTTGATCGCTAGGGCGCTCAAAATCGACCTTTATTACTCTTCTTTTGCTTAAAGTGCAACACTTTCAAGTCTTTCGCTAATTGCTACGCAAATTTTTATTGCCTTCTCACTCATCACTCCGCAAACCAAATCTCTTAAGCATGAAGGGAAGGGATTGAATCGTGGGACTACGCATTTAGACAACATAACCAAACGAAACGGGATTGAATTGGAACTTTATCTGCTTATTCTTCACAAAGATTTACGAGCTAAGAAACAAAGGGTGAAAGGGAGCTTACGGGCGGAGAAGGAGAAGACAAGAAGCCTACTAACTCTTCCATCTCAGTCGCCATTGTTTCGTATGCGGGTGCGTGTTGTGCTTATTTAGAGTGTCAAAGCTGTGGCGAAACGAATTGAGAAGAATTGCAGAGACCCAACAGCCTCAAACCGGCGTCGTCTCTGTTCGTCGCTCGTCAGCCGCTTTGCTATCAAAGTATCAATCCCTTCCTCTTCGTCGTTCTCCACTTTGCTTCTCCTTTTCTTCCAGAACAATCTCAAGCATGCATACATGTATATGAAATTAAATTGGATGAGAGAGGAAAACAAATTTAATTTATAGCATGTCTTGTGAGATGTACGTGTAAGTTGTATTAGAGAAGCATATATATATATATATATTTGAAAATTAATGTAATGTTGAGTAAATAATATATCTAAGTTGGTGCATAACTCATTGGTTTAAGCTTTTGAATAAATGTGGGTACAACTGGATATGTTGACAAGCTCGAACTTGAGCTTGTTCTCAATATGTATCGGTATTTTATGAACATCTTAAGAAAGAAATTTGGTGGTCAATGCGGTTTCCGAGCCCGGACGTTGTGGTATAGCAACGTGGGTCCGATGTGCGGAAGAATACTTGGATTAAGGGAATGTGTGTGCGAAAGAATACTTGAATTAAGGGAGAGCAAACTTAACTAAGATAAGTTGGTGCGGAAGAATGCTTGGATTAAGGGGAAGCAAACCTAGCTCACACGTGAGGAGGACATTGTTAAGATATACATTAAATATTTCCTCATTTTACGCGTAGTTTCTTTGACTGGTGGGGTTTCGTTCAATAATTTTTATTTAAAGCAAGGGAAATGTATGAATACTCTCTATCTATATTATTATATGGATTTACAATATAACATATGTAACTTGATTATTTCTTAATCCAATTTGTACAAGCACAACCATATTCTGACTTTTATCTGGAGAATAACCAACAATAGCTTCCATTGAATGAATAATTGATCCGAATCTTAAAAACAAAAACACTTTCGAATAAGCATGAGTAATCAAATGAAATAAAGCGACTCGATAAGACCCCATACCTAGAGCTAACATCATACAATCCAATTAAGATATTGTAGAATAAGCTAAACCTCTTTTAATATGTGTTAGAAGTCCCACATTAGATAATTAATGTGGTGTTAAGCAATTAATATATTCAAGTTGGCCTATAACTCATTAGCTTAAGTTTTGAGTAAAGGTGGATCCAACTAGGTATGTTGACTGGCTTGAATTTGGGCTCCCTTTTGGCGATCTTCCTAGGAGTTTCTGCTGTGCGCTCTCAACATGTCTCATAATTTGTGGGTCCATGCTATATATGAAATTAATAATCATCGATACTTGAAAGTGAGTCTCACATCACTCTGCTCTATCATGTCCCTATGTTTAAAAGTCACTACGGCTACTCTCTATTAATAGCTTAAGTTTTTGGTGCGAGACGCATGTGTATTTTCGTTGACTTTTTAAACTAGTTTCACATAAGTTAAAAAGCAAATTTCATCATTGGATGACTCAAATTTGATAAAACTTACAAGGATATTACTTAACTTTGAAAATTCATTGCGGCTTAGAAATTTTGCGGCACTGCTGATTTGGCGAACCGCATCGACAATTCTCTAGATGTCAAGTCATCATTACTTAAGCACTCATGTCAATTCTCTTGACTCGATAATATTTACCTAGGTAGGGTTAATCTTACATAGAATGTCACGAAATTTAATTGGACAAGAGAAGAGGAAAAAATCGAAATTTAAGCATGTTTCGTAATTCACGCACTTATGTTCTATATGAAATTAATTTTTTTTGTATGATATATGAAATTAAATTGAATTCTAGCATATCTGCATGTTTTACCATAGTAATTATGAAAGAAAGACGGGTTCGTATTCTTCAATAACTATGCGATATGAAATTAATTTCTAGAGTAGAAATATTGTCATGCGTGCTCTTGGAACGTTGAGTGTTGAGAATTTTAGAATTTGAGTAAAAAAAAAAAAAACAGTGAGAGAAGAAAGCGTTTTCCATGGCCTGCAAAAAACGAAGAGCAGAGAGCAGAGCAAGGAAAGAGAGAGAAGTTCTGATAAGTGGGCCCCTATGGACACGTGTCGCATGAGGAATGGGGCCGTAAAAATGAGGTGGCACCCATGGGGCACCTAATATCTTGTCGTTAAGATCCCCGCACGCCACGTCAGCTACCAAATTCTAGTTTAGGGACAAAGCTAACTAACGAGATTAACAGCATCTCGGACTCCTGTTGAATCCATCCCCTTCATCTTATTTTGCACTCGCATTTCGGTTTGCTGACGTGGCATTTGGCCCGCACAAAACACCCTTCATGCAAAGATTCGTTCCCTCAGCGAGAGAGACGGAGAGAGAGACGAGCACGTCGGAGCAAATCCTCAAACTCTCTCTTCAATCCAAGGACAGGAAATCGCCGCTGCCGACGGGAAGCCTCTCCTTCGTCGCCGCTTGATCGAATCGTCCTGCCTTTTCCTCCAGCTCTTCTGATCCGGAACGACCCCGGGATCACCGGAAGCGGCTCAGGAGTCGCGCGAAACCGCTGTGGATTCTTGCGGCATTGTCGAGAACCGATAGCAGTTGTCTCGATTTTGTGCGTAGCGGTCTTCGGTCGATGGATTTCGTTTTTTGTGGCTGGCGAGTCGGTCGGAATTGGCCTTGAGCTGCTTCGGAGATTGGAATCTGTTTGTAAGTCTTTGCTTCATCGCCTTTTGCGAGCCAATGTTGAGGAACCCCAGTCTTATGGCTTAGACATTTCTTCTCGAGCTGCATTTTGGTTTTTGGACCTCATTTGCGGCTGTTGATCCGAAGGAATCGTTGCGGAATTGGAAATCATAGCGAGGACGTGGAGTCGAAGTGATTGTGGATGGGTTGGAGTTGGAAATCGCCCGCCAAATTTGAAGATTTCCCTGTTTGGTTGTCAAATGGGTGTTTGGTGTGCGTTTGGGCATCAGATGACATTGAAACTTGAATGGCTGATCCTCAGAAAAGTGGTCTCACTACAGAGAGGGATATCGAGCAGGTTTTCCCCTTACTCCTTTATAGTTCCGATTTTTTTTTTCTTCCTACTTATATAAAGACTATGCTTTAACAAATTGCTGTGATAAATTGTGTATGCTGGCTTATGATGGTGACATAATGCCTATGTCCTGTGTGGTAGTTGCATTTCTCTGTCCCGTGATTTGGTGTGTAACTTTAGTATCTTAGTGTATTTTCATTTATTGACAAAAGAAGCTGTTAATGATCACTTGCCTGAGTACTTCACTTGGATTACTCAAATACTGCATCATAGCATCCGATAGCGTTTAAAAACATTCAATTACTTGACATAAGTAGATTTTACCCAGAGAGGGGAAGTGCCGCCGAGTGACCTTTGGAGACATGGGGAAGCTGCATATGGTATTACTAGCATGAAGGCCTTTATTCTTCCATTCCCTTGTCAATCTTGCGCCGATCAGTCTTTCTTATTATCAATGCCCATCACCTTGACGTAAAAATTTTCCCTCTTTTTGAAGCAGCTTGAGTTCTATGAAGCTTTCCTTTTGGAAGCCATTTTCTTGTTTAAGTTTTTGTCAATCTTGTCCTGCGAAAATCTGTATTGCCATTTAACAATGTGGAGAATGAAGTTTTTGAAAAGCCTTAATGCTATGTAAACAAGTCATTCAATGGAGATCCATCCTCAATGTCAAAAGTTGTAGAGGTGACCGACTCTTTTCGGTTTCAGTGTAGATATCTTGCTCTGTCTAGGAGAAGATGTATTTTTTTACACTACGCAGTCAAGACTATGCTTATTTGAGAACCTTTCACAATTTCATGTATATAGCTACAAGTTCTGGGTAGTCAAAGTCAAAATTTTGATTGCAGGCAATTACAGCACTTAAAAAAGGCGCTTACTTACTGAAGTATGGTCGCAGAGGGAAGCCAAAGTTCTGCCCCTTCCACCTTGCCAGTGTAAGTCCTGTGATGCTACTTTAGTGTTTGCAAGCCTGTTAGAGAAAAGATCTTAGAACTAGTCTCTACAATATTATAATTTCACAGTAGAGTCAATTTGAGATCACTCGATACCTAAGCCATGTGGATTTTCCATATGCCTCATGGGATCATCAGATTTTGTGATTTGGACTTGTGATTAATGCTAGTGTGGTTGTGAATCGGCTACAAACTCAATTTACTCTGCTTTAAGGGTAAACTGAAGCATGCCTTCAAAATAAACGCCGAAAGCCCAAAGGAAGCTGTTGATAGAAAAGGTTCCCTTGGTTATCTGTATCAATTTTCTCCCTGAACCATGCTGCTACCAATCTCTCCACCTGGAAATTTATTTGTGAGCTTCTCTAAGTTCCTCTCTTGACTACTTGATTTGCTTTCTATGTCAGGATGAGTCTACATTGATATGGTACTCTGGCAAAGAAGCAAAACAGATTAAACTAAATCAAGTCTCAAGGATTATACCTGGACAGCGTACGGTAAGTTATAGACCAGTCTTGCTTTAAGTAATGGCCAATTTAGTTTTTAGAAAATGTACTCATCAAAGCGTTTATTTGTAAGTCTAGACAACTGTAATTGAGGTCGAAATACTATCTCCCCTTTAAACATCACTTTCTCCACCGTTACTTACAATTTTCAGCAAAATCATGCATGTTCATGATTTTGTTTCTAATAATATTTTGATTCATAATTCTACATTTATATTTTGTGTTCTTCGTTCTCTTCGAAGATTACATATATATTGTAATGGTCATCAATCCCCTGGTTCCAATTTTCTTATCGAAATGGCTTTTCATTCAGGCAATATTTCAGCGTTATCCACGACCTGAGAAGGAGTATCAGTCATTTTCCCTTATCTGCAGTGATAGATCCTTGGATTTGGTGAGTTTGTCTGTAATGGCCCTATCTTAGCCACCTAGTGAAGGGGAAAAAACAAATCACATCTTGTTTCCTGTGGAGTGCCTGTCACAATCTATGGGCTTTTTCTTATGGATATTCGTCATGAGGCCATTGCGTTCATGAACAGATATGTAAAGACAAGGATGAAGCTGAAGTTTGGTTTGTTGGTCTCAAAGCATTGACCACACGGGGTAATTTCCGCAAGTGGAGGAGCGATACAACCAGTGAAACTGCATCCTCAGAAAGTCCGCATGCACGAAGAAACTCACCATCCGTTATACCATTTGTCAGTAGCTATGTCTTTCTCTCCATGATTCCTAAAATCATCGGGATTACATGAAGCTTTAGCTTCTCTTTTTTTTTTTTTTTTCCCTTTTCTCATTTTCTTTTTAACCATTCATGATTGCAGGATCCTGGACATATCCGAGGCATTCAGCCTCCTGGTGAAAGTACTTCACAGACTAGGTTAGGAAAGGCATTCTCGGCCATAATATCCTACACTGCAGCAGACACAGGTTTCAATCAAAACGAACCCATTGCCAATTCTCTTAACTCAGTGTCACCAGGGAGAGGAGATAACTGGAATGGTCGAAATTCTGGTGCTGATACATTTCGTATTAGTTTATCCAGTGCCATTAGTTCATCGAGCCAAGGTTCTTGTCGTGAAGATTTTGAATCCCTGGGTGATGCTTTCATTTGGGGAGAGGGATTTGGCGGTGGAATTCTGGGTGGTGGTCAGCATAGAGTTGGGAGTACACATGAAACAAAAATGGATGCTTTTCTGCCAAAGGCTTTGGAATCCGCAGTGGTTCTTGATGTTATTAATATCGCTTGTGGTTACAGGCATGCTGTGCTTGTAACCAGGCAAGGGGAAATCTTCAGCTGGGGGGAGGAGTTGGGAGGTAGGCTTGGGCATGGCATAGAATCGGATATTTCCTTCCCCAAGCTTATTGACTCCCTTAGTGGCATGACCATTGAGTTAGCAGCATGTGGTGAGTATCACACATGCGCTGCCACACTTTCTGGAGATCTTTATACTTGGGGTGATGGAACTCATAATGTGGGTTTGCTTGGGCATGGAAGTGAAGTCAGTCACTGGATTCCAAGAAGAGTAGGAGGTGATTTGGAGGGTCTTCATGTTACTTGCATCGCTTGTGGACCTTGGCATACAGCTGTTGTGGCATCTACTGGGCAGTTGTTTACTTTTGGAGATGGATCTTTCGGTGCTTTGGGACATGGTGATTGTGGAAGCATAAGCATTCCTCGGGAAGTGGAAGCTTTGCAAGGACTACGCACAACAAGAGTTGCCTGTGGTGTTTGGCACACTGCGGCTGTGGTTGAAGCAACAACCGAATGTTCCTCTTCGGATGCTTCCACCAGTCCTTCATCTGGTAGACTATTTACATGGGGCGATGGAGATAAACACCGGCTTGGGCATGGTGATCAAGAAACCAGACTAATTCCCGAGTGCGTTGTAGCATTGTCAGATGAAACTATTTGCCAAGTAGCTTGTGGGCATAGTTTAACCGTGGCCTTGACAACCTCAGGACGAGTTTTTACTATGGGAAGTACTGCCTATGGCCAGCTTGGGAATCCTTTGGCTGATGGAAAGGCTCCAGCTTGTGTTGAGGGGAAAATTGCAGATAGTTTTGTTGAAGAAATTGCATGTGGATCTTATCATGTGGCAGCGTTAACTTCCAAAGGAGAGGTTTATACCTGGGGAAAGGGTTCAAATGGGCAGTTAGGTCATGGAGAATATGACAACAGAAGTACGCCGACACTTGTTGGTTTTTTGAAAGACAAGCAAGTGAAGAGTGTAGTATGTGGTTCTAACTTCACAGCTGTCATATGTCTACATAAATGGGTATCCAGCATTGACCATTCCATGTGTTCTGGATGTCACAGTCCATTTGGTTTCAGGAGAAAACGCCACAATTGTTACAATTGTGGTCTAGTGTTTTGCAAAGCATGCAGTAGCAGAAGAAGCCTGAAAGCTTCTTTGGCTCCAAACCTGAACAAGCCATATCGTGTGTGCGACGAATGCTATGTTAAACTAAAGAAAACCACTGAATCTGGTCCTGTTATGCGCTTACCTAAGGCTAGAACTGATACTTTACGTCCAAAAAATAATGAAGTGGGAGAAAAGGACAGTTTGTGCTCCACATCAGAAGGGCGACTATGCAGGCTTTTGTCTTCAGACTCTCTTAGTATGGCTGAAAGCAGACATTCCATACATGATGCAAAACTAGGATCACGTGGTAGCAGTGTGTTTCCACTTTTTAACAGAAACTTTCAACTAGGAGGCCTTAATACAACAAAGGAACCTAACCTTGTTGGAGCTCCCACAAAAATGTTTTCATTTTCTGTACCTGGCTCCAGAATGCCTTCTCGATCAGTGTCTCCTCTTTCGAGGAAATCTAGTCCACCTCGGTGCTCTGAAGTAACTACCGATGACTCAAAGCACAGCAGTGACAGTCAAAGCCAAGAAATCATCAATTTACGAGCACAGGTATCTCTTGAACTTGTGCTATGTGCTGGTGTTGAAGTTTCAGTACCTTTTCATTTATTTGTGGCATTTGCATCGGTAACAATTGTTGCAAAACTGAATATTCTTCTTTTTTTGAAAGAGAGCTTCACTCATTTGATGACCATAAATTGTAGTTATATATCACCTACATGCAACCGTTGACTTCCCTGGAATACATTCCATTTTCGAAGGGATATGCCTGCCAAGGGTGCAAAGCATCGGAATAACGATATAAAAGGAAGGTTTCTAGGTTACAACTGGCATGAGATTATGAAGAAAGGAATCTATACTCTCTTGTTTCTTTTGGGTTCTTACAAAGTGAATATATATACAAGAAAAAGAAACCTTAAGTTAGGTAAGAAACCTAATCTAGTTAGGTAAGAGACCTAAGTTAGGTAAGAAACCTAATCTAGTTAGGTAAGAGACCTAATTTAGGTATAGATACACCTAAGTTAGGTAGGGAACCTAAGTTAGGTATAGATATACCTAAATTAGGTAAGAAGCCTACTTTAGGTATTAAATTACAGAATATTCAGCCATTTCAACACTCCCCCTCAAGCTGGCTTGAAAATATCATCCATCGTCAGCTTGCTTATTAATCTGTCAAACTGCTTCTTATGTAGCCCTTTCGTAAGTATATCAGCAACCTGCTCATTTGTTGGAATATATGGCATGCACACTTGTCCACTGTCCAGCTTCTCTTTAATAAAATGTTTATCCACCTCCACATGTTTTGTACGATCATGGAGGACCGGATTATGTGCAATTGAAATTGCTGCTTTGTTATCACAGTAGATCTTCATTGGTTGGGAATCTGAAAGTTTCAGTTCTTCCAGAATCTTTTTAATCCACATCACCTCACACATACCAAGAGCTACAGATCGATATTCGGCTTCAGCACTACTCCTTGCCACCACATTCTGCTTCTTGCTCCTCCAAGTAACGAGATTACCGCCAACAAAAGTGCAATAACCAGAAGTAGACCTCCTATCTGAAATACTCCCGGCCCAATCTGCATCAGTATATACTTCGACCTGTAGATGTCCCCGCTTCTTGAACATCAAACCTTTTCCGGGACATCCCTTCAAGTATCGCAAGATCCTGTAAACAGCTTCAAAATGCTTTAGACCTGGTGAATGCATGAACTGGCTTACCATGCTCACTGCAAATGCTATATCTGGCCGTGTGTGAGACAAGTAAATCAGCCTCCCCACCAATCTTTGATATCGTTCTCGATCCACTACTTCTTCGTTCTTTGCAGGTTCTAGCTTCATGTTGGGTTCCACAGGTGTATCTGCAGCTTTACACCCAAGTAAACCTGTCTCTTTTAGCAAATCGAGCACATATTTGCGTTGATTAACAAATATTCCCTCCTTAGACCTTGCAATTTCTATACCAAGAAAATACTTTAAAGTACCCAAGTCTTTAATTTCAAACTCAGCGGCCAAACTCCTTTTGAGATCTTCTAGTTCACTAACATCATCTCCGGTTAATATTATGTCATCTACATAAACAATCAAGATAGCACTTTTACCATCCTTTGAGTGTTTATAGAACAGGGTATGATCTCCTTGACTTTGGCAGTAGCCAAGTTTCTTTATAACATGCCCAAACCGCTCAAACCATGCTCTGGGTGATTGCTTCAGTCCATACAACGCTTTCTTTAGTCTACAAACTCTTTTTTTGCCATCCTCTTCCTCAAAACCAGGTGGTATATCCATCAAGACTTCTTCCTCTAAGTCACCATTCAAGAAAGCATTCTTGACGTCCAACTGATATAAAGGCCAATTAAAGTTAGCAGCCAAGGATAATAAAATCCAAATAGAATTTACCTTGGCAACTGGAGCAAATGTCTCATGGTAATCAACTCCATGAGTTTGTGTGAATCCCTTTGCCACAAGTCTGGCCTTGTACCTCTCAACACTTCCATCTGCTTTACACTTTACTGTAAACACCCATTTGCAGCCAACTATCTTCTTCCCTTTTGGTAAATCAACTAACTCCCAAGTGCCATTTTTCTCAAGTGCCCCTATCTCTTCCTCTACCGCCACTTTCCACTTTGGATCATTCAAGGCTTCTTGAATGTTTCTAGGAACAGATATGTGAGATAGATTTGCGATGAATGCTCTGTAGTTGTATGATAGGTTTTTGTAGGACACATGATTTGCAATAGGGTGCTGAGTACAAGACCTTATCCCTTTTCGAAGTGCTATAGGAATATCAAGGGTAGAAGGATTCAAATCAGAAGAAGATACTGAAGGTAAAGTGAGATCATAATTACCGGAAGGATGAGATGAGTCATCTTTCGAGGCTTCAGACTGGTGTGGTTCGAGAATGAGATGGTCTCTTGCCGTTTGAAGTGTCTTTCTTCTAGAATAAACCTGAAACTCAGAATCTAATACTTTTTCTCCCCCTATCCTTGAAACATCAATACTTTTTGGTAGAGAAGGTGTTTGGACTGACACAGGAGATAGAATAGATTCGGTTGGAGTCAAAATCGGGACCGGATTAGAGAGAGATGGTCCCAAAAAATTATCTTCATTATCCCGCTCCCCCTGAAGAAGTTTTTTTGGGAAAAAAGGTTGTAGTTCAAGAAACGAGACATCAAGGCTAACATAATTTTTTTTTGTTTGAGGATCATAGCACTTGTAGCCCTTTTGAGTTGGAGAGTATCCAATAAAAACACACTTCACAGCTCTAGGATCAAGCTTGGACCGGAAGGGAGCATGTAAATGAACAAAAACAGTACAACCAAATACCTTTAAAGGCAAATCTGAATGAATACGGGTTGTTGAAAATTCCTTTTTGAAACACTCTAAAGGTGTGATATATCGAAGAACCCGAGTAGGCATCCGATTTATTAAATATGATGCAGTCAATACAGCCTCACCCCATAAGTACTTAGGAACATTCATAGAAAACATTAGAGTACGGGCTACTTCAAGAAGGTGTCTGTTTTTTCTTTCAGCAATACCATTTTGTTGGGGTGTGTCCCGACAAGAAGATTGGTGTTGTACACCTTTTTCCCTCAAAAATGCCCCCAAACACTGATTGAAAAATTCTGTGCCATTGTCAGTCCGCAAAATGCTGATTTGAGCTTGAAAGTGATTTGCAACCATGTGATAAAAATCCTTGAATAATTTCTCAACCTCAGACTTGGCACTCATCATATAGACCCAAGTCAAGCGTGTGTGATCATCAATGAAAGTCACAAACCATCTTTTTCCGGTCATAGTAGTGATAGGTGAGGGACCCCAAACATCACTATGAATTAAGTAAAAAGGTTTGGATGCACGATAAGGATTTGTAGTATAAGGGACTCGAGTACTTTTAGAAAGAAGGCAACTTTCACAATGAAGTGATGACATAACTACACCTTTAAATAAAGACAGGAACAAATGTCTTAAATATTCAAAACTTGGATGTCCTAGCCTATGATGCCAAAGTAAAATCTGTTCTTGGACAGGAGATGAACAGGAAGTACTGCATGCCTGAGCTTTTTTATCGAAGACGAACTCATCAAAGTAGTAGAGACCATCAACCATTCTAGCACTGCCAATCGTCTTCCCCGAAATATTCTCCTGAAATTCACAATAGGAGTCAAAGAAAATGACACGACAATTAGAATCTTTAGACAATTTGCTAACTGACAAAAGGTTACAAGTAAGTTTAGGAACATGTAGGACATTCAGAAGGTCTATGGAATCTGAAATTTTTATAGAGCCTTTCCCTGCAATGGGTGAGAAACTACCATCGGCTATTCGGATTTTTTGATTACCCGGACAAGGAAAATAGGATTTGAATAGGTAGTGAAGGCTTGTCATGTGGTCAGAGGCACCTGAATCAATAATCCAAGGTCCAGCAGTAGAGAATCCAGAAAGAGCACTTGCATTACTACCTTTTTGGGCAATAGATGCTGTTGGTTTACCCTGGACTGAGTTAGACTTCAATAGTTGCAACAAATGACCAATCTGTTCCTTGCTGAATGGATTAGTTTCAGCTTCATTGGCCGAAGGATAGGTTCTGCTTCCCATCTTGCCACCTCTCATTGACGATGTTGGTTTCCCATGGATTTTCCAGCATGTGTCTCGAGTATGTCGAGGCCTATTACAGTGATCACACCACACACGAGGCTTCTCATCTATCCTGCGTGTAGTGTAACTCAACTTGCCAACATTTGCTTCAAAACCAACCAACGCCGAGGCATCAGAATGCCCTCCAGCAAAGGTTTTTGCTTCGGTATTGGGTTTACCAAGCATGACACTCCTCCGACTTTCTTCTCTTCTAACTTCAGAAAAAACTTCACCAATAGATGGGAAGGGCTGTCTCCCAAGTATCCTTCCTCTAACTTCATCAAATTCATCACGAAGACCTGCAAGAAACTTAAAAATACGATCAGCCTCAGTTACCTTGTTACAATGCTGGAAATCTTCAACGGATTTCCACTCATAATTGTTGAAGAGGTCAAGATCCTGCCACAGCCTTCTTAAGACATTAAAATACTTTGTGACTGTATCATCTCCTTGCCGAATATCACTGAGCTGCAATTTTAGCTCATATATTTGGGATTTGTTCCCCAAATCAGAATACATTTGATTCACGCTATCCCACAGCTCCTTGGCAGTAGGAAAGCACATATAATTGGCACCAATTTCTTCCTCCATAGAATTCACCAGCCACGTCATCACCGTTGAATTCTCAGCATCCCAAACAGCCCAAGTCGGGTCAGTTTCTGCTGGTTCGGCTTTATCCCCGGTCAAATATCCCATTTTTCCTCTCCCTCGGATATACATCCGAACAGATTGTGACCACCGAAGAAAGTTATCACCATTCAGCTTGATTGTAGTGATCTGAATTGGGTGAGAGTCGGTGTGTGTCGGAGTTTTTTCTGAGGGTTGCATTTTTCTGGAAATGGGAATATTCTCAAGGGTTTTATCAGACATGATGAATATAAGATAGAGACAAAGGGTGCAAGACTAACGAAGGTTTGCCACAGTTTTTGGCTCTGATACCATGAAGAAAGGAATCTATACTCTCTTGCTTCTTTTGGGTTCTTACAAAGTGAATATATATACAAGAAAAAGAAACCTTAAGTTAGGTAAGAAACCTAATCTAGTTAGGTAAGAGACCTAAGTTAGGTAAGAAACCTAATCTAGTTAGGTAAGAGACCTAATTTAGGTATAGATACACCTAAGTTAGGTAGGGAACCTAAGTTAGGTATAGATATACCTAAATTAGGTAAGAAGCCTACTTTAGGTATTAAATTACAGAATATTCAGCCATTTCAACAGATTAGTTAAAATATCTTCCTGAAGTAAACAATAGGAACTGAGAAGAAGTCTGTCCCAATGGAAAAAACTATTGGCCTGGAGATTGATTGTGGATGCAGTCTGGAGGCTGGAGGTGCCCCTAAATTTTATGATGGTGATTGTGGTTGGGGTGAGGGGAGAGAGACAATAGTAGGGTCGGCAATATTCAGAAGTTCTTGATAGGATTTAGAGGAGTATACAACGAGAGATAGATAAGAACGAGGAGAAAAATTAATTGGAAAATAATGAACTTGTTGTCTGGTATGCTTTTTACACAACTGCAACTCTCTTTTTCCCCTCTGTACAATACTTTCTAGTTTGTCAGCATCATAGTTTCCTTGAATGTCATTGTTCTTTGAGGCCACTATTCATATTTTCCGATGCGGTATATGTAGTTACTTGAACTGGAGCTCTAGAAAGTTCTAGTATTTTACTCTGAAAAATGTTTCATGTAATATGTCGATTGCCGAAAAATTATTTGAGCTAACTTAAATGATTATCAAGAAAGTAAGTAAAAAGATCCACGAACATCTGATTGGTTATGTCCTGTTAATGTGGCTTTATTTTCTGCACATAAAGAAGAGACAAGTTTCTATTTTGTCCTTGGACAGATTTTTTTTTTTTGGTCGTACCTTGGACAGATAAGCACGTGGAAAGATAAATTTTCATTGGTGGTGCTATATGCATGACAGGTATTCTCTTTAAGGCTCTAAGTCTGTTTCTAGATTAGGAAACAAATTACCTGTTCAAGAGAAGACATCCTACATTATTTTTGGGATCAGCAGAAGTATTTCATCAAGGGGCAACAAGGGAATGTCAACCCCTGTACAAAATCATTTACAAGATAAGTCCAGCAAAGCATTACATCAAGACTCATGCTATGTGTGGGCCAAAATGTAAAACTGAAAATACGAGAACCTAGTTATTACAAAATGGCTCCGAGGAATCGAAAACTCTCCTATTCCTCTCGTTCGAAATTAGCCGAAAAAAGTTGCTCAAGGGATCAAATGAATCATCTTTCTATTGTTTTCTAGAATGGATGCCCACCCTTGCTCTTAGCTCTATTTCCTCTGACTCCACGCTCACCATTGAATACCTATGGCAGAGAAGACCAGATTCCAAATCTTCCTGGACAAACAACAGTGTAGTAGTAGACTTTCCACAGATTCATCTGCTGCCTGTTTGCAAAGGAAAGACTAGTTCACCCACTCATTTCTGCAAATTGTCTAAATTCAGGATGCGTCCACAGGAAACTTCCCAAGCAAAAAAAGAAAAAAAAAGAAAAAAGAAAAAGAAATTATGGTTCACACTCCAGATTTACAAATCAATTTTCTGGAGAACTCATCATTTTGTTTTTCCTCCATCAAAGTGGAAAAGGTATCCTGCATTGAACACTATCCCCAACATAAATACAGACTAAATGTGATGAATAGGCTGAATCATTTTATTTTGGTCAAATTTTTCCAGGAGTTGTGAATCACATTGTTGTATTTGGTCTATGTTTAGAACCACAGAGAGAGAGAGAGAGAGAGAGAGCCTTTTTGAATGCCATTAATATGCGAATTGGACACTCCCCAAAGAGATGCTTCAGCTCATCTCATGCATATGGAATCCTATTAACCACCAAACATAACAAAGAGAGAAACCCTCAACACTAGTTTCTCCTCAGGGAGATAAAATAAAGCTAGAGACAACATACAGGCTTTAATCTTGTCGACACAGTATCAGTACGAACTGAAAGAGACTATTTGCTGTTTCAATCTTGACAATATACTTTAGGAAATCTCTGTGAACCTGGGAGGAGTCTACAAAGAGGATGCACAAACAGCAGATTTTCACTTGGATTATTGGGTTCCAAGAGTTTATGTGTCTCTTAGAAATCAAAAGCCAATGATAGCATAATCTCTAGTACTGTCATTGATCAGCTTAGATATCTTCGAGTCATTTAGCAGTGAAGGACAATTCGGTTTTATTTTTATTTTTGGGTAAGGACAATTCGGTTTTATTGATTAATTCAAAATTCTCTAATTGTATATATTTACTTTTACATATGAGTTTCAGGACCCGCTCGATCAGCATGTCAGTGGTATCCATCCACCTCTAATTAGGACCAATGCATACGACACAACCTGTTTAATGTGTAGACAGAAATTGTTATATTCTGAATCAGCTGCAATATATGTGACATGAAGCCACTGATATGGTCTCTGACCCAGATTGGTCAACTCATTTAAAGTAAATCTTTAAGGGAAGAAGAAGGGGTGGTACAAGTGGTAGCCTTGACTCAGCGTTTTCCAACGAATGGCCTAGGTTTTCGTGATGATTATCCACTATCTTTGTGACCATTTGCTATTCTTACCGGGTCTTGACATGAGGTTGTCATGCTATGTACAAAGCTGTAAAAGGGGTTTATTAGGCGTATGAAACCTTCAGGAGTATGCTATTTTTTTAATCATCATCTCTCACAACCACAACAATTTGTTAATCTCTCTCACAACAAAATATAGATTATTCTTGGGGGGCCCCGGCTGGTGGGTTGCTGGGCCAGTCCCTCCCGAGGAATATTCGAGCCCGCGAAGCGGGTCCGGACACCTCGGTCATAAAATATATATATATATATATATTATTCTTCATTGTAATGACAAGTGAACCAATTCTGCTTCTTTTACCGACTCTTTGCTAAATGTCATCTTTAAGTGATGAATATCATTTGAAATACTTCGGAATATTTTTCAGGTGGAAGACCTCACTTCCAAATCCCGTCATCTTCAAAGTGAACTAGAGAAAACGTCTAAGCAACTGAAACAGGTCACTGCAATAGCAGAAGATGAAGCTCAAAAGTGCAAGTCTGCTAAAGAAGTTATAAAGTCTCTAACCACTCAGGTTTGTTGGTGGTCAACTCCCTCTGTGGATCCGTCCAATGTATCTTCATCTCACCCGAACTATTTGGATTAGCATCTTACTCCGACAATACTCTTCAGGAGTATTTTCTGCTTTCAGATTAGATATGTTAATTTTGCATTAAAATGATCAATGTCTTAACCTGACACTGTGGCAATACGGTTACTCATTTGGGTGTTGTCATATATAGGTGCATCACTTCACCATAAGCGTGGTCATTTAATACGTTCTTTTATGAGAAAATGAATCTATGCGGCAGTTTCCATCTTTGAATGGTGGCCATTCATTGTCATGTATTCTGTAAATGTTACTGCCTAGCGAAATTTTCCATCTTTGAATGGTGGCCATTCATTGTCATGTATTCTGTAAATGTTACTGCCTAGCGAAATTGCAAGAAAGCTGAGAACCGTAAGTCTCACTATTCAACTCTCCCTCCCTCCCTCTCGCAAACACATACCATGCACACTTCTAGGTTAGGCTAGTTGGAATTCAATGCTCGGATATAGCCTTCACTTACCATAATTGTGTAAATCTAAATTAACTTGTAGTTGAAAGAAATGGCTGAAAGACTTCCAGTCGGACAGAGAGCCCAAAGTTCTGGTTCTGTTGTCAGAGAAGTATCCAGTGATCCAAACTTGATCCCTAAGGAGAATCAGTCAGCAAAAACTAATTTCCTAGAAAGCGAGTCCCATATGAAGCCTGTAAACACAACTCTGATCAATGGAATGAAGCAGCAATCTGAGAGGGCAGAATGGGTGGTGCAGGATGAACCAGGTGTCTACATATCATTATCCTCGTTACCTGGGGGAGGTAATGAGCTCAGACGTATACGCTTCAGGTATAGCGTCTTGCCATTCTTTGTCTTGGAAGCATAATTAGATAAGAGATGAATTTTGAGTCAGACCAATGTTTAGTTATTAATGGTTATTATGTTGGGCAAAAATGGGAAGTTGTTGCGGTTCATTTACATTGCATGAAAGAACCCAACTTAAAGTTGCTAGAAAGGATAACCTGAGTTCACATTGTGATGATGTGTTGGATGCCAAGACAAGTTCATTGCATAATACAATTCACGAGTTTTCTGCCCAGCCTAGGAACAAAACTAGATTGTGGATAGAATATGAAATCTTTTTCATAATTCTGCATAGAGTTTTCAGAAAGCCAACTTTTATGCTATGCTTTTCTCTAGATCTTTCTTCCTCTAGCTTGAAGCATAATCCAGCCACTGTTTGGGTCCCGCATTCTTAGTATTGGATTAACCATTACCTTTTTCTGCTCCAATTGCCTTCCATATTGGTCTTCGAATTCTGAACTTCAGGAAGCTGTTAAACTTGGATGGATATCCAATTATTGGAGCACTAATTAATTAAGTCATATATGTTCGGACATTGTTTTCTGACATGGCATTTTTCTCTTGTACAGCCGGAAACATTTTACGGAGGAACAAGCAGAGGAATGGTGGGCTGCTAATGCAGCAATGGTTCTCGAGCGACACAATATACAAAGTACATAGTTTGTGATAGCTCCCACTGTGGTTTTGCCTATAGTAAACCAAAGCTCCTTGACAGACGTATCCAGTGCCCTCTTCCTCTCCGCTGGAATCTGTATATTTTTTTTTTTTTCTTTTTCATGATTCAGTGGAATTTTATTCGAGGATGGGTAGATGGTGACAGGTAGATTGCGGCATGAAAATGTAGAGAGAGAATCGATAGACAGAAAGATCCTCAATGAGGGCTGTTTCTTTTCAAATTTGAGCTGCTGTAATTTTCTCCATATAGTCAATAGGTTTTAATCTTTCTCAGTTTTATCATCAGTTTTTTTCAATCAGATCTGCTCAGTGGAGAGGCCCTCTTCTTTCCGAATTTCGCACGTTTTCCTCACGTCAACACTTCCATCCCATTGTTCTAATCTTGATGCAGGAGCAGCCTTATATTTCCTTTCAATTCTGGGTCAAATGGAATTTCCCCCAGAATTGTTCATCGACATCCTCCTGCTCCAAGCTTATTAAATTTACCTGCTACAGTTGGATGAATCAAAGAAGAGCATGCATACTTATTGCAGTAACGGAAACAAGGTCATTTTGGAGAGTTCAGTATAAACACAAGTGTCATAACACAGAAGTCCGAAGAAAAACTGATTCAGTTCACGACCCTACGTGTCACGATCCTCTGGCATAAATACTTTTGATGGGATAATGTTGAAATGGCTGAATATTCTGTAATTTAATACCTAAAGTAGCTTCTTACCTAATTTAGGTGTATCTAAACCTAACTTAGGTTCTCTACCTAACTTAGGTGTATCTATACCTAAATTAGGTCTCTTACCTAACTAGATTAGGTTTCTTACCTAACTTAGGTCTCTTACCTAACTAGATTAGGTTTCTTACCTAACTTAAGGTTTCTTTTTCTTGTATATATATTCACTTTGTAAGAACCCAAAAGAAGCAAGAGAGTATAGATTCCTTTCTTCATGGTATCAGAGCCAAAAACTGTGGCAAACCTTCGTTAGTCTTGCACCCTTTGTCTCTATCTTATATTCATCATGTCTGATAAAACCCTTGAGAATATTCCCATTTCCAGAAAAATGCAACCCTCAGAAAAAACTCCGACACACACCGACTCTCACCCAATTCAGATCACTACAATCAAGCTGAATGGTGATAACTTTCTTCGGTGGTCACAATCTGTTCGGATGTATATCCGAGGGAGAGGAAAAATGGGATATTTGACCGGGGATAAAGCCGAACCAGCAGAAACTGACCCGACTTGGGCTGTTTGGGATGCTGAGAATTCAACGGTGATGACGTGGCTGGTGAATTCTATGGAGGAAGAAATTGGTGCCAATTATATGTGCTTTCCTACTGCCAAGGAGCTGTGGGATAGCGTGAATCAAATGTATTCTGATTTGGGGAACAAATCCCAAATATATGAGCTAAAATTGCAGCTCAGTGATATTCGGCAAGGAGATGATACAGTCACAAAGTATTTTAATGTCTTAAGAAGGCTGTGGCAGGATCTTGACCTCTTCAACAATTATGAGTGGAAATCCGTTGAAGATTTCCAGCATTGTAACAAGGTAACTGAGGCTGATCGTATTTTTAAGTTTCTTGCAGGTCTTCGTGATGAATTTGATGAAGTTAGAGGAAGGATACTTGGGAGACAGCCCTTCCCATCTATTGGTGAAGTTTTTTCTGAAGTTAGAAGAGAAGAAAGTCGGAGGAGTGTCATGCTTGGTAAACCCAATACCGAAGCAAAAACCTTTGCTGGAGGGCATTCTGATGCCTCGGCGTTGGTTGGTTCTGAAGCAAATGTTGGCAAGTTGAGTTACACTACACGCAGGATAGATGAGAAGCCTCGTGTGTGGTGTGATCACTGTAATAGGCCTCGACATACTCGAGACACATGCTGGAAAATCCATGGGAAACCAACATCGTCAATGAGAGGTGGCAAGATGGGAAGCAGAACCTATCCTTCGGCCAATGAAGCTGAAACTAATCCATTCAGCAAGGAACAGATTGGTCATTTGTTGCAACTATTGAAGTCTAACTCAGTCCAGGGTAAACCAACAGCATCTATTGCCCAAAAAGGTAGTAATGCAAGTGCTCTTTCTGGATTCTCTACTGCTGGACCTTGGATTATTGATTCAGGTGCCTCTGACCACATGACAAGCCTTCACTACCTATTCAAATCCTATTTTCCTTGTCCGGGTAATCAAAAAATCCGAATAGCCGATGGTAGTTTCTCACCCATTGCAGGGAAAGGCTCTATAAAAATTTCAGATTCCATAGACCTTCTGAATGTCCTACATGTTCCTAAACTTACTTGTAACCTTTTGTCAGTTAGCAAATTGTCTAAAGATTCTAATTGTCGTGTCATTTTCTTTGACTCCTATTGTGAATTTCAGGAGAATATTTCGGGGAAGACGATTGGCAGTGCTAGAATGGTTGATGGTCTCTACTACTTTGATGAGTTCGTCTTCGATAAAAAAGCTCAGGCATGCAGTACTTCCTGTTCATCTCCTGTCCAAGAACAGATTTTACTTTGGCATCATAGGCTAGGACATCCAAGTTTTGAATATTTAAGACATTTGTTCCTGTCTTTATTTAAAGGTGTAGTTATGTCATCACTTCATTGTGAAAGTTGCCTTCTTTCTAAAAGTACTCGAGTCCCTTATACTACAAATCCTTATCGTGCATCCAAACCTTTTTACTTAATTCATAGTGATGTTTGGGGTCCCTCACCTATCACTACTATGACCGGAAAAAGATGGTTTGTGACTTTCATTGATGATCACACACGCTTGACTTGGGTCTATATGATGAGTGCCAAGTCTGAGGTTGAGAAATTATTCAAGGATTTTTATCACATGGTTGCAAATCACTTTCAAGCTCAAATCAGCATTTTGCGGACTGACAATGGCACAGAATTTTTCAATCAGTGTTTGGGGGCATTTTTGAGGGAAAAAGGTGTACAACACCAATCTTCTTGTCGGGACACACCCCAACAAAATGGTATTGCTGAAAGAAAAAACAGACACCTTCTTGAAGTAGCCCGTACTCTAATGTTTTCTATGAATGTTCCTAAGTACTTATGGGGTGAGGCTGTATTGACTGCATCATATTTAATAAATCGGATGCCTACTCGGGTTCTTCGATATATCACACCTTTAGAGTGTTTCAAAAAGGAATTTTCAACAACCCGTATTCATTCAGATTTGCCTTTAAAGGTATTTGGTTGTACTGTTTTTGTTCATTTACCTGCTCCCTTCCGGTCCAAGCTTGATCCTAGAGCTGTGAAGTGTGTTTTTATTGGATACTCTCCAACTCAAAAGGGCTACAAGTGCTATGATCCTCAAACAAAAAAAAATTATGTTAGCCTTGATGTCTCGTTTCTTGAACTACAACCTTTTTTCCCAAAAAAACTTCTTCAGGGGGAGCGGGATAATGAAGATAATTTTTTGGGACCATCTCTCTCTAATCCGGTCCCGATTTTGACTCCAACCGAATCTATTCTATCTCCTGTGTCAGTCCAAACACCTTCTCTACCAAAAAGTATTGATGTTTCAAGGATAGGGGGAGAAAAAGTATTAGATTCTGAGTTTCAGGTTTATTCTAGAAGAAAGACACTTCAAACGGCAAGAGACCATCTCATTCTCGAACCACACCAGTCTGAAGCCTCGAAAGATGACTCATCTCATCCTTCCGGTAATTATGATCTCACTTTACCTTCAGTATCTTCTTCTGATTTGAATCCTTCTACCCTTGATATTCCTATAGCACTTCGAAAAGGGATAAGGTCTTGTACTCAGCACCCTATTGCAAATCATGTGTCCTACAAAAACCTATCACACAACTACAGAGCATTCATCGCAAATCTATCTCACATATCTGTTCCTAGAAACATTCAAGAAGCCTTGAATGATCCAAAGTGGAAAGTGGCGGTAGAGGAAGAGATAGGGGCACTTGAGAAAAATGGCACTTGGGAGTTAGTTGATTTACCAAAAGGGAAGAAGATAGTTGGCTGCAAATGGGTGTTTACAGTAAAGTGTAAAGCAGATGGAAGTGTTGAGAGGTACAAGGCCAGACTTGTGGCAAAGGGATTCACACAAACTCATGGAGTTGATTACCATGAGACATTTGCTCCAGTTGCCAAGGTAAATTCTATTTGGATTTTATTATCCTTGGCTGCTAACTTTAATTGGCCTTTATATCAGTTGGACGTCAAGAATGCTTTCTTGAATGGTGACTTAGAGGAAGAAGTCTTGATGGATATACCACCTGGTTTTGAGGAAGAGGATGGCAAAAAAAGAGTTTGTAGACTAAAGAAAGCGTTGTATGGACTGAAGCAATCACCCAGAGCATGGTTTGAGCGGTTTGGGCATGTTATAAAGAAACTTGGCTACTGCCAAAGTCAAGGAGATCATACCCTGTTCTATAAACACTCAAAGGATGGTAAAAGTGCTATCTTGATTGTTTATGTAGATGACATAATATTAACCGGAGATGATGTTAGTGAACTAGAAGATCTCAAAAGGAGTTTGGCCGCTGAGTTTGAAATTAAAGACTTGGGTACTTTAAAGTATTTTCTTGGTATAGAAATTGCAAGGTCTAAGGAGGGAATATTTGTTAATCAACGCAAATATGTGCTCGATTTGCTAAAAGAGACAGGTTTACTTGGGTGTAAAGCTGCAGATACACCTGTGGAACCCAACATGAAGCTAGAACCTGCAAAGAACGAAGAAGTAGTGGATCGAGAACGATATCAAAGATTGGTGGGGAGGCTGATTTACTTGTCTCACACACGGCCAGATATAGCATTTGCAGTGAGCATGGTAAGCCAGTTCATGCATTCACCAGGTCTAAAGCATTTTGAAGCTGTTTACAGGATCTTGCGATACTTGAAGGGATGTCCCGGAAAAGGTTTGATGTTCAAGAAGCGGGGACATCTACAGGTCGAAGTATATACTGATGCAGATTGGGCCGGGAGTATTTCAGATAGGAGGTCTACTTCTGGTTATTGCACTTTTGTTGGCGGTAATCTCGTTACTTGGAGGAGCAAGAAGCAGAATGTGGTGGCAAGGAGTAGTGCTGAAGCCGAATATCGATCTGTAGCTCTTGGTATGTGTGAGGTGATGTGGATTAAAAAGATTCTGGAAGAACTGAAACTTTCAGATTCCCAACCAATGAAGATCTACTGTGATAACAAAGCAGCAATTTCAATTGCACATAATCCGGTCCTCCATGATCGTACAAAACATGTGGAGGTTGTTAAACATTTTATTAAAGAGAAGCTGGACAGTGGACAAGTGTGCATGCCATATATTCCAACAAATGAGCAGGTTGCTGATATACTTACGAAAGGGCTACATAAGAAGCAGTTTGACAGATTAATAAGCAAGCTGACGATGGATGATATTTTCAAGCCAGCTTGAGGGGGAGTGTTGAAATGGCTGAATATTCTGTAATTTAATACCTAAAGTAGCTTCTTACCTAATTTAGGTGTATCTATACCTAACTTAGGTTCTCTACCTAACTTAGGTGTATCTATACCTAAATTAGGTCTCTTACCTAACTAGATTAGGTTTCTTACCTAACTTAGGTCTCTTACCTAACTAGATTAGGTTTCTTACCTGACTTAAGGTTTCTTTTTCTTGTATATATATTCACTTTGTAAGAACCCAAAAGAAGCAAGAGAGTATAGATTCCTTTCTTCAGATAACCATATGTTTCTCAGTCATACTTCAGATTATTGTCGACGTCGCTGCTTTTGATGGGATTATCATATGTGTCTCAGTTATACTTCTGATTATTGTTGATGCCATTTTGCACTGGTATATAAACTAGGCCCTCCAGACTGTTAAGGAATTTCAAAGTTGAAAATGTGAAATAATTGTTGATCTAGAGGTTCGTCAAGTGTTGAAGATTGCAGAAAATGCAAAACTATCCCTGTGCTTCCAGTGTCGGAATTTGGTGCGAATTTCTTCTACCAATGTTTAATTCATTCAGGCAATCACCCTGTTTCGGCAAAAGTTGAACCCTGTCTCCACGGGCTCTGCCCGGCTAATCAGGTTAGAAGAAAAGCTCTTGTTGCACGACAGGTTTCTCCAAGCAATCACACCTCAATATTGCTATGTCCTGCTTCCTTCACCGTTTCCTTCTGTCCTTTCCACTCCTCCGTGATAGCAATCTTCGATAACCTTCCTGCAGCAGCATAAGTACTTGACAGGAGGATTGCATCTGAAGGGTGCAGTCCATGTCTCCCTGAGCATTCGCTTCACATCTTCCCCTAACTCAACATTCCCACACACTCTGGAAGCACCCAATAGATCACGCCAGTGATGGCATCCACGTTAACCGGCAATGAAATAATACGCTTCATCCAGCATTCCTCCTCATTCCAGGACATCCACAATACGGCCGTAATGATCGATTTTCGGCGAAAAACCATATTCCCACACCATTTTTGTGGAAGCAGTTCATAGCCTCTGTCACGAGTCCTCCATGGCTGCAAGCACTTAAGACTGCCAAGAAAGTGACTTCATTTGACTTATGTCTCTCCTACTCCATCTGACAGAGCATTCACCTGCCTGCCCATGATTCCCTAGAGCTGTAATTATAGCAGTCCTAGATTTCACATCCTTGTCTCTCATCTGATTAAAAATGCCAGCAGCCTTCTCCAAAAGGCCACATTTAGCATACATGTCCACCAAAGCTGTTCCTATGACAGCATCTGCGCCTATTTCTTCCTCATCAACAGATCCATGAATGTACTTCCCAATGCTTGTAGCAGTTGAGGCATCTGAAGCAGAAAACAACCGCACCAACATAGATGAATTCGGCACCACCCTTTTGAGCTTCATTAAGTTTAGCAGCTCTACTGATTTTTCATCTAGACACAGATGCAAAAACAGTTCCACATGGCAGCGTGGACTGCTGTATAAAACAGTTCCACATGGCAGTGTCCTTTTGATCCATTTCATTGAAGATTCTATGTCCTGCATGGATATCCCCGACTTATGCTTATGCACTTCAAGTCCGGAGCCGGCTAACAAAGTCCTCGACGCGAAGAACAGGATAAAGCATGAACTACACATCTAGAGCAAATATTGGTGAAGAAGAGACATACTCCTTATGTACCTTCTTTGTCTGAGTGCCAACTGCAGTATTTTAGCAAGTTGCTGTAGAGAAACAAATGCTTTACTAGATGATTTCTGTAGGTCCATGGAGCGTAACACAACAATGCAATTCCTGGGGAATTTTATATGATTAAACATTCCTGGCTCCCCAACCCCCAAACAAAAAAACAAACAACAAACATTCCTGGCTCCAGAAATTTGCAGTGGCCTATGAAGGCTTTTTCTAATCAGATTCCTGTTGGAATATATAAATATTAAACCACGCATTCTTCTAATAGTTTAAGCTTTTAGAGCAGTTGGCAAGTGATCCCACCAAATCTTTCATGCTATCATAGCAGGAGGTCATGAGTTCAAATCTTTCCAGGCCCCTATTTGCCTCCCCAATTAATTTGTCCACGCTTAGCACTAGGTAAAGACCAGACTAAGCGTGAGGGGGAGTGTTGGAATATATAAATATTAAACCACGCCTTCTTCTAATAGCTTAAGCTTTTAGAGCAGTTGGCAAGTGGTCCCACCAAATCTTTCAATTCCCATATAGAGAAGCCACATCACGTACTACAAGAAAGGCATGGAAGTACAAAACTAAGAAGCACATAATGGAGCTAAATACAGGTCAAATAAATAGTACGCAACAGTAAGTACAAAAATTGCTCTGATAATATTAAGAAACATGGAAGTACAATACGCCCGAGCAATATAGAAAAGAAAAGGCCCCTTTGCTAGAAGAACAAGAAAAGATAATGAGATTAAGAGCAATCTCACATTAATAGCTGACTAATGGTCTTTATGCCATATGAACTAGTTCCTTGCATCAAGATCGCTAACACAGTATAATGCACTTGACTGTGTGAAAGAAATGTATCTTGATCAGTCGATGCAGCAGAGAAAGAAACCAACAAAACATATTATCGAAGCCCTAAGTTGTGTTGAGGCGAAAACCACTTAGGAGTGATTCAGGAGGAACGGGGTACCCCTCAGATGTTTCATCAGATGCTTCATAGTTTTCATTTTGATGTGTTCTTCATATCCAAAATAGTCTCCTCCTTGCAATTAGAGCATGATATCCCAAGTAAGTTCTGAAACATTTTGTCAGCTTCACAGAGCATGAAGGCCAATATAATGGAATAAACTTCCTTATTCTGAATCTAGTAGACTGCGGTACCATCAGGAAACCCACTTGATTCACTTCCATAGTGACATGCAGCACGGTAACAATTTAAGAGTCTAGTCAAAGCGGACGTAGATGCAGTTATCAGTTTGAGCTTACTCGAATTTAAGCTTTCTCCAACTGTAGTGTCGTCACCACTTGCCTCTTCATCATAAAAAAACTGATGCAAAACACTAGGAAGCTATCAACAGAGTGCTGCTAAGAAACAGTGATGGTCTCCGATATAATTCAAGCAACGTTGAGAGCTTCAAAAATCAGTTTGCACACGTACCAGTAGAGGACAGCATGCACATTTACATAAAAACTAGGAACTATAGAAGAGTTTTAGCTTTGCTTTCTGAAAGAGTTAATTTCTTGTTATTAGAGTGAAGAGGAAACCTTAGAAAGAAGCATGTTGGTTGATTAATAAATTAAGCATAGTATATATGCGTATTTCTTTTTAAGTAGAATGGGGAAGGGAATGATGGAAATCAAACATAAGACCTCTTAGATCTTAGTAAGGGTGGACCACCACAAGGCCAAGTTGTTGTTCTTCTTAATTAAGCATGATTACAGTTGAAACACGGACAGACATCATTTTTGTGGAAGAAAAACTCTGTATCAGTCCTTATGATAAAAGGAAAATACCATCTCCCACATATTATGTCTAAATTGATTTACCCTAATGCATAGGCTGCCCAAAACCATTGAACTTATGCTGTTTCCATCCTGAACATATCCATTTTGTACATAACCGGGATGCCAACTCCATCCTCGCTTTGGAGTTCAGCAGCCTCTTCACGTCGCATCGCGGACCAGATGGCGACATCGCCGCCCCTTTTGAGGGATTGGAGCATGCTCCCGTTTTCAACCATGCCGAGAATGTGCAAAGTGTCGGTGGGCTCATCTACTTTCAGCTTGGATTCGATACAATCCTGCTCAACCTTACCAAGAGGGAAGCATGACAAAACTGACAGAACAGTAAAAACGCAGTAATCAAACTACTACTGCAGATTAGGCCAGAGCACGCTTAGAGGCTGAGTGTTGGCTTGGAATCCAATAGGTGAAATAACAAAATAAAGCCCTACAGAACCTCATCCGGAGTAACATCAAAATTCAGCCTTGAAAATTCATGGCTCTCTACCTAATAGAGAAGTAGGTAGGTCGATCCCTTTCCCATGCATCGGAACTAAGATCAGCTCCCCGGCGTGGATGCTATTAAGGTGAAACTCGCCGTCGGCGATAAATTAACAAGAATGGCCACCCCGAATAACTTTCCAATCTCGCCACGTGTATTCTCAAGAACGTAAGATGGTCGGGCAGCCCAGCCTTGACGCTCTCTCTTGAAGTCTACACGGTAAAATGCTTATTTTCCTCATAACACTGTTAAGAGCGACATAGGCCTCTTTTATGTTGGTTGCTAAGAGGACTTTGAGATTGAGCTCTCTCTGAAAATAGACTTAACTAAGGACCATCAACGACTTATCACTCAAAAAAATAAACCAGTAATGACTTTCTTATTCTTTAGAAGCATCATCTCTATTCTTTTCAATGATGACTTGAAATTATGGCAACTAGTTTTTTCACAAGAGTTCGTGCCATCCTTGCTGCATCATATTGAAGTGTGAATGCTAATCTTAAAAAAAAATTATGAAAGTTCGTCATAACTAACCCTCCTTCACCAGAATCAACTTTCCATAGACATAACCCAATTGAGGAAGCACTAAAATTGTTCTAGCTCCGTGAGTCTCCTTATGTAGAAGGGAGTAAATGGAATGAATTGGGTTGCACGATAGGCCCTGGAGGGATTCCATAGGCTTCAGAGTTTGCGCATATCAAATACCAGAAACATTCCATTCTTTGCAACATGGACAAGAGAGTAATCTGAAGGTGATCTGACGTACATTAAAAAACAAAGGAAAGAAGAGGAGCAGTCAGACCTGTAATCCTGCATATACATGATTTGCATTATTGAGATCCCATGAACATGACCAAGCAGCAGCCTGGAAGAGCAGTGTCAAGAGACATTGATGTCCGGTAAGTCCAAACACTCATACCCCAAAGCATACCCTGCCTTTAAGTTAGGGATTGGGGGCAGAGTGCGACGACCGAAGGAGCACTCATATGCCAAATAGAGAAATGAACAACACAGACCAGCCATTCATCATTTCAAACGAACAAGCAGAAATCAATTACAGAGGAAGGCAGGAACATGAACAGTTGCAACTGGCAAAAGTACTAAATTAGGTTACACGACAAGTCACTCAATAGCAGATGTATTTTTGGTTGCATCAGTGGTCTGTCATGGTTAATATTTGGTCCAGATTTTCGATTCCTGCTTCCCGAGCAATGGAAATTGAGTACCCTACTTCTAAACAATCAGGGCTCTAAAGTAGATCCTATGCGTATTAACTGCATTTAACTAACCACGTCCATCAACTGCAGACTCGAGTAACTGGACCAGTTCAAATTTTTTCTTTTATCACACAAAGCAAAGCATCAATAGCATAACATTCCTTGACAGGAGGATGACAAGATCTGACTTATAGAATGTCTATAATATTGACCTGAGCATATCAGCATGCACCTGCACAGTGCATGTACATGTCAGTGCGCCCACATGTTTGCATGCCTTAGGACGTAAATTATGCATTTACAACAAAATTCACTCAACAATTTACAGATAAGCAGTGTGGCTGATATTTTAAAACATAAAAAATAAACTACAATAATTGAAACACTTCCAAGGAAAGAAAACCAAGAAATATGCACAAAACAATTGAACGATCATCCTCCTAGTGACTATTGAAGATGCTATTAACCCTCAGATGGTGCTTTTAAATATTTTAAAGGCCTCATTTACTTCATTTCTAAATTTCTGCACAAATATTACCACACTAATGTGAAATATACAGAAACATTGATGAACCGAACATAGGCCATAGCTAGAGACAAATGCGTACCGCGGTAGGTCATAAGCAAGGATGATGTTGTTGCTTTCAAGACTACAAGAAATGAAACAAAATTAAATTTGTAAAATGAGGCCTAAGAAAGGGGAAACAAAGAGAGTAGCATCCACCGAGAACACTACCTGAGAACCGATAATGTCTTCCCCAATGAAGCAAAAACTGCAAGACTGCGATCAAAAGGTGAGATATGCAGGTCTCTAACAGAGCTTTAATTCTGGAAGGGAGAATGGTATCTTCAGTTTCGTGGGATATATCAAACTCATCTGCATATTTACATTTAAATATGAAGTTGGTACTTATGCTAAACAAACTTGCTACTCGTTCGCAAGCCTAGAAAATCTCACCTTGGTGAGCGCATCCCTTATCCCTATACTGGATAGCCTTCGTGCTATAATTAACATTTGACTTGGAGCACATATATCAAATAGACGTGCACCATCCACTTGCAGCTCGGTCTCTAAAACACCAATGTCAAGGATAATATCCCGTTCAAAACCATGATTTTTGGAAAAGTGGATGTGTTTTATGTTAATGTGTTTTGCGCATATACAGCTCCACATGGCATTGCATCGCCTGTCTGAAACCTAGTAACAAGACAGTAAAGCACACAGGCACCATTACCCATATCGGCAATTTTGGAGCGCATAGTGATAATAAATCTTCCAATCTAACCGTCTTCTAAGGATGGTAGAGCTTGAAGATCAATATTGAATCAATAGCCCACCTCATTTAATTCTCGATTAAGTATAATTTGGCCATCTTAACTTGTACGCTTGATTTTGCAATTTGATCTTTCCATGACCTGCCATTACTTGCTCCTTTAAATGTTGAGTGACCATGCTGAGTGGGACTCAGTTAAATGATACTCACTAAACACGAGTATGGTATAATGAGGTCTATCTTCTCTGATTTGACATATGATGCTGATCGATAAATATTAAAAAAGAATAGGAGAAAATAAAAAAGAAAATACCACCAATCTAGCCGGTTTACAAAAAAAAGATCTTGACTTGTGGTGAGCATGGAAGGTAACAATCTTCCATTCATACTATGAATTTCGTATGGTTGCTATTAATTTTCCCCTAATTTATTATTTATTTTTTTAAATAGCGGCTCGGAACCGTCGGTTCCTAAAATTGTGGAACCGAAACCGCGGGCCTGGTCAATGGGCCGGTTTCGGGCTCACGGGCCAAAATGGCCATGTCTACTCTTGATTCACAGTTGAGTACTATTTCCCTAGCGGATCAAAACATTTGCCATCGATTTATTCTGCTTCCTAGTATTCCTCTTTTGATCTTAGGAAGCCTGAAGTATTTCCCTAGGCGGGCGGCGGATGGTGATCGGCGGCGGTCGGCGGTAGTGACCGACGATTGGCGGGCGGGCGGGCGACCGGCGGTGGGCGGGCGGCGACAGCCGCGGGGCGGTCTGTCAGTGGCGATCGACGGCGGGCGGGCGGCCGACAGTCGGGGGACGCCGGCAGGCGGGCATTGATCGGTGAAGATCGATGTAGTTGAAAAAGTGATTTTTTTTTAGAAGCTATAATTTTTAGCTTCTCAAAATTGATCAAAAATTTAATCAAAAGTAAAAATTACTTCTAAAAATACTTCTGAAAGTGATTTCTTGGTATTTTTACCAAACAACTTTCGGTTTCAGAAACATTTCAGAAGCAGAACCATGCGCGCCCTTAGTTTCTGCAACACTCGTCGGTGATAGAGAATGGAAACCATCGAAACTTTCGCTTCCCTTCGCCATTAACGCCAAGGCTTCGTTCGTCTCCGCGAGCCCCCTCCTCTCCACCTCCACCCCCGTCCTCCGTCGAGACGCCGGCTTTCGTTCCCTGCAATCTCATTGCGACGTCCGATCTCTCCGATCCGGTGACCTGATCGAGCTTCGCGACTCCACCTGCGACCGCTTCTTCGCCGTAGCAGCATCGGCCTCTAGGTCGTCGAAGATACCCTCCCCGAGTCCCAGGGACGTTTGGTGGGAATGGAGGCCTTGATCTAGCTCTGCGACCTCATAGCGCGTAATCCGTCTCAATTCGCCGATAAACTAGCGTGGATTTGCGGCAGATGCCCCCAATCCGAGTCCATCCTGGCCGGATCTCGTAGGGTTTCGCGTTCACACCTCGATGCAGTTCTCGCCGTCGCCCGTTTCCTCTCCAAGTCTGAAGCTGTGCCCGATAACCGGCCGTGCTCGGTCATTATCGAGTTCCTGCGCTTGATTCCCTCCTCCTTTGACGTTAAATTTTGGCCTCAGTCCTTCAATAACGACGCCATTGCTTCGTTCTTCGCTGATTTCTTCGATTACCTCTCGAAAGCTACGGACTTGTTGCCAGATTTTGCCACCGAGGTCGCTGCCTTCACCAGGGAGAATGTGGTCGCGGCAGTCGGCTGCAGTGGAGACAATACCGCCATTTCCAGAGCTTTTCTGGTGGCTATCTCGCAGAATTTCCCGCCCGTTCTGCAGTCAGATGGTGATACGTTGGTGACATACCTGCTTGAGCAGATGGCCTTGCCAGTTCTACCTCCGCCTCCACCGCGGGAGCAAATGCAGGTGAATTCGGAAACATGGTCGGCACGGAGTTCGCCCCTGAGCGTTAATGCCAACCAGCGTCAGGTCAGCGAGATTTCGAGTCCTAATGAAGTCAGTGGTTCATCGGGTGGTATGGCTTCGAGGCTTGTAGATGATGCGGCAAATGCATCGTCCAGGGCATCTGTAGCAATGAACGGAGGGAACATCGTGGGAGTTAATGGTCGGCACAGAGTTCTGCCGCCGCCGCTGGCTCCTCCGCCTCCACCATTGCCATCTCCACTGCGGGAGCAAATGGAGGTGAATTCGGAAGCATGGTCAGCACAGAGTTCGCCATTGAGTGTCAATGCCAACCAGCATCGGTTTAGCGAGATCTCGAGTCCGAATGAAGTCAGTGGTTCGTCGGGTGGTGTGGCTTCGATGCTTGTAGATAATGCGGCAAGTGCATCGTTCAGGGCGTCTGTAGCAATGAACGGAGGGAACATCGTGGGAGATTACATTAATGGTCGGCACAGTGATCTGCCGCCGCCTCCACCGCGGGAGCAAATGCAGGTGAATTCGGACACATGGTTGGCACAGAGTTCGCCATTGAGTGTCAAAGTAAACCAGTATCAGGTTAGCGAGATTTCGAGTCCGAATGAAGTCAGTGGTTCGTCGGGTGGGGTGGCTTCGAGGCTTGCAGATAATGCGGCAAGTGCATCGTCCAGGGCGTCTGTAGCAATGAATGGAGGGGGCATCGTGGGAGTTTACAGTAATGGGGGCGGAGTTGCAGCTATTATCAAACAGCAAGTTGCTTCATTTGAGGAAGAGTCTGTTGAGAACCTGGAGAAGCAAGAGATTGCGTATAGGTTGATCACCCACATTGTAGACAAAGTCCAAATTGATGATTCAAAGTTATTGGAGCAGGTGAGGTTAGTGGCAACAGAGCAAGTCGAATGGATGCCTGCATTTTTGAAGGTAAGTTTTGGTGTCGCGGTGCCTTTTCTTTTTAAACTTCTCTTCTTCTGGTGAAGGGCGGCCTGTGATCCTTACTATAATCCCATTATACAATTTTACTTCTCTGTAAGAGCAATGGAGTGGATTGAAAGATATATTATTTGATGGTTTTATGGCAGCATAGTTTGGCAGCCTTTGAGGGTTTGAGTTCTCGCTCTAGCTATAAGTTTCCCAGCTTTTATATATATAAGCAGAAGCAGTCAATTACTGGATTGCTGTTCCATACACAGATAAGAAAGCGGGACTTGAATGAACATGGTCCAACTTTGAAAGCCAGAATAAATGCAAAACTATCAGTTTATCAAGCCATCACGAGATTGAAGATGAAGAGTTTATCATCTATTGATTTGGATAGTAAAGCTGTAAAGAAGTTTTGGGTTGAGACTCTTGCATCATTCACTAAAGCAGCTGACGCATGTTTACTATCTGTCTGGAGAAAATTGAGGATGTGTGAAGATCTATTCAGTGCTTTGCTTACTGGAGCGACTCAAATTGCTGTCGCTTTGGGTGGAGAGCAGATGCAAGTTTTCCTCATTCACCTCAAGCAGCTCGTACTGAATGCATGTGCTCAGGTGCGTTCAAGAAAGTAATAATGCCTGTTAGCATTATCCATTCACAATGTTACTCCTGTTGATGTGTTCATCCATAAAATTCTTCTTCTGGGACTACAATTTGCAGCAGGCTGATGCATGGGCCAGTAGCCGCGGAGTGATGGTTGAGAGTGTCATGAAGGCAAGCTGTGAAGTGATTGAATTTGGCTTGAGCAAGGACAGGGCTTCTATTGACACTTTTCTCTGGGGATTAGTGGTCCCAAAAAGGAATGACTATGATGAACAGGTTGGATGAATATCAGTGAGTCATTGATAAGAAACTCATAAATGATAGCTGTGGCTGCTGTACATGCTCCTTGTACTTAGTCAATAATTGCTGGACGACCATGTTCTCCTTGAAATATTTGAATTTCATACTTTGGAGTCCACTTAGTTATATTTTGACTTGTTCATCTGTTTGACTGCATAATTCAATGATGTTCTAAAAAGTACTTAAGTTCTCTAGGGATCTCGTCTGGAATGTCAATAACTGGTTCTTTGTCCTTTTAATTCTTGGTATTCAAGTTCTGATTGTACGGATCTTACCTGGCCAAGTCAATTACTTTTCAGTGTAGTGCTTCTTTTGGTATTTTTAAATTTTCTTTTTCAACTTTAAAGATCTGTTCACATGCGTATGCAATATAATTTCAGGATGGAAAGGAGAAGCCGGCTGTTCCTGTTGTGCAACTTAACCTAATACGCTTGCTAGCAGATTTGAGTGTTGCTATTGGCAAGTCGGAAGTTGTGGATATGATACTGCCACTTTTTATTGAAAGTTTAGAAGAGGGCGATGCTTCAACTCCTGGTTTACTGCGGATTCGTGTATGGATCTCCTTTAGATCGCTTATTTGTTAATATGTAATTGGAATTTTACCCATAAGTTTGCTTTGTAAAACTGTAAGGATCCCTCAGTAGGCTAGTTTCTCAAACTTTGCTTTTGCCTTTTGCCGCAGCTACTTGATGCTGTGTCTCATATGGCGAGTTTAGGCTTTGAGAAGTCATTTCGCGAGACTCTGGTTTTGATGACAAGAAGCTACTTGAACAAGCTTTCAAATTTAGGGTCTGCTGAAAGCAAAACATTGGCCCCAGAAGCCACAACAGAACGTGTTGAGGTCTGCATAGTTTCCCTTAATATTTTTTGCGAGTTGTACAAGGATAATTTGTCGAGCATGTGACGTGAGGATGTGATTCTCTGAATGGTTTTTGACTTTTTCCATGGTGTTGTAGACCCTTCCTGCTGGGTTTCTTCTGATTGCTAGCCGTCTTACAAGTAGTAAATTGCGGTCAGATTATCGTCACCGTCTGCTGTCTTTGTGCTCGGATGTAGGCTTGGCTGCGGAGAGCAAAAGTGGAAGGTATCATTTCCCTCAAAATATATATATGCCGGTACTCTGTAGCGCAAATAGTTGAGGCAATGCTCTACTTTTGAGTTACTTCCGATCCTTGTTGTATGATGTTGTTGTTTAAAAACTGTACTGCTGTTCTTTACCTCAAAATTATAGAGAGAAATAGTTCTAATTGCATTTTAAGGAAGTGAATTTTTGTTACAAATGATACTTTTAGACCTTCGTCTTTGTTTTATTTTGCTCTTATTTTTTTGAGGAGGGGATAGGATTTTCTGATGAACCTTCCACATACCTTTCTGGGTCTGTAGACTACCTAAAAGCGAAAAACCGACGATAACAACAACAAACTGAGATAGCTATATGAATCCATTTATGCCATTGTGTTTGATTTAAAATTTTATCTTTCATAAGTTATGGAAGCATTATATCATTCCTTTGTCTCCTCCCATGACTTTTTTTTTAGGCCTTCCTTTACTCCATAACTGAGTCCCAATCTCCTAATGTCACCTTCTAACTGGAGCCTTTGAAGATTTTCATTTGATGTGACCAAACCAGGTTAAACAAGTTTCTCTCGACTTGTCCTCGATCGGAGCCCGGTCCACATCATATTCAGTTTGAGTTGTCTTTCCTGGTATACAGGCACATCATCGAAGTGTTCTCTTCTTCACTACACTTATCATGTGCACTTGCTTCGTGCTCATGGCTTCATCCCATTAGAATTTTTCTATAAGCCTAACTAGCAGTTTAGTGGTTGCATAAAATACTGTATGCACTCCTCCAGTTCAACCATCCTGTTTGTACTCTGTGCATGAGATCTGCATCAGTGCTTAATTTTTTTCCCCATAAAATATAAAAGAGGGTGCAGCACAGGACTTCGCAGGAGGTCACTTGTACTACTACCTTGGTCGAAGTAGGCGTAAGAGAATCCAAAGAAAAAACTTGCTGAGTTTCCATAATTTTCATGTTAGACTCATAAAAAAATCTTGGTTGAACTAGGAACTTCTAAACAAGAAAGATGGTTGTATTGGAAAACGAGAAACATAACTATATGGGAATTTTCTATATTAACATATATCCTGATTTATCAAAGAAAAGAACTTCAATTATCATATAAGAATCTATTCCCAACTTAGCAACCATTATAGATCTTAAAACCATGTTTTAAGCATTTTGTATCATTTCTCTTTGGCTTGATTGAACTCTGTCCATCGAGTTTGCTTGCTTCTGCTCAAGACATGTTTTGGCCTTCTTGAAACCTTGACTTGTCCTTGGTCATTTGTAAATCTTTCTTTCGGAGATTTTAGAAATCTGCGCCTTTTTTTTATATCATTTTATTCTTTTTTAAATTGATTCTTGAATTTAGCAAGTCTTTGCTTTTGATAGCGTAATGCAGACTTCCTGGGAGTGATGCATTGAAACCCTAAATGTGATTCCTGAAAACTTCAAGGTGATGTTTAAATGAGTTACTCTTTTTTGACTTATCATATGCCATGAGCTTGCCTTGAATTCTGAATCAAATATGTGCTCCCTACTTTGGGACTTTTGTCCCTACATTGGATGGCTGAACAGGATATCATTATGGTATCATAGCCCAATAACAGGTAGAAATGTCGAATGTGCCTGTAGAAAGATGAAAGGTAAGAGTGCCTCTGGTCCGTGATGAAATTGGGTAGAGTAGCTATTCCACAAAAATAGAATAGAGAATAATAGCATTAGAATAGCTATACAAAAGTTCTGTTTGTATAATTAAGTGACTATTTCAGGACCATGTTCGGCTTTTAAGATTTTGAAAAAGAATAATCAAACTGCTTTCATCAATATGATAACTTGAAGCTCAGTTCCATCTTAAAAGGTTTACTTTAGAAGTTATGAACTCAGAAAGCACTTGTTTATAGTAGCCAAATTTTCATTTGCATAATTTTACAAAGTTTAAATATATGAGAATTTGCGAATAAACATTAGCTGTGGGGGAGCAACTGTGGCACCAGCTGCTGGTGGTGGCTGTGGTAGGATGGTAGCGGCGGCAGTGGATAATTTTGATGATGTTGGGCATTTGTTTTTAGGAGGGGGTGCCGGGGGGTGCAGGCAGTGGGAATTGGTGGTAATGTTTCCAAAACTGGAAGAGATTGGTGATTCCATTAGTTGGTCTGGATAACATATGTCCAGATTGATTATGACTGTGAAAGCAACTGTGCTCGAAATTGGGATCACATTGGCGTCAACCCTTTTGAGCTGACCAAACCTGGTGGATCAGTGGGGTTCAAGACTAGATGAATTTGTCCCCATTCATCCTCCCCTTTCATCCTCCTATAAAGCAATCAGGCAGCTCCCATATACCTTGTAGAATCTCTTTCTTTTGTTGTACGGTAGCTTGGAACAAGATTTTTACTATTGAGGATGTTAGGATGGAATTTCATTCTCATGATTGGTGGATGAGCATTCTGGGTAATCTGTGTATTTCTCTCTTCCTTTATTGACCGTGCTCTTAACCTTTTGGAATCATATCCTTAGCTTGTCAATGGTGGCACGTATGCCAAGTCATGTCATTCTGCTTTTCCTTTTTTTGGAATGCTTATGGAGGAAGCTTGATTTCTAACAAGTCTTGGGTTGCTGCATAGGGAAGGAGCACGACTAAGGTCTTTAAGGGTTTAAAATCTTGGGTTGCTTATGTTTTGTGCTTGACTGTGCGGATTCGGATATCTTGTTCTGACTTCGCCGTAGTCCTGTGAGGTTTTCCTTTATCTTTTGCTTTTCTTTCTTTCATGTACTTGAATTTGTAGTTTAATAATATCCTTTATTATATATCCGAAGGTGCGTCAACCGGTTTTGAAACCTCTTGGACATGAATAATAACAGCATAAAGCTGCACTTGCAACAATTTTCATCCAGTGTCCTGCTTTTGGAGTCACTGTGTACCTACCAACCACTAGTCCATACAATGTTCTCTAGTCAGTGCTTACCAACGATCGTATTTTATGAGAAGCAACTAGACCGATGAAGCAAACTTACTCCAGCAAAGAATTGTACTTGGATGCAATCCTATGTTTGTCTGAATTATGCGCACACCCCTCAAAACACCTGCTTTCATGTGTTTCAACTTGAACATTAAATAGTTAATATAGTAGTGCACCAACTCATGTTCAAGTGGTTGAACTGGTCGAACCACATACTGTTCACTCGGCCAGTTTTCTCACTGATAAGGTTCTAAAAGTATTGGTTGTTGGCGGAACTGGCGAAATGGTTAGGGTGTGATTGAGTCACTGGTGATGGAGTGGTGACGACTGTAGGAGGAAGAGGGGGAGGTGATGATGATGGTAAGTGGCTGGGGGTTGAGGCAGTAAAAGTGGCGCCGCCGCCATGAGGATCGTAAGGTCATCCGTGGAAGAAAATTCAAGTCATTCCTAGTTGGCCCCGGAATGAAAGCTATTCCCATGGGACCAAGGGTAGGCATAGATATTCTGGTTAGTTGTTCTTGGTGAGCTTTTCAATGAGTTGTTGGATAAACTATTCCGTCAGGAGTGGATGGAGAATACAATAGGTTCTACAATTTATCTAACACGCTGTAAGATATGCTTGTTTTCTTGCTTTTCCTCATTTGTATATAAGATCGGAATTTTTTATTACGGCAACTCTTAAAGAGTTAAATTGCTAGACACCACTGTGATACTTCAGAGCATTGTGATAAAAGAAAGAAGCCATTGTCAGAATTGAATATCTCTTTGTATTATATGTGCTAGACTGGGTCAAACCATTGATATGGTGCCCCTGACAAAGGCTTTCTGTTTTATTCTGAAAGCAACGGTAAGGATGGCTGATCGAATTAGATGATTATTCTTCTGTGTTCCAAATGTAGAGAAGTTATTGATGCTAATTGTGATATTGCAGGAGCGGAGCAGATTTTTTGGGTCCTCTACTTCCTGCTGTTGCTGAGATATGTACTGATTTCAATCCATCGATAGATGTGGAGCCATCTCTTTTGAAGTTATTTCGGAACTTATGGTTCTATATTGCTCTTTTTGGTCTAGCACCTCCCCTGCAAAGTAGTAAAATGCCCTACAAATCAATGTCTAGTACATTGAATAGTATGGGAAGCATAAGTTCAATCCCTCTTCAGGCTGTGGGTGGACCGTACATGTGGAACGCACTGTGGTCTGCTGCTGTCCAGAAAATTGCTCAAGGGACTCCTCCCCTAGTAAGTCAGTCTTACTAAATTTGTTACCTTACCTGCACAACCTTTCTTAGGATCCAGTTTTTCTTGATAAATTTGGGGATTACCAAAAACATTTCCAGATTTTTCTTTTATCATCACAAGAAACAAGCACGCTTATAGATACCCAAAAATAGCTCCTATTATGTCATTGACTGAATTTGGGAGCTATTTTATGAAGGAACCTGCATGATAATGCTGCAATTAAGTTGCAGATGGATGCTGGTTCTCTTTTTTGATGCATTTGCCATATGTCAGGTGTTGCAGCCTTGGTGTGATAGAGTTTCCTTCTTTCTTGTGGACACTCTGAAGTTATAACTTTGACGTGGGACTGGAACGTTGGATACTCATTTTTGTTGAGTCATTCTTTTATTTACAATGTTGGCCAGCGCAGAGGAAACATGAGCATAAAATGGGAGTAGCGGGAATGAGGATGTTAAAGTGGATGTGTGGTCATACAAGGATGGATAAGATAAGGAATGAAGATATTCGACGAAAAGTTGGAGTAGAGCCGGTGGCAGAAAAGATGAGAGAACATAGATTGAGATGGTTTGGGCATATTCTCCAAAGGCCCCTAAATGCCCCGGTACGAACAGAAGTTTGCTATCGAGAACATATCACGAAGAAAGAAAGAGGTCGGCCGAAACTTACTTGGGGGAATGTAGTAAAACAAGATTTAAGGGAGTGGGAAATAGATTGGCGTACGGTTTGTCTTAGGACGGAGTGGAAGAAGGCTATTAGTATTGTGGAGGGATAGTTAGTGTGTGTGTATGTATATCTTTGTTTATTTATTTTTACATATTTTTCTCTATTCCCTCGATTGATTTTGCTTTATTTTTATGAATCTTTGGGGTTTATCGACCGCCGACCCCAACTAGTTTGGGATAAAGGTGTTGCTGATGTTGATTCTTTTATTTACAATGATGAAATGGTCTAAAGCCAACAATATCTTGTAGAGGCCTCAGATGAAGAGGCTAGAGCACTGTGAGAATATCAAAATCAAATGATGGTTTGAACTTTCCAATCATACAAAAGTTTGCAAGCATGTGCTTGTTGAAGATCTATTTAACCATCTCCATGGAACCATCAAGCTTACTACTTTTATTAGCCTTCTCTTCTTGGGACCTCTACTTTTTCTTTAGACATTTTGATGAATGAGAGGAGTATAAGGAGAGATATGAAGCTTGCAGTTTGGTTGTTAAGATTTTTCTCCTGAGTTGTAGCTGGAACTTTTGTTGCTAATCTATCTTGAAATGTCTTCAGAAATTACCATTGATGAACAGTAAATATACACAATGTCGTGTGATCCATGTGAGGTTGCTTGTCACTTCTCCATAACAAGCACTTTTGATTGATGAAGAGGCCAATTTTGCATTTCTGAAGAACTTGTTTTATATGCGACAAATCATGCTTTGTAATTTTAGACTGATTTTCGTTCCATTGTCGACGCTCTTGATAGAAAAAGATTTTCATTGCAAGAATTTCCTTACTATATAGAACTGAACAACTTCCATTTTTATATTATTTTGCTGTTGCTTTTAATAAGGTTCTGCAATGAAGTAGCAAAGCTAAGTTCTTTATGTGTAAAAGCGCATCTGATTGGAACACTGTAGAGGAGCGAGACAACTAGTGAATCGGCATTGGGACTTCTAAGCATTTATTGGGTCGAGGCTTCTTGAACTCGTGGTTATGAAAAGAATTGATTTTGCAATTGCGTATGGGAAAACACTGATACTTGCTGCCACCCCTCTATCAAATTTTTGGCTAATGTGGAGTGCGAGAAACTTAAGGGCTTTTGAGAGTTAATACCAGAAAGGGTTATAATGCCGGAGATAGGGGTGGGCATGGTCTAGGCCAGGTGGCCTTTGCCAAAATTGTGGTCCAGCCTGAACACTCAGGTCTGGGACTTTCGATTGAGGCCCTGGCCTGGTGGCTTGCTTGATGTCGAAAAATATTTAACTGTAATCCTCAGAAACTGAATTTGGCAGTCACTATTTTCACATGTTCTTACTCCACTGAGTATTTGCTTAAAAGCAAAATTTTGTGAGTAATGCCATCTGCAAGAATATTATAGGTAAGATGATTAATTGTAGACTTGTGGAACCTTTTTCAAATCTATAGGCTAAGCTTTTTCAGAGGTGTAAAGTCTAGTGTTTCTGGTTCTTTGGATAAATGCATTTTCTGGTCTTTTCTTGCTAAGATCGACTGCTTGACCTGATTGAAGCATTTTTCCATATTTCAAAAGAATTTGTAATTCAACAACATTTAAAATACTTTGCTGTCCAGGTGGTTAGTTCTGTGAAATGGCTTGAAGATGAGTTTGAACTTAATGCTCTCCACAACCCTGGTAGTGGTACAGGCAGTGGTAATGAGAAAGCTGCTCTAACCCACAGGACTGCTCTTTCTGCTGCTTTGGGAGGGCGAGTAGATGTTGGAGGGATGAGCACAATTTCAGGTTAGGATAGTCTGTCTGTTACATTTCGCAATAAATTTTGTGTCTGTAATTTAGGAATGTGATTTTTAATCGTCAGCTTCAAGATTTTGGTTGATGCCATGTAAAATTTTCTTAATCTGAAACTTTTTTCTCACTTATTTTGCAGGTGTAAAAGCCACATATCTTCTTGCTGTAGCTTTCTTAGAGATCATACGATTTAGTAGCAATGGTGGCATTCTCAATGGAAGTGGAACCTTGACCTCTTCTAGAAGTGCTTTACGTTGTGTCTTTGAATACCTGAAAACACCAAATCTTATGCCTGCAGTCTCCCAGTGTCTGACATCCATTGTCCATCGGGCATTTGAAACAGCAGTGTCATGGCTGGTATTTACTTTTTCTGGAAATGAGACTCCCTTCTAAATTATTTACCTATTTAATTTAATCGTATGAGAAGATCTTGGTGCTGTTTTTCAATAGATGCTTCCATTTTGTTTTTGCTTTCTCCTTGTGGAATTGGAAGTAGCCTAAATAAACTTGTTGGTAGTTCCAAGAGAATTATTTATTTTGTAGTTGCAAGTTGCTTGTAAGTTCTAGACTCGTAGTTTTCTGCAAGATTGCCGTCTGCAAAAAATTTCTCGCACTGCTACCTGGGTGTGTCCTAAGACTAACTTTGGAAAAAGCAGGTTGGTTATGCGGAGGAGTTAGAGTGACAAAGGTGAAGTAGAGAGCACCATGGTACTAGGTAAATTAAGATCAGAGGTGATGCCATGTCTGATGGGGCTGTCTAGACATGTGTAAGATTTTGTGGGACCACTTGCCAACTGCTCTAAAAGCTTAAGCTGTTAGAAGAAGGCATGGTTTAATATTTATATATTCCAACACTCCCCCTCACGCTTAGTCTGGTCTTTTGCCTAGTACTAAGCGTGGACTAATTAATTGGGGAGGCAAATAGGGGCCTGGAAAGATTTGAACTCAAGACCTCCTGCTTTGATATCATGTAAGATTTGTGGGACCACTTGCCAACTACTCTAAAAGCTTAAGCTGTTGGAAGAAGGCGTGGTTTAATATTTATATATTCCAACAGCATGGACTAAAATTTCTTCAGCCTGCCTTCTAAGCTAAAGTGCTTTCTCACATCTTCAGGTCTCACATTCCAAGAGGAAGATTCTCATGAAGCCTAATCTAATTAGAAAGGCTTAATAAGGCTATTTATTGCTCTGAATGATGCTTTTGCCTTCCTTGGAAGAGCTAATTAATCGAGGATCGGTATTCAGTATGATCTTAGGATATTTGGGAAAATGCTGGGTTATATGTTTGAAATTTGTAATTATTCAGTGATGAAATTCTTCCATGTTAGTTGAGTAGTGCTGTCCCACCCTTAACATGTACACACAGATGAAGGTCTATGCAGATGATGCACTTTGTGTAGTCTGTTTGTTACCTACCTATGTATAGCTGCCTGTCTGTTGATCTGTAGGTGAATATTACTGATTCTTTACTTTGGGTTCAGGAAGATCGGATGTCAGACACGAGCATTGGGGCAGTGACACGAGATTCGACTCTTTGTGTGCATGCCTGTTTTCTCATAAAAAGTATGTCCGAGAGGGAGGAGTGCATTCGAGAGATTGCTGTTAACTTGTTAATTCAGCTTAGAGACAAGTTCCCACAGGTAGGCTGGTGCTGTAAAACTTTCTTTAATTTTTAAGTTCTATTATGTTCGATTCTCTCTTTGTTTGCATGTATAGTTTTACAAACAGAATTGCACGGATGTAGGTTCTCTGGAATGCGTCTTGTCTAGATTCCTTGTTATTTTCGGTTGATGATGGCTCATCCTCTGCTCTTCTGAATGATCCTGCGTGGATAGCTGCAGTTCGGTCATTGTACCAACGAGTTGTGCGGGAGTGGATCATTAAATCTCTTTCATATGCTCCATGTACTACCCAGGGCCTTCTTCAGGTTGATCTTCTCATTGCAATGAGCTACTCATTTCATCTAGTCAGTGGTATTTATTATTGATAACATGCTTTTAGATTTAGTTCTGCTGGTGCTTAATGAGCTAATCTGGCATGAAGAACCTTAATTATTTTTATTAGTGTTGGGGTGGGGAGTGGGTGGATCTTCTGTGCAAAATGGTTATTTTCAAATCATTTGAAGTATCTGCTTAACAGTGCTCTTTTAGTGAGTGGAGTTGTCTGACCATGCCGAAGGTCCTCTGACTGGAGCAGACAGTAGTAAGGCATTAAATTTTGCGCAGAAAATTTGAAATTCCTATTGGTGTACCTCCATTTATGAAGCTTTTTGTCTGTGTTGGCGTTAAGCTGTGAAACTTAATCACATTGCATAAAAAAAGTGCCGTACTCTTGTTTCTGTTTGATCCCCAAAATAGGTGCTCTAGTGGACTTACTTTGAATATGATCTTTGTTACCGGCAGGTAGTTGTCCTTGTTCAGTTAGCAGTTGTATGGATGAGGTGGCTCCACATTTTGACTGTATCTATGTGTAAACTACTGTAGCCCAGATTTCTTCACCCCTAAATTAGTTACACTGTATTGATATAAAATTTTAGCATGTGTGACTAGTTAACTATCAAAATCTCCTACTTGGAGCTTTGAAGGTATTTCTTATTATTATTATCCTTGAACGGTAAAAGATTCTTTTAGGTTTTACTAAGGGAGTACCTCTATGCCTTTGTTCTGTTTCAGAGATAGATTGTAAAAGTTTAATCTTGCCACTGTAATGTGGATGAAGATACAATGGAAATTATAATTGAGATTAGTTTAATCTTGTGCTGTAATATGGATGGAGATACAGAGCATGGACACTAGCATTATGAAGTTACCTGGCCATTAGATTATCACAGGTTCCAAAGTCATGATCACTGTAAAGAACTATCAAATATGAAAGTTAAAGGCTCTAGCTTGGCATTTTGGGAAATATGATTCTTCGTGTAAGTATATATCTTCGCACATGAGATACTCCTTGTGTATGTCTGATGGCAAGGTAAAACTGTAGCCTTTGGATCTATTGCTAATGGAATTTCAATTTGGCTTAGTGAGAAAGACTTATGCGACTCACTAAAACAACGGGGTGATATAAAAAAAGCATAAAATATTAGATATGTATGGCATTCAAAATAACTTATTCATGGAAGAAAGTGAAAGTTTAAATGATAATAAACCAAACATGGCATTATCAATTGACGAGATTTGCTCTTGAAAGACACAATTTATTGGTCCATACTTTATTTACTGGTCTCGTGCCTCACACCTTTTGCTGCTGCTCACACCAGTTATCCCTGTCTGGCTGGAATTACAATAACTAACCTATATCATCACATGTACAGGTTAAGAATATTGAAATAATTCAAAATAATAAAAAGCTTTCAAGAGCATCGAAATGAAAATAGACGGTTTACTCAATTAGGAAAAAGCATTTTAGCTCACTTAGAAGTCTTAACAGTTGTGGTTTTCCACAATCCATATAAAACCATCTGAATAGGAATAGCATATGCCTAGCGTCAATACTGAGAATAAGCATACCTATTGGGCCACTAACTATTCTTACTATTAGATACCATTTTAATCTAGGAGGACCGATCTCATTGACGGGCATTAAGGGTTCGAATTTAATTAAGGAAACCGGATATGTGGGTGCGCGAGTGTGTGTGGGAGGGAGATTGATTGAGGGAGGAGGATCTGAGGCAGATGGTGCATCGTACCGATAATCAAAAGAAATTGAGTCATTTTAGATGCTCATTCTGGCTCTGTTGCTGCAGCGATCACGTTGTCCCTTTTTTATCTTGAGGACATGGTTCCCCTGTTTTGAGTTTTCTTTCTTTCCCTTATCCTAGGCACTTCATTAATGTAGTTGCATATCTTGATATTTTATGTCTGGTCTTATTAAACATTTCCCTTTATTTCCGCGTCCACATTAGGAGAGGCTTTGCAAAGCAAATACATGGCAGAGATCAAGGCCTGCGACTGATGTTATATCTCTTTTATCTGAGATAAGGATTGGAACGGGTAAGAATGACTGTTGGACTGGCATACGAACTGGAAACGTCCCTTCAGTCATGGCAGCTGCTGCAGCAGCATCTGGAGCAAACGTAAAGTTGACCGAACCCTTCAATTTCGATGTGCTCAGTACTGGCATAGTCAGTGCAACAGCAAAGTGCAATCGTGCAGGGGAAATCACTGGCATGAGAAATTTATTTAACAGCATCGGTGGATTTCAAACAGGCAATGCAGCTCAAGGTTTGGGATTGGGCTTCGGGATTCAGAGGTTGAAGTCAGGAGTGTTTAGTCAGCATATGCCGCCTGAGAATGGTTCATTTGACAAAGTAGTACTTACAAAATTCATTCAGCAACTGCAGCAATTTGTGAATGTTGCTGATGAAGGTGGGGAAGTGGACAAGACCTTGTTTCGCCAAATTTGTTCACAGGCAACAGCCTTCCTGTTGTCAAATATGGTACAGATATACTCCTCATTTTTATCTGGGATTTTGCATAAGTTGAATTCCTTCTTTTGCAAGATAATCTTATAATAAAGAATAGAGAATCAGTGATTTTCAGAAACGAGGAGAAGTAACGAGATAGCTATTAATTGCTTCATATTTATCTGCAGGATCTTGACTCAAAATCAAACATAGATGGTTTCTCTCAACTTTTGCGCCTTCTCTGCTGGTGTCCTGCCTATATCTCAACTGCTGATGCCATGGAGACTGGTGTTTTCATTTGGACTTGGTTGGTCTCTGCTGCACCTTCATTGGGATCTCTTGTTTTAGCTGAGCTTGTTGATGCATGGTTGTGGACAATCGATATGAAACGTGGCCTTTTTGCATCTGAAGAGAGGTACAGCGGACCTGCTGCGAGACTTAGGCCTCACCTTGCACCGGGGGAACCAGAAGCACAGCCTGAAAGTGATCCTGTTGAACAGATTGTTGCTCATAGACTGTGGCTCGGATTTTTTCTTGACCGCTTTGAGGTAGGATGAGTGGATCTTTTCCTAAGATGCTCTTTTTGTCCCAACGCCCCCCCCCCCCCCCCCCCCCAAAGTTGCACGTTATCGAGGCTTTAAATTGCGGACATGGTCGTGGAAGTGGTTGTGCTGCAGCAGTGGCGGACACAGGCATAGTGCCTTTCCAATAGCTGATGACATCCGTATTGGTCATAAAATGCAAATGTGATAGGATAGATTGACTTTTGTTGCTTAAATAGAGTTGATGTTTTAATTTTATAGGGCTACTGTGGTGCTTTCCTACAAATCTAAGAGTGTCAGAAAGTTCAACTGGATGAATTAATGGATCTTGCTCAAATATCCCACATCCATTGCTTATCTATGATTTTTTAATGATCCTCATATTCATGTAGCGTCCCTACATAGCTTAAGTTTGTGTTAGATATTCCAACATGGCATTAGAGCCAGGTTTTGCCCTAGGCGTAGTATTCGTTTGAGGCTCCCTCTGTCAATTTGCCTTGCCACTGTCAATCTGGTTTGCCTGTTAGAAAGGGCATACAAATATCTCACATGCTTGTTTATGGAGTGTCTATGGGCCTTATGGTTGTTTTAGACATTCTAACTAATTTGATAGGTAGCAGTGAAGGTAATTGATTGCACTTGCGATTATGTTGGAGATCTGTTTAGAAATAATCTGCAGTGTTCAATTTCTGCAAGTACTAATTTTCTCATTTGTCCGTAGATTCAGTTATCATTCTCGACTTAATTTCACTGAAGCTTGTTCGAGCACTTTATATGATATAGTGTTGTCATAGTTAGAGAAAAAGTACACTTCTTGAGGTGCATCAACACACCCAGAGCATTGGATAGAAACTCTTTTTACAGCAATTACAAGAGATGTAACTGTACTGAACAAGATAACATTCCTACAAAGCACTTGTTTTCTCATTTGATAAGGCTTTGGAAGTGCCCGTGGCGCTCTCTTGAACATTTTCCATTAATTATTGCTAGACCAGGGACCTTGGCTTTGATTTGGACAAGTTTTTGCAAAAGTATCTCTCTCTCTCTCTCTCTCACACACACACACACACACACACACACACATATACACATAAATGTCAAATGTGTATACACACAAAAGCTTGCAAAATTATTTTCAAATGGGGATATTGCATTTTACATATGAAAATTATTTTCAACCTGAAAACTCCTGGGGTATGCTGGTTTGCTAAATGTGAGTCCAACTTCATTTGACATTGGTGAAAGCTTGCAAGCTTGTCAACTATTTGCTTTGGGTTGAGCTGTTGTTGACTTCTATAACATTAGTCACAAATGCTTAGGTGATGTAAATCATTTGAAAGAAAATTTTTAGTTTCCTGGACTTGATAATTCTGTTGCTCCACTGATACATGTTTGATAGAGACAATAGACAGGATGTTTGATCAATTCATCTTTGCCTTTTATACCTGTTACTTCAGTGATTGCTTCCTATTTAAAGCAGGACCCCTTATGCACTTAATTATTCAAGAAGTTCATATTCACAAGATTCTTGCTTCTGAAAATCAAAGTTAATTTTTTTGTTTCGTCACTGTTTCTTTCTTGTGAAGCTTACATCACTGAAATTGTAGGTTCTGATTATAATTTAAAAGACTGCTATTTCTTAATTGTGGAGCCAGACATTGCATGTCCTATTACTCTTTTTTTTTTTTTTTTTCAAGTTCAACGAGGATTGTCTTTCTTTTCCTTGTCAATTAATGACTAAATGAGGAAAAGATAAATTAATGGCTAAATAGTCAGTCAAAAGAATAGCACCAAGGCCCACCTACCACATTAAATTCTAAGAACCATCTTTTGTACTATCGACAATTGTGACAATGACTTTGTTGAAGTAACTGGATTTCCATTCTACTGTGAACTCGTGACATTCTTCTGTTTAGATAGGTGGGATGTATTTGTATTCTTTCCACCAAGAACCACAGTAATGTTGAAAAATAAATCAAGGAAGTTATTAAAGTTGTTAGTTCTTCTGCTTAAATGTTAACTTACTCAAATTGTTAAAAAATGATTCAGGTAGTTTCTCATTATTAATTTGGCCATAGTTCAGCGCTCTGTCATGGTTGTGCCTTCCTAGTTCCTAGCGAATGGCCTATCCTGTAGAAAGTTGTGGATGGTGGTATGAAATCTCTGAATACACAGTAGCGTGATATTCTCTACTTGGGGTTCCGTCAGGGATAGTTATAATTTGATTACACGTAAAAGCTTCTATTTTGCCATTAACCAGATGGTAGCATCATTGTAGGTCGAAGAAATGTTGCAGGTCTCCCTGGAAAAATAATTATTCCTGTTGGTTGATTAACAATTCGATAATCGTATTGCCATTCTATGGAGAGTACACACATATTGCGTTTCCATATCAAAACTAGAGAGGACATATGGTTGCAAATTAACCAATTAAAATGTAAATTTGTTGGGCATGTGTTACAATTGTTAAAATATCCCATATCACCTGTTTATTGGGTTCGATTGCAACATATATTTTTAGGCTGCGTTTGGTAACGTTTCTGTTTCTGGGAACATATTTGGAACAGAAACATTTTTTTGTGTTTCTGTTCCCGGCTACGATTTTTGGGAACAGAAACGCGTTTGGTAAGTTTAAAAAAAAAATACTTTTCTTGCCAAAAGGAAGGATTGATGGCAGCGGCGGCGCCGGCGACCGGGGCCGCGGCCAGCCGGCGACCAGAGAGCGTTAGGACCAAAAGTGTTCCAGTTTTTGTTTCTTTTTTTAGGACCAAAAGTGTTCTTTTTTTTTAAGTGTTCTTCGGAGCACTTTTGGAACATTTTTTTGCCAAACACGTTTCTGTTCCAAAAGTGTTCTGGGAACACTTTTGGAACAGAAACACATTCCAGGGAGCGTTACCAAACGCAGCCTTAGTCACCCTGTACTTAACACCCTAAGCTTTCGCAATGGAAATTCTAACATGGTATCAGAATGAAGTCTAAATTCTTCATGCGTGATTTAATATTTCGTCGTGTGCGGTTCTTAACTATCTTGTTCCCTATTTGTCAACATATGGGGTTTTTCATAAAATACTCATTGATTGGGAGATCGTGTGGTCAGAAATAACTGACAGTACTGCTTATAGATAGCCTAAATTCTTCATGCTCGATTTAATATTTGGCCTTTTATGTCTCTATATATATAGAGGCCTAATATACACTTTTTTTTTCTCCACCTCATAATTGCAAGCTTCAAGGGTTGAAAATGCTGATACAATTTTGTTTTTGTTGTTTAATGTTTCGTCTTCTTTCTGGTTGTTACAATTCTTTCGTAGTATTGTCTTAACATTTAAAATCAGTGTTGTTCAGGTACTTTGAAGTTCTCAGTACGCAGTCACTTTGGGTATAAGTAGTATATAGTCATATGTATGAGCACTTTTTTGGGCTTGAGCTTTTCTTTTTAGCTTGCGGCTCTTCTTCCGAAAGGGTTGACACCCCCTCGGTGCCTCATAATGAAACTGTCTCTACTTATCTACAAAAGGGAAGACATGTAACCTGTTCTTCTGGAATAGAGCAGTTATTCCCTTCTCATACTTTGTTTTATAGGTTATTCGCCACAGCAATGTGGAACAGCTTTTGCTCCTTGGTCGGATGTTACAAGGAACTACAAAGCTTCCATGGAACTTTTCACGACATCCTGCAGCCACTGGTACTTTCTTCACTGTCATGCTCTTCGGGCTCAAGTTCTGTTCGTGCCAGTCTCAGGGTAATCTATTTAAGTTTAGAGCAGGACTTCAGTTACTAGAAGACCGCATTTTCAGGTGAGAACAAATTTTCCTCTACTGTGATATATCTTTATTAAATTGAGACAGGATTTTCAAACTATGCTGTAGGAGGACATTTTAGTCTCTACCGGAAATTACTCTCTGAAGGAGTTCATTGCATGCCTCCCTTTATCCGTGGTTGTGACATTGTGTGGCGTAAGAGACTTCCTAACATGGCTTGCGCTGATGTGCTTGCCTAATGCATCTGTACTTTTACTTGAATGTCTACTTTTGAAAAATAGGACAGAGCCTGGTGGTGGTCCTAGAGTCAATTAGATTAGACGTAATAATTTGTCACTGCTACACCAGGACATTTTAGTCTCTACCTGAAATTACTCTCCGAAGAAGTTCCTTGCATGCCCCCTTTATTTGTGGTTGTGTGGTGTAAGAGACTTCCTAATATGCCATACGCTATGAACTCATAGGGAAGAAAATCAGTTTATGGATGGTGCTTGCTTAATGCATCTGTACTTTTACTTGAATGTCTAATTTTGAAATGTAGGACAAAGTCTGGGTGGTCCTGGAGTCAATTAGATTAGACGTAATAATTTGTCACAACAATCAATTGCGACTTGCGTGAATAGGAACCTGAGGATCCAATACAAGGGGCTGGTTCACATAATTTACCATCAGTGTTTGTCTAGTGGATATTTTTACCCATGTCTCTGCTTGAGTATCATGATAAAACGACCTGTGATTTTATATGGTTTCGCACAAAAGTGTATCTACGTGCGTCTGTCTGTGTATATACATACAAGCAAAAACTCTATGTATTATTTGGTGCATGATGTGCCTATATGTGTTGGTTTTCTCCTGTGAGTACCTCATCTCAAGTTGGAAGTGAAAATGAACCTTGTTACTTATTTTAGGGCTTCTTTGGGATGGTTTGCCTATGAGCCCGAATGGCACGAAATGAAGGATATGAATTTTGCCCAGAGTGAGGCTCAATCTGTATCCATTTTTGTTCACTACTTACAGAATGAGCGAGTAGATTCTCCTCAATCAAACTTGAAGGGATCGGAACGTGAAAATGGGAGCTCTTTATTTAATGGGGTAGGCTACTCTACTTAAATGTGTGGAGAATCTTTATGCTCCTTCATGTTTCCCATTGATGGAGCTGGGTGCTGATCTCATAAGAATAGAGTTTGCAGAATGACAAATACCATCCTGTCTGGGGTGCCATGGAGGATTATGCTGTTGGAAGAGAGAAGAGGAAGCAGCTCCTTCTTATGTTATGTCAGCATGAGGCTGACAGGCTTGAAGTTTGGGCCCAACCCACCGACTCAAAGTATTCCTATGGTTTTATTTTGTTAATCCATATTTTGGATATGTTTATAGGTGATAAAGCATGCAGTTGATCTTGTTCTCACTATAATGTTTGCACTGAATATCAGGAAAGTTGGTTTTAAGCTCAAGATAAGCTCTGATAGATGGATCGAATATGCAAGAACTGCCTTCTCTGTGGATCCTCGTATTGCTTTGTCCTTAGTCTCAAGATTCAGGACAAACCCTCATATGAAGGCCGAAGTAACTCAGCTGATTCAGGTTTGTGAAGTTTATCTTACTATAAATTGACTAGTCAGATCTTATATGTTTTGCAAAAAATGTTAAACATTGGCTACATTGGACTTATATTTCGTGAATCCTAAGCACGAGATGACTTAAAAAGCATGTTTTCTCTGAGCGAGGGAGCCATCTTGTTGGTGTACTTACATCTTTCGGTCAGTGTGAAACATCATGGGACATTGCACTTAGGGTTGTATGTGGACCACGATAATAAGAATTTCGAAGGCGACTCCAGCTTGACCTAGCATCAGTATTGTTGCTTGAACTCATCTTCAAATGATTTTCGGCATGCTTGAGATTGATCCCACCAATTTCTGGTTTTCTATCGATATTTAGCTAACGTTCCAGCTTGAACTTACTTGTTAGTACAATAATTACCAACTCAATGGAAAAGTGAAAACAAAATATATTTTTCTACAATATGAAGCTAAATGAGAAGGCAAGATCACTATCTCAAGCATTTTCACTCAGAGTTACAAAGTTTAAGTAAACTGAAACAACATCGTGAAGATGTCTTCGAGAACTACTACTGAACCACACTTAAGCATTAAATTCCCCTAGGATTGCATACCCAGGAGGAGCTCGACCTCAATAATCTCCTTTGAGAATGTGCAGCCCAATGAGGGAAAAAAAAAATTAGAGGTAACCCTGAGTATCTTGATTTTCTCATTGGCAAAAATGTGTGCTGGAGTACTTGACTAGGTTGCAAGCAACACAAGTCAGGCATCAGCAAGCTCAAGCTTGGCTAATATAGGATAAGTCATCACCTAGCTGCCTTGGGTTTTTTGGCTTATTTATAGTAAACACGACTTGTTGGGGCTGACTATATGGATCCATTTTTCATTCTTGAGTCCCATTACTTGTTAGTTAATTGTGTTAGGCAGGTTTACATGAGTTTGACATGAACACGACTAACATGAACTCAACATGCCAATTTGCACTGTTGTATTTAATCTATTTAGGAATTGCCATTCCTAACTTTAGTTCAGAAGCCCGACTGTGGACATGGCCTCGTGGCGGTTGGTACATTAACCTTACCTCGGCCTTGTAGAACCTCTATTCCATCCTAATATGATTGGTGGTTCAAGAAGATGCTCGGATCCTGGCCCTGTTATAGAAACTTGTCATTATCGCTATTACTAGGGTTCCCTCTACTTTTCCCTTCGTAATCTCTCTACCAACCAAAACAGGTTTTGATGTACCTGTGAATCACACATATCGGCGTTGTCTAGTTTCTAACAGAAGGGGAACTACATGCAGCAGATAACTTTAGTTGGCAAAAAGTCCACTATGTCATGACAGGCTTCACTTCTCTCTCCCTCTCTCTCTCTCTCTCTCTCTCTCTCTCTCTCTGACATACCTCCTTAAGCTTGAGGTGGGGAAGGTTTGTCTAAAAGAAATGACTTGGTGACAGAGAAAAGGACTGGTTAAAAGTGGAGTGTTAAAGTCATTTGATGCCACACGAAAGCATATAAACAGTCTCTTTTGGTTTTCGGGATTGGGTAGGAGACTTAATACTCAGACATAATGGGTTTTAGATCTTTAGCTTAAGGCTGTTACAATAACATGACTGCTAATACGTACATCAAGATCTTAACTAGTGAAATGGAACTGTAAAAGTGTGAAATCCTAATGCTCAAAGGGTCATTCCTCCACCTAATTTCTAGCCCTAGGTGGTAAGTAAGGTGGAATTCTACATTTTTTGGTTCTCCCACTTGTTTGCTGTGGACTTTAAGAAGAGAAAGGAGGCATTTGTCAACATAGGAAGGCCAGGTGAGATTCTATTATATGGAAGGGAGGATGGTGAATTCCGACTTTAGGAGCTGATCCGAATCCGAATCTGTAGAATCTATGGAGAACGTCCATCTTTAATGGATGTTGGTCCCTGATGTCAAATTGATGGAATTTATCTTCAGTAGGCCTTTTCCAATTTTGGGCGTTTGGCCATTATTAGTCTTTTTCTAGCCGTTTTGTAGATTTCCAAGGTTTCTGTAATTGTAGGGGTCTGAGAATAAGATGCTGCTCCCATCTCTCCATCTTTCCTCACTTTGTTAATCTTCCCCTCAACGATAGACTGGAGGTGGCAGGTGCACAAGGAAGAAACCTAAGAGAAGTGTCTTGTTTTTTCTTATGTTCTTTATCCTTTAAGTTCGACTCAGGGAAATGCCCTTGTTTTTTCATCCCTGCAGCTTCCCAAATTTTGTGCTGGCTACATGGCATAGCCCGGAAGAATTTCAGTCCATGCTGTAGTAGCCTGGAATAATTTGAGTCCATGCTGTATTAGTACCATAGTTGATCTTGAATCGACATTTGATACATTCAATAGCAAATGTATGTTACGAGGTACACTAGGAGTCTAACCTTCAGGAGGAGGTTATCTCGTAATCCATTGTTCTGGAAATTATAGATTGAAACTTGCACCATGTTAGTTACTATCTCTCTGGACCTATCTAGCCACGACAATTTGGCATGCTTCACAGATTTAGCTGGTTCCTGAACGCTCCTTTTGTTGCATATCAAAGTATATTTACATGTGGCTTAGTGCATCTGCAATACGCACGCACTTATAACTTTACAGAGAATGGCAATGTGTATGCCAACCAGGTACCAGAAAATTTTAGAGCATATAGTCAATTTTAATCTTGTTTATTCCGTTACCACAACATATGTTCTACCAAATTCTAGCAATGTATGAATAATATGAAACATCATTAGCTTGTTGTAGTCATTTTCCTATCATATTAGTTTATGTGAAAGTTGTCTCCAATTACGTGAAGCCTCATGGGAAATGATTGAAGATGCAAACACCCTATGCACATTTCTCCAATAAAAATATAGATTCGTGATAATTCCAATAGATAAATACATTTGATAGATATCGGATATGATGACACGCATGAGCAAAGTAGCTGTATTTCCTAGCATATGACCAAAGCAAGAAATTGATTAATGTTGAAGTATTATCCCACATTGCTTGACAATGGGTCCTAAATGCTCTTTATTTTTATATAGGCTCCCTCCACCTATAAGCTTAAGCTTTTGGTTGAACTTTCCAGCAATTAACCAGTTGAAAGATGTTCAACCTATGTGTAGCTTGTATGATACATGATTTTTCGTTTCAAATAAAACTCAGTTAATGCTAATTAATTACTCTTGCAATCTTATTATGAAAAAGTAAGCGAATTATTTTAGCCAATTGTGAAACGAATTATATCTGGTAAATCTCAAATGCAACTTAGCTGGCTGTCCTTTAATATAGTGCTCCGAGCTGGACATTTTCAGCCACTTCAGTATCTTTGTTGAAACTTCACTTATTTTACTTATACATCATGACAGGCTAGTTGCTAATTTCATTGCAATTTTTTATTCTAGCTGGCTGTCGTTTTGAAATTGTAAGAACTAGGAGGAACAAGGGTAGACGGGCAGAATTTCTCCATATTTTCTTTATTTTACGGATGGTCTTTGCATGATCGCATTTATGCTTTGTAGTTTCCCATTGAAGTCATGTATTTTATCTAGTCTATTGAATAAGTTCATTGGTGCTAGGATTGTTAGCTTCAGTCATACTAATCTCTACTACTTTAAGAGGAACGATTAACTCAATTTATTACTGGCCCCTATTTTCCCTTGTTCATATATCAATGGTTTTTCTCTTGATTTGCTGCCTTACATACTGCAATGTTTACCTTGCAGTCACATATAGTGGATGTGCGGACCTTACCGGAAGCATTGTCATATTTTGTCACTCCAAAGGCAGTTGATGAAAATTCAGTGCTTCTGCAACAGTTACCCCATTGGGCTGCTTGTTCAATTACACAAGCTCTTGATTTTCTTATTCCTGCATATAAGGGTCATCCACGTGTCATGGCCTATGTCCTCAGAGTTCTAGAGTCCTACCCCCCTGAGAGAGTGACATTCTTCATGCCGCAGCTGGTCCAAGCACTGCGATATGATGACGGGGTAAGCAGATAATAGCATATCATTTTGTCGTTCGTGACATTGGGTTGGATTTGGCAGATCAGCTCGAACACCACACTTGATGATCTAATTGAATAGAGTGTTGTTTAAGACCTGTCTTAGTATACTGGGTATGATAAGAAGTTTTCAGATTCCCTGCCGCATAGACTGTCCCATTTCACATAATAACTGCAACAGGGGGAAGAGACCATATTATTGAGCATTGCAACTTGAGCAGAACTTTTTGTGTTCACTTTATAGCTAATTACTTACATTTGAACCTTTGCAATTGGAAATTAGGTAGATTTTCTTTATGTGCCCTAGATGCCGAAGCTGAGTGCTTATCTAGAAATGTTCTTAAGAACATTATTTTGAAAGAATTAACTGGAAGTCCCAAAGTTTGTATCCGAAGTGCAATTGAGCCTTAAAACTTTCAGATCATGTAATTGAGTCCTAAATCTTGTAAAAGTTGTGCAATCAATTAACTCCATTGAATCCATTAATTTACAAATGTGGTCTATTGACTTCTTTTCTCTCCTACTTGATCCTTTTGAGGAAACTTGAATCTGCTGTGGGCGCCAGGTAGGTGCCAATGTATGGAACATGTAAAGGCTTCAAGTATTGGAATAAAACTGTAAGCAAAGGTGGGATGAAATGATTCAGAATTAACGTAAAATGTTTAATGCATTAGACAAGAAGAAAAGCCAAGAGCTCCTTTTGGCAAATAAAAGCAGAAGGCATCAGAGAACTGAATAGAAGGTCCAGTCTTTTACCTTTGGCTCTTCTTTGCAAATGTGTCTACCAATATCATGGTCGACGGTGGTGTCAATTTTGAGTTGCACCACACAGTTTTGCTACTGCTGTCCATGGCGAGTCAGTGACAGCAAGTGGTGGAGTCTCGGCGAGAGGGGTGGCTATGGTGGTTATGGTAGTGATAGTGGATGGAAGCGTGTTAATGATGGCTTGTGGTGATTGCAACCTTTGTAAAGACAAGTGCCAAACGTCGGAGTTGGGAAGCAGCAGAATGAAAAGAATGTTACTTTGGGAGAGGAAAAGAATTTTCAAATCACAATCTGGGGCTTGTATTTCTTAACTTAAAGCAATTGACATTAGCTGGAAGTATTGAGAGCAAGCTAATGAGAATATTTCCAAGCAAACTACTAAGATCTTTTGTTTCTCTTAAAATGGGCAGATTTATATTGTTGCGAGTATCAAAACCTGCATATATATATTTTTTTTAAAATCTTCGTCTAGGCTGGCTGAAGTGCAGACTATCACTTGAACACCCATCATGAGGGATTTGCGTTTGGTATCGTGAACCTCATGCTAATTACTTATGTGTGATTAACTGCTATTCTGCAGAGATTAGTGGAGGGATATCTATTAAGAGCTGCTCAGAGAAGCGATGTATTTGCCCATATATTAATATGGCATCTTCAGGTTTGCGAACGTTAATATTTCAATGAAGTATGCTCTTTTCATGTTTAAGATTTTTTTATAAGCTGTGATCTTCTAACTGGCAGGGCGAGACTTTTGCACCAGAACCAGGGAAAGAAACTGTTGTCTCCGTGAAGGTGAAGCCATGCCTCGTTCCTTTGAAATATGTTTTCCATGAAAATCCTACTTATGAAATTGTGGATTAGGCTTCCACAGCTTTTATTGAAGAATCTCTAGAAAAAGAGGTCTGGCTGTTAATAACTAATTTAAACAAATGACTCTCCATTATTTATTTCAAACATTCTAACGAGAGGCGTCTTGAAGATATCATAAGTAAAAATAATATTACTTTAATATCTGCAATTCCAAAACATTAGAGTCACTAGAATTGAGTGCGTGACTGATTTCAGACTCATGCTTTCGTTTGTTTTCCAAGTGAGGCATGATGATCTTGAATTTGGCATTTTAATGATTTGTGCTTGCAAAACTCTGTATGATATTGTTTAGTTTGTAGCATCTTATCGCGCTGCTGACATTTAGATTTCCACATCTTGACACTCAGGAAGATAAAATTAACATTTCAAGGTTGTCCTGGTACATGACAGTGAAGATAATAATACAGGCTTCTCGTTATTTAAGATGGACCAGTGAGTTTTCATATTTAGGTGCACGTTTAGTGTAATTATCATTTCTTCCTTACTAATATTCCCTTCAAATAATCTTCTGTATGATGCTTAATTTAGAAAATTAGCTTTCCTACGAGGATGTCTTGTGTAAGGTAGTAATATCATATCTAATTACTTCGATTTAAGTGACTGGGTTTCTACTGATAACTTGCATCCTGGTGCTAAACATTCAAGCACAAAATCATATGAAATATAGGCAATCGTTTTGTATTGATTTGTTTTAAGCAGTTTTTCATTCCATGCAAACATCAAAGTTACAATAGGTACCAATGCATTCTTTTTTCCACAAAGTAGGTCAGCAACCTCCCTTTTGATTGATCTCAGTGTTCTTTTGCCTTCTTTTCAAGTCTCATGTCATTATGATTTATGAAGCAGGCAAATGTAAAACCAGCCAAATTTCAGCTAGCCAAAATCTCATAATCCGACACAAATAAATGTGAAATGAAAAGCTTACTGATAACAAGTATGAAGTAAACTCGTTCATCGCATGCACAAGGGCCACTGCTCTCTCTGTTATTATAATTTCTCTAATCCTAATGTTGTACAAAATAACTCGTTTGGTTGTTTCAGAATAATAATTTTCAAGCAATGTTGCCGGTTGTGAGGGAGCATATTATTGATGGTTTCACTCCCAAGGCCCTTGATTTATTTAAAAGAGAGTTTGATTTCTTTGACAAAGTTACATCCATCTCTGGTGTACTCTTTCCACTACCCAAGGAAGAGCGTAGAGCCGGCATCCGGAGGTTTTTTTTTCTCTTTCCCTGATGAAATCCTGTCCTACGGTAATTATTTAGCATGTAGCGTTTGAAGTTGATGCTCACGCATATTTATGGCAGAGAGTTGGAGAAAATTGAAATGGAGGGAGATGACCTCTATTTACCAACTGCTCCTAATAAACTTGTCAGAGGTATTCGGGTGGACAGTGGAATACCTCTACAATCAGCTGCAAAAGTTCCTATCATGATCACCTTTAATGTGGTGGATCGTGATGGTGACCAGAATGATGTAAAGCCTCAAGCTTGTATATTTAAGGTGAGTATCCCGCATATCATGTGCTTATAAACCCTGTATTTCTTGGCTTTTGATTCCATAAGACTTTCAAACTACCTAGCTGACTTTATTTGTATCCACAGACTCATTGTATGGGTTATTGCTGTATCATAAAAGAAACCCAACCCTCAGGAAAATGATGCTGAGTTATTCTCTGGGGTTTCTGGATTTTCATTTCGTCCGCTTATGGTTGGCTTTGAAAAGTTATGTAAAAGAAAGTTTACAATGGATTGCAGGGGATTCTTCCGTGTACTCAATGTTGTTTCTATGTTTTCACATGGGCATGGCACTCAAGTAGCTTACTTGAGTCCCTGTGCCAAAGTGATTTTTCAGTAATTGATTTTGTAGTAAATGTGTGAAAATTGTTGTATGTGATGCTGAGAGTGAAAATTAGTTTGATCTTGACCGGTTCATATATCCACAAATGGCCGAAAGGAAAGAGCTATTGGATTTGGTGGATAGAAACTGCTCAGCTAGATAGCTAGATCAACCCCTAACTGACATGTTAACATCTTTGCTAATTGTGAAACAGCTTCATTAGCATCCTAGTTTTTGCGTTATGGTTACGATGGCAGAGTTACACCGGCAGTTGTCTCACTAACTCTAAAATCTGTTAATCTGGCCAGACTCGGCAACTATGCAACATGCTTGCTTTTCTGGTTGCTTGTCTGATGTGAATTTTGGGAATTAGCTGATCACTCTGATCATTGAATATCAACATTTTTGTGTGTCTAAGCAACAATTGACTGGATTGGAGTAGGTTTTGGAATATCAAGTATGACAGGCTTTAAACCAACTGAGGTAATCGCATAGGTTTTTGTAAGTTGATGAATCAAGAATTTATTGACTAATAAAGTAGTTGGACACCAAAGTTGACATGTAAGTAATTGCTTTTAAATTCGATATGCCCGTTTCCTTGTGAAACTGGTCAATTGGACAGTGTACATCAATGAAACGGTTAATTTGTTAGTTCTGATCAGGTGAACAACTGCTGTTTGGAAAAAGATTAAAAAGAAGGGAATGAAAATGAATGGGAAATGAGTGAGATTTTGACATTTTTGTGATTGAGAATGGAGTGCAAATTTTGAGTACTTGCATTTTGTCTTTAAATTCTCTTACTCATGCTCCTCAACATAATAGTAGGGATAATTTTGTTCTCTTATCTGAAAATAGGATCTAGAATAACTAAACTGTCGCCTTTGGGATGAATAACTTGAATTTAATGAGGCCAAATTCGAGTTCTGATTTACATTTCTTCTTCTGTGGAAAGCAGATGTCATGGGAATGACGGTCCTATTAGGTTATCCTATGTCTTAAATGCTTTTGGATTTTGTTGTTGTTCTGGTCAATTTGACAGCAAATCTATTCCTGTCATTAGTCTATGCAATCAAATTTTGCCAGGTTGGAGATGATTGCCGGCAAGATGTCCTTGCTCTTCAAGTGATATCACTTCTTCGAGACATATTTGAAGCAGTTGGGCTTAACTTATATCTCTTCCCTTATGGTGTGCTCCCGACAGGCCCAGAAAGAGGAATTATTGAGGTGACTACATTTTCGTGCTTTGATATTATATAGGTAGAATTGCTTGTTTCTAGTTACTTCCTATTTGTCTAATATCCTTTCCATTCTATCTATGGCTTAATTTAGTTGGTTTTAAGAAAGGTAAAACTTGTAACGTGACACAGAAGGCAATCTAATCATAAGGAGCTTATGTATAAAAGTTTAATATTATTTCTTTACGGGGAAATGATGATGAACGTGTTTTGTAATTTTTTTTTTTTGGGGGGGGGGGGGTGGATAAATTGGTTTCGTACATTTTAACAGTCATTCTTCTAGCTTTAGGGAGGTTGCTTTTTTGACTTTGCAATTAACATGTCGTTTCTTTTTCTTCTTGTCAATTAAAGGAGGGGGCCAGGTAGCTTGCGGGAAGTATCTAATAATTGGTGCATTAGGTTAAAAACTTCCAGTCCCCCATCTTTCTACTTTCCAAATCTAAAATGTGCTGATGGTGTCATTTAAATAATTCAGTCTTGAAAAAAAAAAGGATGTAATAATGAAGGAAAAATCTGTATTTCCTTACTTCACTTGAGTAATTACAAGGTCAATATATATACAAGAGAAAGGAGACCCTAGTTAGGCAAGAAACCTAATTTAGGTATTGACTCACCTAAGTTAGGTATAGACTTACAAAGTTTCAAACAACTTTACAACTTTTCAACACCCCCCCTCAAGTTGGTGTGTAAATATCTATCATGCCCAACTTGCCGATGAGATGCTCGAAGTTAGGTCTGAACAGTCCCTTTGTAAGAATGTCAGCTGTTTGTTGTGTTGTTGGCACAAATGGCATACAAATAGCTCCTGCATCAATCTTCTCTTTGATAAAGTGTCTATCGATCTCAACATGCTTAGTTCTGTCATGTTGTACTGGATTATGTGCAATATTGATTGCAGCCTTGTTGTCACAGTACAGCTTCATAGGCAGTTTCACTGGTACTCGAAGTTCTTCTAGCACTCGTGTTAGCCACAACATCTCACAAACTCCATGGGCCATTGCTCGATACTCAGCTTCTGCACTACTTCGGGCTACCACATTCTGCTTTTTACTTCGCCAAGTAACTAAGTTCCCCCATACATAAGTACAATATCCTGAAGTCGACCTTCTGTCAGTAATTGACCCTGCCCAGTCTGCATCTGTGTATGCTTCAATTTCTTCTTGAGTAGACTTTTTGAATAGCAGGCCTTTTCCAGGTGTGCTCTTTAAGTATCTCAAGATCCTATACACAGCCTCAAGATGTCTTTCATAGGGAGAATGCATAAATTGGCTTACCATACTCACAGCAAAGGCAATATCTGGCCGAGTATGCGACAAATAGATTAGTTTTCCTACAAGTTTCTGGTATCTCGATGTATCAATAGGAACCTCATCTTTGTCGTCTCCAAATTTCTGATTTGGATCTATTGGAGTATCTGCTGGTCTACAACCACTCATTCCAGTCTCCTGTAGAAGATCCAGGACATATTTCCTTTGTGAAACTACAATTCCCTTCTTTGATCGAGCCACCTCCATTCCAAGGAAATACCTTAGAGTTCCCAGGTCCTTGATCTCAAATTCAGAAGCAAGACATTTTTTCAACCTGTTCATCTCGGCAATATCATTCCCAGTGAGAATAATGTCATCAACATATACTATCAGAATTGCAACCTTCCCATCACGAGAATGCTTCACAAACATGGTATGATCAGCATGTCCTTGATCATACCCTTGTTTCTTCACAGACTGAGTGAACTTCTCAAACCAGGCCCTTGGTGACTGTTTCAGTCCATATAGTGACTTCTTCAATTTACAAACCTTTGACCCAAACTTTTTGTCAAAGCCTGGGGGGAAGTTCATGTATACTTCTTCCTCCAAATCTCCGTTCAAAAATGCATTCTTCACATCTAGTTGTTGCAGAGGCCAATCAAGATTGGCTGCAAGTGATAGGAGCACTCTGATAGTGTTTAGCTTAGCAACTGGAGCGAAAGTCTCAAAGTAATCGATGCCATAAGTCTGCGTGAATCCTTTGGCAACCAGACGAGCTTTATACCTTTCAAGAGACCCATCAGCCCTATGCTTGGTTGTGAATACCCATTTGCATCTAACCGTGGACTTTCCTTTGGGTAGATCCACCATATCCCATGTTCCATTTTTTTCAAGAGCTTTCATCTCTTCAAGAATTGCTTCCTTCCACTCAGAAACTTGTAGAGCATCCTGCACAGTTTTGGGAATCTCCACACAAGACAAGGTTGAGGTAAAAGCACGAAAATTGGGTGAGAGATTTTCGTAAGACACATAATGAGACATAGGATGTTTGGTACAAGACCTAACTTCTTTCCGAATAGCAATAGGTATGTCAAGTTCATCAGTAGGCTCATCATTTTGTTGACTATCAGGTTGAACAGATTGAGTTGGAGCATTACCTGATGATTGTATGGAGTTTTGGTCATGTCCTGGTTCAGACTCATGGCACCCTAAAGGAGCAGAAGACTCATTTCTTTGAGTTTTGTTTCTTCTCGTGTAGACTTGAGCATAAGATGGAAGTTCAGCATGCTTGGTACTAGTTTCGCACCTATTACTCTCACAAGTAGGATGAGATGCCAAAATAGGTAGACCCGAACTTCCATTATTTGGTTCAAAATTAGGTATAAGAGTTGCTGGAAGAGGATTTTCAGATTCTGCAAGACGAAAAGACTCAATAATGGAGTTGTGCGAATTGTGCGAATCTACACTTTCTTTCCCCCCCTGAAGATGAGCTCCAAAAAAAGGTGTTAATTCGAAAAAAGTGACATCCATGGTGACAAACATTTTTTTGGAAATTGGATCAAAGCATTTATACCCTTTTTGGTTCGGTGCATAACCAACAAACACACATTTTTTTGCTCTAGGATCAAGTTTGCCCCGATTTCTATCATGGATGTGTACAAAAGAGGTACAACCAAATAGTTTTAAAGGCAAGGCTGCAGTAAGTCTAGAGGTTGGATAGGTCCTTTGAAGGACTTTCAGGGGTGTTTGGAACTTTAGCACTCTAGAGGGCATTCTATTGATAAGGTATGTAGATGTAAGAAGAGCTTCACCCCATAGGTATGTGGGAACTTTAGTGGTGAAGAGTAGAGCTCTAGTTACTTCTAAAAGGTGTTTATTCTTCCTCTCTGCCACCCCATTTTGCTGAGGCGTGTCAGGACAAGAACTTTGATGCATAATTCCTTTTTCCAAGAAAAAATGTCCCAGAATTTTATTGAAGTATTCTCTCCCATTGTCACTCCTGAAAATCTGGATTTGCACTTGAAATTGTGTTTGTATCATGGTGTAAAAGTTTTTAAAAACAGATTCTACATCAGATTTCTCTTTTAACAAGTACACCCAACTTGCTCTCGTATGATCATCAATAAATGTGACGAACCATTTCTTTCCTGAGGGTGTAGGAATCCGAGATGGTCCCCAAACATCACTATGAATTAAAGAGAATGGTTTAGACGACTTGTAGATTTGAGAGGGAAAATTTGTTCGATGATGTTTGGCTAATTCACAGAATTCACACTGAAATGAAGATGGACTTTTATTCAAAAACAACCTTGGGAACAAGAATTTCAAATATTGAAAATTCGGATGACCAAGCCTATAATGCCATAACATGATATCATCATCCTTATAAACAGTAACAGATTCGAAACAACTACCCTGAACTTGTCTAGCCGAGCTTGTTCCATCTTCAAAGAAATAGAGTCCTCCACTCTCTCTAGCACTGCCAATCGTCCTCCCCGAGGTCAAGTCCTGAAACTCACAATGAGATGAGAAAAAATTAGCTCGACACTTTTGATCAGAAGTTATTTTACTGATGGACAGCAAGTTACAAGATAGCTTTGGAACATGAAGGACATTATGAAGCGTGAGGGCAGAGGACAGCTTGATGGATCCTAATCCAGCTATAGCCGAAAGGGAACCATCTGCAATAGTTATTTTTTTATTCCCTGCACACGGATTATAGGTGGAAAAAAGCTTTGAACAACCTGTCATGTGATCGGTTGCTCCAGAATCAAGAATCCATGGAGTTTTTTTATGTGGATTTTCTATGAGGAAAGCAGTAGAAAAATGATTACCTTGATGGGCTACAGAACAAGAGGGATTTAAAGAAGGTTGTGGAGGTTGAAGAAGTTTGTACAGATGCTTTAATTGTTCCTTTGTGAGTGGAACCAAATCTGATTTTATTTGCTCTTCCTCATTTGTCGCCTGGAACGCGCGACCATTACTGCTCCTTTTTTTCCAGCCTTCTTTTTTCCAATTCTGCGGTTTCCCATGAATTTTCCAGCAAGTTTCTTTGGTATGCCATGGTTTCTTGCAATGTTCACACCATGGTTTCTTCCTCCTCTCTTCTTCAGAATCAAACCCCTGAGCTACAAGTGCAGATTTCTCGGATAGAGGGTTCTCATTTATTTCTGAATCACGTAGCATGATTCGCCTCCGAGATTCCTCCCTTCTAACTTCAGAGAACGCCTCACGGATGGATGGTAGAGGTTTCTGACCGAGAATTCTACCTCTCACCTCATCCAAGTTTCGATTAAGGCCCGCTAGAAACATATACACTCTATCATTCTCTTCTCTCTTCATTTGTCTCTTGCAATCAGCCGGACTTTCCCATGTATCATCATAGCATTGGTCTAATTCCTGCCATAAAGTAACCATTTCATTGAAGTAAATAGTTACCTCACGGTCTCCTTGCCTTGATTGCCATAGCTTTGTCTTCAATTCAAAGATCTGGGAAGAGTTCTCCAAATCAGAATATGTTTCTCTCACAACGTCCCACACATCTTTAGCGGTCGGAAGGAATAGATGCGGCTTTCCAATTGCTGGCTCCATAGAGTTGATCAGCCAGGCAATCACTAAGGAGTTCTCCGATCTCCAAGCCTTCCATCTCGGATTGCTTTTTTCTGGTTCTTTTTCCTCGCCTGTCAAGTGGCCGAGCTTGCCTCTTCCATCGATTGCTAGCTTCACCGATTGAGCCCACTCCAAATAATTTCGACCGTTCAATCGGTGAATTGTTAATAGCATGCTGGAATTGTGGGAGAATTGCTCTCCACCATTGCCCGATTGGCCAGAGAAATCAGTTGAAATTTTCTCTGGTTCGACACCTAAATTGGTGTCCTTACGAGCACCGGTCATCGCCGTTTTCACTATAGTGGGAGCTGGATTCAAAAACTCAGCTCTGATACCATGAAGGAAAAATCTGTATTTCCTTACTTCACTTGAGTAATTACAAGGTCAATATATATACAAGAGAAAGGAGACCCTAGTTAGGCAAGAAACCTAATTTAGGTATTGACTCACCTAAGTTAGGTATAGACTCACCTAAGTTAGGTATAGACTTACAAAGTTTCAAACAACTTTACAACTTTTCAACAAATAATTCAGAGTTCCATACTTTCAGCTCTGGGGAGGTTGCCACTGACAAACCTTCACCTTCTTCTATCCCCATTTTCCTGGACAATGATGACAGATAGAGGCTAAGAGGGTCTTTTATTTCTCTGTTAGCGAAATACTTCTGCTTTTACATAAATCTACGTGTGTAATATTCAGTATAACTTTTATCTTCGCATGTTTTCTGTAGTTAAAGAAATTACTTGTCTTCTTGTAAAACAATTTATACCTGCATAATACATACTGTTGAGCTGTAAATATCCAGATTTTATAGCTGTAAATGTGTTGGGAAATTAGCTGATTGTTAGGAATAGATTCTAGTCAAATCCTATAAATCGTGGGATTGTAATTACCATAAATCGTGGGAGTGTTTCCTTTTGTTTTCACTGCACATTAGCCTATAAATGTAACATTGTAAAGCAGCAGAAAAGTATGAATGAGAATAAGAATTTCTCTCCATCAAATTTTCTCATGGTATCAGAGCAGGAGGTCCTGAGTTCAAATCTTTCCAGGCCCCTATTTGCCTTCCCAATGAATTTGTCCATGCTTAGTACTAGGCAAAAGACCAGACTAAGCGTGAGGGGAAGTGTTGGAATATATATATTTAAACCACGCATTCTTCTAACAAATTAAGCTTTTAGAGCAGTTGGCAAGTGGTCCCACCAAAATCTTTCACATACACTATATTTGTGACATATCTCATATATATGATGTTCAATTGTGTAAGATTAAACTTTTCGTTTATGTCTCTTGTATGAAACATATGATGATATCACATCATGTTCATACAAATAAACACATCAACCTGAGCTAATATGCATGTTTTTTCTCGATTATATACTAGATGTGATAAATTCCAAATAACATCATGTTAGATCCTATTACAGTACTTTCCAGAAAAATGACAATATAGTATCTGTCCTTATCCGTTATATCTTTTACTTTTGTCGAGTATATTACTAACAGAGCTTTTGTTGGGCTTAACGGAGATCTGTTAAATGTAGATTCGTTTTTACTAAAGTCACTATATTTCGAGTAGTTTGGTCTAGAAAAAAGAAACGAGAGCTTTAAGAGGATAGGAAATGTTAACCATGTTGAAAATAGATGGCGTCCCCAGATTCGTCGTGTGCACTGTGGAGTATCGCTATTCATGGGACGCTTAACATTTACAGGCTACCTCGCACGTCATTACAATGTTTTCTTTTGCCTACAGGTTGTGCCTAACACACGAAGCAGAAGTCAAATGGGTGAAACGACTGATGGGGGTTTATATGAAATATTCCAACAGGAATATGGGCCTGTTGGTTCTCCCAGTTTTGAAGCTGCACGTGAAAATTTCATCATCAGTAGTGCTGGTTATGCAGTTGCTAGTCTTCTGCTTCAACCAAAAGATAGGCATAATGGCAATCTTCTTTTTGACAAGTACTTATCCCTCTCTCACTCGTATGCGCATTCTACTTATGCCTAATTACCAATATCATCAGGCATACTTCTGTTTAAAAAGAAAGGAAATTGCCATCAGGCATGCTTTTTGAGCACCACTTTGGTCATATAGTAGTAAGGATCAGTCAACCATAATATCAAACAAATGGTTTTCAGTATTTGGTAAATTTACCAAGGGCTATAATCGTAACATAGTTCATCTGATTTTTTACAAAGGGCTATAATCGTAACATAGTTCATCTGATTTTCCATGGAAGAGGTTTCATTTTCTGTTGACTGGTGATCCTATTCATTCAAGTAGAACTGAAAAGTTCTGTAGAAAAACCAAGGAGCCCTAACAAAATGATTCATGCAGCGTGGGACGGCTTGTGCATATTGATTTTGGTTTCATCCTAGAAACGTCGCCAGGTGGAAATATGCGGTTTGAAAGTGCACACTTCAAGCTGAGTCACGAAATGACTCAACTACTTGACCCTTCTGGAGTCATGAAGAGTGAGAATTGGAATCGTTTTGTGAGGTAATGTAGACTGTTCACATGACACGAACCTGGCTCATAGTTTAGTGTATCCTAGTTGAACTTAATATCTTTTGTCTCGTACATGTTGACTAATTGTATAAAAGGCGAATTAATTTCTGGTATGTGAGGTGATCTTCACAATCTATTTAAATACATTTAAGCATGTTTTATTAAGCACCTTCACATTTTATCTAAATGACATTTCCACACATGTGGATCTCTTTATATGCTTTTAAACATGTTTTAAGACTTTCACATATGGAAATCCTTTTTAAAATGTGCTAAACATGTTATTCACTGGTCTCACATAGTTGGATAAGGCTCAGTTTATTGTTGTTGTGGCCGTTCTTGGATGATGTAGGTAGCAAGCATTGTGATCAATAAACTTGCCATGTTAGGGTCGATTGTATGTTATACTTCAAATTCAAAGCAAGAAAACACATTGCCAGCCGTAATCTTTCGCTCCTGCTTGCGATGCTTATAATTAGCTTAATGTATTCCCTTGTCTGTTGATCAGTCATCATGCCAAAACGTGACATTTGTCTTGCTCCTTTTAGATTGTGCGTGAAGGGCTACCTAGCTGCTCGTCGTCACATGGATGGTATCATCAACACAGTGTTGTTAATGGTGGACAGTGGATTGCCTTGTTTTAGCCGGGGTGACCCCGTCGGCAATTTGCGGAAGAGATTTCATCCTGAAATGAGTGAGCGTGAGGCGGCTAATTTCATGATCCGCACTTGCACAGATGCGTACAACAAATGGACTACTGCTGGATATGACCTGATACAGTATCTACAACAAGGCATAGAGAAATGATTTTTGTTATGAGTTATTTTATTATTCATTATCATGTGTGGGAATGTCACCGTATTATTATGTATCCTCTTTATTATTATAAATATGAGAGCATGCTAACCTAGGGGGTTAGACGATTCATTTATATCATTATCCCCTTTTCTTCTTTTTCAGACATGGTATCAGAGCCAACCCTAGCCGCTCCAACCTAAACCCTATCCAACACCCACCATCGGCACCATCACCATCACCACCATTTAGCACTTGCTTCTCTCTCTCTCTCTCTCTCTCTCTCTCAGCCACGTCCTAGGCTCTTGGCCGGCCACTTCTCAAGTCTCTTGGCCGGCCAAATCCCAAGGCTCTCGGCCAACTTGGTCTGCCATGGTCGAGGTTCTCGGCCAACTTGGCCGGACATGTCCAGGCCGTTCGGATTCGATTTACATGTCGAGGTCTGATTAAATTTAATCAGATCCATGAAACGGTAGAGCTTGTGGTTTTCTGATTAATCTAATGTCTAGATTAAGTATTCGTCATGAGTAATACAGACACTCAAATAGATGCTGCTAAATCCGGTGAGATTGGATTAATCATGAATAGATCTTGTGTGACTGAAACTGATGTGATGCCATCACAAGCTCCAATCTTTATATTTACTTCATCTAAGCTTGTCGAACGTGTTTTGACGGGACAGTCTACGTACACACTTTGGAAGAAGAATGTCTTCAAGAATTTGCATGGACAGCGGCTATCTTATCATCTTACCCAACTTCCTCCGAGCGAGGATCCAACTTATGATGAATGGTACACTGTTGATTGTCGTATTTATAGTCAATTATTGAATGCTATGGATATTTCTGTTCAGACTATTGTTAGCAATACTGATACTGTTAAGAGTTATGGGATGCTTTGGCAGATTTATACTCCTCTCTGAATGATTTTTCGCGACTTTATGATGTCGTTTGTGGGTTATTGAAGTCGGCTCCTGCTAGTTGACCTCTGAACGGATATTACGAGGAATTTAAATCCTTTGATGATGAGTTTGATCGGTTAGTCCCGTTTATATCTAATCGGGCTACTTTTCAAGAACGAAATCAGTTTCTGGTCACTTGTTATCTTAATGGATTGGGAGCTCAGTTTGACACTGCTCGGTCACAAATTTTTTCAGATGCTCGAGTACCTTCTCTTGGAGAAGTTCATTGCCGTGTTCTTCGTACCGAAAGTCATGAGTGTCGCGACCTCGAAATTTTCTTTCGCGGGCTAATGGATTGTCGAATCGGGCCCCCACTCTGAAATGTGGATCGCGGGCTTTCTCGACGCGGACCCTCCCAGGCCCATACCAAATCGCGACGGGAATTAATTTTTATGCGGGGGTTTCGACGATAAGAGTCGATCGCATTCGACCTTGGTGTGGTCGTGGTGGCATGTGCTATGTGTGCATGCATTTGGAGTCGCCACCGGTCCTTCTTGGAAGGTGGACCGGAAACCTCACTAATCGATTGGGAGAGATCGATCAGTTCTGCGGAATCAGAGATTTAGGGTTCGGGGACTTGGTTACGTTGGTGTTATTACCAACGCCCTTTCGGTACCTAACGCGAGTGATTTTCCTAACTAAGATTTTATACAGGCGTAATTTTTGGGTGAGGTAAGTCTGATTCAGGGATTTCAAGCAGATTGGAAGACTAGTCCTATCAAATCACAATCAATATGAGGAAAGCGCAATCAAGTGCATAAATGAGCCACGTCAATGCACATCAATTCAAATCAATGGCTTCCTAGTATAGCCTTAAGGACTTAGGGAAGGTGTGATTTAGGACCAGGGGTAGACTGGGAAGATTTGGGGACGATTTGCTCGAAGGGCGAAATCGTCAATTTTAGGGAGGTTTTGGGTGTTGAAATAAACAAAATAGGTCATGGCCATCATGGCCATTTCCTATTTTGGAGATTTTTCTTGAATTTTTCGGGATTTCTCGAGAAACGATTTCCCTAAAGGGCAAAATCGTCATTTTTGAAAAGGATCAGGACTTAAAAGACCAGAAATAGATCATGGCCAGTTGATTGTGGCCATTTCCTATCTTCTGGAATTTTTCCGGAATTTTATGAATTTCTTCAATTTTTGGAAGATGATTTGCCTAAGGGACAAAATCGTCATTTTAGAAGGGGTTGGGTTTCAAAGACCCAAAATAGGTCATGGCCAGTTGATTGTGGCCATTTCCTATTTTCTGGATTTTTTTGGAATTTTCTTGGAATTTTTTGGAGACGATTTGCCAAAAGGGCAAAATTATCATTTTGGAAAGATTGGGAGTTGAAGTACCCAAAATAAGTCATGGCCAGTTGATTGTGGCCATTTCCTATTTTTTGAAATTTTTGGAAATTTCTTGGAATTTTTGGGAGACGATTTGCCAAAAGGGCAAAATCGTCATTTTGAAAAGGGTCGGGAAGACCTGAAATAGGTCATGGCCAGTTGATTGTGGCCATTTTCTATTTTCTGGATTTTTTAGAATTTTCTTGGAATTTTTGGGAGACGATTTGCCAAAAGGGCAAAATCGTCATTTTGGAAGGGGTCGGGTTTCAGAAGACCCAAAATAGGACATGGTCAGTTGATTGTGACCCTTTCCTATTTTCTGTAATTTTTCGGGAATTTTCTGAATTTCTTTGATTTTTGAGAGACGATTTGTCTAAAGGGCAAAACCGTCATTTTTGGAAAGATTGGAGTTTGGAAAACCCAAAATAGGTCATGGCCAGTTGATTGTGACATTTTCCTAATTTTTGGAATTTTTTTAGAATTTTTCTGAATTTTTCCAAATTTTTACGACTTTTTTCGGATTTTTTTATTAATTTTTATTATTATTTAACATCTCGATAATAGTGATCTGGGCCGGGCTCCTAAGCCCGACCCCTCTAAGGCCACGAGCCAAGAAGGAATCCGAAAGCCCAAATGAAATCTAAGACAAGAAAGGGCCATTTTTGACAAAACCCATTTTGACTTAAAAAAAAAGGACCTAGCCCAAATTCCTTTTATCCTCTCCTCCATTAGCCCAAATATGATCAGATTTTAAAGTAAGCCCACACGCCAGGCGATGCGCAAACCAAACCTGACCCACAGAAACTCTACTGCTAATCCACGTTTTTTACTTTCCTTTTACTTTGCTATTTTTTTTTTCTTTTAATGCTTTCTTTAACGACTTTTTATTATTATTTCTTTTTCGCATTTTATTTCCCTAGATCGTCTTCTTCACGATGACTCTTCCTCCATGAACATCACAGAGAACTCCACACATTTAACATTCGCCACTTCGACTGCCATCGGCCATCGCCAACACCAAACTCGTCGTCAACCAGTCGTCACCAAATCGTCGTTTGCCAAAATTTCCTTCTCCGGCCATAACCTCCGACGCCGACGATGAACGCTCTCACGAGTTCGTTTTCTCACAATTTAACAGTTCGACATTCATTTTTTTAGCAATATTAAGTAACAAAAGGGTTATATGGACTCACCTCAACGGACTCAAACCGTGGGCCGTCGCTCGTTAGCGACCTCCGGTCCGTCGATCCTCGGCCAAATGGACTTTGGCTTGTTCAAACAAGAACGGTGACAATGGATTTCCGGCTGTGCTTCAAAAGGGTCTCCGGAATTCGAGTGAAGCTGAATCAAGGTCGGCTTCCCTCAACTTGCTTACGGATGGCAGCGATGGATCAACAGAGTCCTTCGTTGGCCGGAGCTTGATGGAAACCCAATGAAACTCCCATGGTTTCCTCTAGCTCCCTTTGGCATGAGCTCGTTCGGCGAGCTTGAAAGAGGACTCACTCTCATCTGTCTCTCTCCCTCAGTTCAAAGAGAGTTCTTTCACTCTCTTGTGCTCCGTTTACAGGTTGTTTCTTACGTCTCCTTTTTTTTTGCAACACCTTTGAACGTACTTCCTGTAGGCGAACTTGAGGATACCGTTACAGGCATAAGGAGGTTCCGTGGCCTGGGCTTCGGCCTTGTCCTGGCATATCCTGCATTCCACCACCGCTCTCTCCCTCGCTTTCTTCTTCGATGCGCGTCTCCTGCTTTCGGGACGGGCACGCCGCCGCCGTATAGCGGCACTATGGCCTTCTGTTTTCTTCTCTTGCTCTCTCATGCCCTCTCAAGTTTTCACTCTTTATTCTTTCTCTTGGTCCCCAAAGAACAGAATCCCCGAAGAATCTCTTTTTCTCTCTTCCACTTTTTGGTGATTTTCCTTGTCCACTGAGAGGTTGGCCTTCTATGCTCTTGGTCTTTCTCTGCTCACCAAAACGAGTTTTGGACTGGCTCGATGTTGCGGGATGGCACGTCGCGACAGTGAGAGACGACGACGATGCGAATCTGGTTCGACATTGATGGGGACGTATCTCGAGCCACGAGAGTGAGGCGTCGCAGATCTCCTGTGGCTTGCCCTTCTCCTGGTCGGCCAACTTTGCACTCTCCCTTTACACACTCTGCAGATTTTTTTTAGTCTATTTTCTTTGAGCTCTCCTTGTACTGAAATTGCTCCTCCTCTAACCTGAACTCATTAAAAGCTCAGTAGACGAAATGAAGAACCTCTCCTCTTTTATAGCTAAACTCTCGTTTTTATGCTCTTTGGTATTCCCTATGGTCGAAACCCAGAACCAAGCACTCTCAGTCTCCATTTCTTTTTTCTTTTTTTTTCTCTAAGCCGCTCCCTTCCTTTCGGAGATGGAGTTCTCTCTCGGCCTGAACTCTCAGAGCTGCCTTTTTTTTGTGCCCAAAATGGTCAAGATCTCCACTACTTTCACCAACTCTCTTTTTCAATAACTCACCCACCGGAGCTCTCTCTCTCTCTCTCTCTCTCTCTCTCTCTCTCTCTCTCTCTCTCTCTCTCTCTCTCTCTCTCTCTCTCTCTCTCTCTCTCTCTCTCTTTAGCCGACCTCCCTCACGCTCTGAACAAGCACTCAGAGTTCTCTATTTTTCCAAACTATACTGCTCCTGGTCCGAGCTTCACGCGAGAACAAGCGCGAAGACTAGAAAAAAAAAAAGGAAACCGCATGGGGGAAGGTGGCGAAGAGGAAGTTGTCAGATGGAGGTCTTCTGGTGGCCGCGGTGAGGGACTGGAGAAGCCGGGCTTTGATGCCGGAACCCCACGAAGAAATAAAAACCCCTCGGACGAAAGAGCTCTGCCTGCAGCGTTTCTCGCCCCCGAGCTCTCTGGTTTTTTTTTTAAAAGAACTCCTCCCTCTGTTTTCGCTCAAAAGGCCATGGCCGAGCTCCCCCTCCTCTCTCTCAATGCTCTGTGCAAGAGGCATCCATGCCTTGATTGTCTTTTGCGCTCTCTTATCTCTCGGTAAAAGAACGTCTCTTTATTTTTTTGTTCAAACCTCTCTCTCTGGACCCTCACGCTTGAGCGTTCACCGTGAGCTCTCCCGCTCTCTTTTTTTTAGAAACCCCCTCAACTCTCTGTCGAATCCCCCCTTAAAGCAGCGAGTCGTCTGGGATGCCGAGGACGATCACGCACCCCCTCTAGCCCTGAAAAAGACGGCTGCTCCCTTCAGTTTTTGTCGCCGATCCGCCCTCTGCTCTGCCTCTGTTTCCTGCGTTTTTTGGTACTGTACGCGGGGGGACAACAGGTCTGCAACGTTGGTTGCAGACCCGGTTCAGTCGGGTCGGGTCGGGGCCGACCCGACCGATCCGGTCATCAAATTTCGCTCAATTGAGCCCTAAATTGATTTTTTTTCATGAAATTTACCCCAAAATCGGACTCCTCGGCACGTTTTACATCTAAAATGAGTGTTTTCGAGAATAATTGAATTGGAATTTGGCAAAAACCCCAAATTATGCCTAGGATCCGAAAATGATTTTTGCTTAATCGAGGGCTGAAACGGCAAAATCAGTCCAAATGGAGGCCACCAATGGATTCGGAATGACGAAAAATATACGGTAGATGTGTTTTATTTTCATGGGTCTCCCTAGAGAGAATTTAATTTTAAGATTCGCGAAACCGGGGACTAAATCGCAAAGAAATTTATGCAATTAGGTCCTTTTCGTCAAAATTGATCAAATTAAAGGCTTAATTGACCCAATAGCACCTCAAGGCTCTATATTATAATGTCATGGCTTATTAAAAATGGAAATTAAAAATTAGGGGACTCAAAAGGTAATTTTTAGGCTCGATTCGGGTTTATGTTTGTGAAGCAACATAGTGACCCAAGTCGAATGTTCGAGATTTATAAAGACCAACCTGAAGAAGGAATTAAAATAAAATTATTGACTATTTTTTTGTATTTTTCTGACCACGAATGGTATTTTTTTTTTATTTTTTTTGGGTATTTTTATAATTAAATAAATTCGAAAAAATATTAAAAATTTCGAAAAATATTTTTTGTTCAAAATTGGTTCCTAAGGCTGGGCCAAGGCTTCCAAAGTTGATTTTGTAATTTTATGACTTTTTTGTTATTTTTAATTAATTTTAAGAAGTAAAATCAAAATAAAAGGTGATTAAAAATCAGGGTGTCAACAATGAGGAAGTTATATCTACCCCTTCAGAAGTTGGTGAACAGGCTGCTGCTCTATATGTGAACAAATGAGGTTGCCGTGGTGGCGGAGGCCGTGACCGAGGGAGAGGTCGTAGTAGCATTGCTGGTCGTGGTCGGGAGACTCGTACTTGCAATTACTGTGGTATTGTTGGACATCTTTGCAGCTATTGCCGGAAGTTACAAGCTGTACAGGCAGCTTCTGGGCATCTGAGATTGTGCCTATGGATTAGAAAGTTATCACAATGAGTCCAGAGGAGTATACTTGCTACTTGGAGTTTCAGACCTCAGGGAGTGGAACTACATCTACTTCTGTTGCGAAACTACATTAGTCATCTGATTATTCCTCTACCTCAACATGTGCAGCTCTTCCTTCCGCTGATTGGATTATTGATTCCGGTGCAGGTGCTCACATGACGGGTAATAGAGATATTCTTACTGCATATAAGTCCTCGTCTCCGTTACGCCATATTACTATACGAATGGGTCATCCGTGACAGTTTAGGGACACGGAGCTGCACGACCTTCCAATGAGATCTCCTTATCTTCCGTTTTATATACTCTTGGCATGCCATTTAATTTGTTATCTATTGGTCATATCACAAGGGATTTGAATTGCGTCATTACTTTCTATCCTGATTATTGTGTTCTGCAGGATCTTTCGACGTGGAAGACTATCAGTAAGGGAAGCGTCAATGGTGGGATCTACCAGCTGGATGGTACTTCCGTTCTAGCTGCACTAGTAAAAGAGACTGATGTTTTAGACATTCACTGTCGTTTAGGCCATCCCTCTTTGTGTATGTTGCAGTCATTATTTCCTTGTTTTCGTTCGGTGTGTACAATAAATTATGAGTCATGTCAGCTTGCAAAGCATAGTCGTGTTTCTTTACCACTAAGTGTATCTCAACGAGCAACTGCTCCATTTGCCTTGGTACATTCTGATGTGTGGGGATCTAGTTCTATTGTGTCAACTTTTGGTTATCGTTACTACGTTCTCTTTGTCGATGATTTCACAAGAATGTCATTTGTTTACTTAATAAAAGAATGTTCTGAATTATTTTCTATGTTTCGTGAGTTTTACTTTTCCGTCTCTACTCAATTCCATCATAATATCCAAGCCTTACAATCTGATCGTGGATGGGAATATATGTCGGATCATCTCCATCAATTTCTTCGTTCTCATGGCATTCATCATCGTCTTTCATGTGCTCGCACACCTCAACAGAATGGTGTTGCTGAACAGAAGAATCGCCATCTTATGGGTACTGCTTGTGCTCTTCTTATACATATGCATGTTCCACAGAAGTTTTGAGGGATGCTGTCCTTACAACATGCTATCTCATTAATAGCATGTCTCTTTCTTCTCTTGGGGGCAATACGCCTCATGGGCTCATCTTTCCTAAATGCAGTTCCTTTCCTCTTTCTCCTAAAGTGTTTGGGTGTACTTATTTTGTCCATGATGATCGTTCAAGTGTATCAAAACTATATCCTCGTGCACTCAAATGTGTTTTTCTTGGTTACTCACGAGTGTCAAAGGGTTATCGTTACTATTCTCCTACCTTAGGAAGAATGCTCACCTCTTGTCATGTTACCTTTATAGAGTCTCAACCTTTCTTTTTTGTATGTGGCTCTAGTTCATCTTATCCAATCCCATAATTGTCCGAATCCACATCTTCTGACCATGTCCTTGTTTATTCTCCACCAACGGTCTCTCATCCAATTATCTCTCCAGCATCTTCACTAGACAATGCCCCCATTGACAATTCTCTTTCTGTGCCAGTCTCTCCCGTGGAGGATCCTCCTGCTGAGATACTCTCTCCTGATACTGACCCATTTGAGACTGATACTATTAAGCAACCTATTGCTCTTCGTAAGAGCTACCGTGCCTGCAGGGATCGCCCTCTTTATACACATTCCTATAAAGGTTTATCAGTAAGTTTGTCGGCTTTTGTGGCCAATATCGATGCTATTTCTCTACCTACTTCGGTTTCCGAGGCTCTTTAGCATGCAAGTTGGCGCTTAGCCATGGAGGAGGAAATGAGCGCCCTCCAACGCAATCAGACTTGGTCCTTGATTAATCTTCCTTCTGGTGCTCAAGTTATTGGTTGTTGTTGGGTGTTTGCCGTGAAGGTCAATCCTGATAGAACTGTTCCTCGTCTGAAAGCTTGGTTGGTTGCTAAGGGTTATGTTCAAACTCATGGTCTTGATTACTTTGAGACATTTTCTTCGGTTACAAAATTGGCCTTCATTTGCCTCTTCTTATCCCTTGCAGCTGTGCATTCTTGGTCTCTCCATCAGTTGGATATCAAGAGTGCTTTCCTTCACGGTGATCGTGTCGAGGATGTTTACATGGAGCAGACCCCAAGGTTTGCTACTCAAGGAGGGAAAGTCTGTAAGCTTCGTCGCTCTTTGTATGGTTTGAAGCAGTTTCCTCGAGCATGGTTTGATAAATTCAGATCAGCTGTTCGGAGTTTTGGTTTACTTCAGTCTCAAAAGGATCATGCAGTATTCTATCGACGTGCTACTACTGGGTGTATCTTTCTAGTTTTATATGTGGATGACATTGTCTTGACAGGGGATGACAAGCATGGTATTGCTGAACTGAAAAGTTATTTGTATATTCATTTTGAGACGAAGGACCTCGTCGATTTGAGATACTTTCTTGGGATCGAGGTGGCCTGGAAGAAAGAAAGTATCTCTTTATCACAGCGTAAGTATGTTATGGATATCTTAACTGAATTTAACATGCAGCAATCTCGGCCTGCAGAGTCGCCTATGGAACCAAGATTAAAGTTTCTTTCTGATCAGGTTAATTTGTTTGAACATCCTGAAAGATACCGGTGTGTTGTTGGTAAACTAAACTATCTCACTACGATGACTAGGCCTGATCTTGCATATTCGGTTAGTGTGGTCAGTCAGTTTATGACAGCATCTAGAATACCGCATTGTGATGCTGTTTTGAGGATTCTAAGATATCTTCGAGGTAGTCATGGCAATGGAATTATTTTTGCTGCTCATGGTCATGCTCGCATGGAGTGTTATACTGATACTGATTGGGCTGGTTGCCCTATTGATAGGCGGTTTACCTATGGATATGCTTTGTATGTTGGGGTAATTTAGTTTTCTGGAAGACTAAGAAACATGATATTGTAACGAGGAGTAGTGTTGAAGCAGAGTATCGAGCCATTGCTACAGCTACTGCAGAGATTATGTGGACTAGACATCTTCTGAATGAGATTTGATATGGATCGAGTGGTCCCACTTCGTTATGGTGTGATAGTAGTTCAACAATTCACATTCCTTCAAATCCCGTCTTTCATGAGAGAACAAAGCATATCGAGATTGATTGTCATTTTTTTCGACAAGAGCTTACACGTGATAGTCTCACTCTCTCACACATTTGCACCGTAGATCAGCTAGCAGATGTGTTTACTAAACCTTTAACTGGGCAACATGTTCGCTTTATATGTAACAAGCTGGACATGGTCGATATCTATGCCTCAGCTTGAGAGAGTGTGTTATAAGTTATTTTATTATTCATTATCATGTGTGGGAATGCCCACCGTATTACTATGTACCCTCTTTATTATTATAAATATAATAGCATGTTAACCTAGAGGGTTAGACGATTCATTCATATTATTCTCATCTTTTCTTATTCTTCAGATAATTTTATCATTAACCTTTCCTTTCTCGTCTTTCCTCTTCGATTCTTTGTCAAGCTCGTGTCTGTTGATACACGATCTTTAATCATTTTTTATTTCGATTTTTATTTCCAAACTTAATTAAAAATAGCAAAAAATTCATAAAATGTCAAAATCAACTTTGGAAGCCTTAGCCTAGCCTTAGGAACCAAATTTGAACAACAAATATTTTTCGTAATTTTTAATATTTTTTCGAATTATTTAATTATAAAAACACCCAAAAAATCAGAAAAATATCATTTGTGGTCAGAAAAATAAACAAAAATGTTAAATAATTTATTTTAATTCCTCGTCAAGTTGGTCACTTAAAATCTCGAAAATTCGACTTGGGTCACTATATTCCTTCACAAACATAAACCCGAATCGAGCATAAAAATTCCATTTCGAGTCTTTTAATTTTCAATTTTCACTTTTTTATTGGATGAATGTAAATTTCGTTTTCATTTTTTGGAGTTTAGAATGATTGTATTTGGAGTTTAGAATGATCTGACCAGAGCTTCTACATAGAAAGCGATGAGGAAGAAGAAAGGGATGAAGAGAATGGGTCTGGCAAAGCAGCTGGCAGCGGCGGCGATGGAAATGTTTGTATTGGATGAATGAAAATTTCGTTTTCGTTTTTGGAGTTTAGAATGATTGTATTTGCGTGCTTTGCCTTGCCTTGCACGAGTTACTCTGTATCGATGTCCTGAAAATGGGGTGGTTAAGTTCATCAAACATATGTATAATTGTATATCTACTTTCAAAAAATAAGCTATCCATACGAAAGTGGACTAAAAAAATATGGGTCACAACCGACATATATATATATATATATATAATTATAAGCCATTTCAATTTACAGGTTTTTTACATTTTTATTTTATTTATTATTTTATTTTTTTATTTGATGTGAAGTAAGTTTATTGTGTTTTGATAATATGGGTCAAAACGGGTCGGGACGGATATGGGTCGGATCGGGTATGAGCCATTAAATATGGGTTAAATAGGTCAATATGGGTCGAAGCATATTCGATCAGAACCCGACCCGACCCACATATTTGACACATCTACATTAAACTTACCAAAGTGATGTAAATAAAGATAGCGATCTTCGTAATATTGCGTAATATTTTTTTATTTTTTTATTTTAGGCGTTTTTATAAATTTAATGGCGTTTTAGTAATTTTGTGTTTCCTAGGTCAATTAGGATTAGCATCTTATATAAAGATGTTTAGGGTTCGTGGAATAGCAGTTTTATGACAGATTATTGAATATTGAGAATATTACGATTTGATATCGTTTCTGAGAGAACAGTGATTGTTCATCGTTTATCGATTTTGTTCTTCATCGCCTTCTTTCTATCGTGTTTCGGCATCATTTGGTATCAGAGCACAGGTTGCTTGAAATCAATAGCTGAACGGAATCGAGGTGGTCGAAGACAGCGTGCTCGTGGAGGCCGGGAGCGTGGAATCGTTCCTAATGCGGATGAACAGTCGCGTCTGAGAGACTTGCGAGACATAGAAAACGAAGAGCTATGGAGACGAAAGCAGGATTTGAAGAGACAACTTGCGCGGGCGCTGAGAAGGCGAATCCAGCGATTGGAGCGACGACTTGCGCGAGCGAGGTTGGACTTTCAATCCAAAAAATATTCGATCGTCGATGAATATCTGATCGTTGATGAAAATTCGATCTTTGATCAAAAACCGATCTTTGATCAAGATTTGATTTTTGATAAATATCCGAATTGTTATGAAAATCTAAATTTTGATACAGATTCGTTCTATGAAAATCCAATCTACGATGAATCTGACGGAGAGCAGGGGGATGCGAATCCTGTCACGACGATAGAAGCCATCGTGTCGGCGAAGGGCAGCGAGGTCGTCCCTAGCGATGTTCCCCAGGAAAAAATTGATATGGTTCCTAAAGATGTGCAGAAAGCCAATGTTTCGGGGAGCGCTGAGGATTGAGGTAATTTTGTTCTTGAAACTAATGATTTTGGTGGCAATGGGTTTGTCGTTATGGATGAGGTCGATCATAATGCGTTAGGCACTGGGTGCATTTATGCGCAAGGTGGAAAACTCGTTGACCGAGGCGTAGCGTCTGGAAAGATTTATGAAGATATTAGGTTGGATGTGAATTTGTCTGTGGCCAAGTTTGAGAAGAAGATCTTTGGTGGGTTCTGGTTACATAAAGACAAGGTATATTTGTCATCTAGTTCTTTCAAGAGTAGTGCGTCTGATTTGCGCAGATCATCTTCTTCAAATGATGCATGCCTCTACGTTGCTGAATCTGAAGATGATAATGCTATCGACCCTTCTATAAGATCAGTCGGGATGAGTTTTCCATATGTGAAGCGGCGTAAGAAATTGCCTGGCTCCGTTGAGAAAGAGAAGCTTGATCCTGTCGGTATTTTGACTTTGCAATTTAATGACGGTGAAGTTTTCCAGCGGAGTAAGGTAACAACATCCACATACGATCTCATACTAGGAAAACTTTATTGTAATCATTATGAAACTATGCGCATACAAGGCAATCGTGATCTTTCGTGTGATGCAGATATTGGTGGAGACCTTGAGAAACTTGTGTATGAATTGTATGTGTTTTGTAGTTGTGTCAAGAAAATAGTGGTTTGGGAGGAGATTACTCTGATAGAGCAAATCCCAACTGGAAGAGAACCTTATATCGTTATAACTTTTGATGAGGATATTTTGGGTTTGTCAAAAAATTCGCTGGTACCTACCTCTGTGGTCAGTTTAATGGAGGAGGATAATAGGCATTCTGAAGACCCTGATTTTGTTTCCATTCATGGGTCAGCAATAGAGGCTGAAATTCGACTTTTAGAGTCATTGATGAGTACACCAAACAGTATGCCCGTGGAGAAGTTTCTCTTTTCTGAAGGTTTAATAGACTTGAGGAGTGGTTTTAACCAAAGCAACAAGCAAAACATGAAGCATATGCAGATGAAGAAGAACCTGAGGAGGTTGATGTCAATGAAGATGAAGCAGATTCAAGGGCGAATCTTTTTCCTAGCAGGGGAGGATGATGCAAATAAAGATAGCGATCTTCGTAATATTGCGTAATATTTTTTATTTTTTATTTTAGGCTTTTTTATAAATTTAATGACGTTTTAGTAATTTTATGTTTCCTAGGTCAATTAGGTTTAGCATATTATATAAAGATGTTTAGGGTTCGTGGAATAGCAGTTTTATGACAGATTATTGAATATTGAGAATATTACGATTTGATATCGTTTTGAGTGAACAGTGATTGTTCCTCGTTTATCATTTCGATTCTTCCGTTTAGCCTTGCTTTCTATCGCGCTTCGGCATCATTGATGATGCACCTAGGACCAGTAGACAGAATCAGTCAACGACATCGGATTGGGCTCAAATTCGGTCGGTTGAAGCGAAATGGCCGTCTGATCAATACCCGGTGCCGTTGGCATTGGATTTTGACAATTCGAGGTCGTTTGGATGGATTTCCGGGCATTTTTCTATTTTTAGGAAATTTTATAATTTAATGATATTTTTGTAATTTTTGCGTTATCTTTTGTCATTAGGATTGACACCTTTATAATGTCGTCTTTAGGGTTTTGAGAGCATTTTTTATGACAGACATTAATATTTTCGTTGATTTTGATAAAATCACACCTGAGTGAACGGTGGTTCCTCATTATCGTTTCGATTCTTCGGTGGTTCCTCATTGATTGTTCTTCTTCAGATGATGCATGCCTCTACGTTGCTGAATCTGAAGATGATAATGATATTGACCATTCTATAAGATCAATCAGGATGAGTTTTCCATATGTGAAACGGCGTAAGAAATTGCATGGCTCTGTTGAGACAGAGAAGCTTGATCCTGTTGGTATTTTGACTTTGCAATATAACGACGGTGAACTTTTCCAGTGGAGTAAGGTGAGGGATCAAACACTGAGCCGGATAAAAAGTCACATAGAAATGATGGTGGCCACCAGTGGATGTAAAAAAGCTGTTGTAATCCCTCGTTCAATGGGTGTTTTGTACTTTCTGCACTTCATGAAATGGGTTGAGGCGCTAGCTCCAATGGGTGGAGGCAGTGGACCTGATTGGTGTTCTAAGCATATAAAAGCAATCATGAACATTGGTGGACCATTTCTGGGAGTTCCAAAGGCTGTTGCTCGGCTTTTCTCTGATGAAGCAAAGGATATTGCAGTTGTCAGGGCAATTGCACCAGGTGTCCTGAGCAATGATATATTTCATGTCCAAACTCTACAGCGTGTAATGAAGATGAGCCGCACATGGGACTCCACCATGTCAATGATGCCGAAGGGTGAGGACACAATTTGGGGTGGTTTTGATTGGTCACCTGAGGAACGATATCTTCCTAGCAAGAGCTGGCAAAGGATGAATGACTCACAGGTTTCCAGTGAAAGTGGCACCAACAGTTCTGCTTGTCTAGAAGATTTCAAAGATTCCTAAGGAAGACAAAGTTCGAGAGAACAAGCAAAACATGAAGTATAGGTGCATGAAAAGAGTCTTTCAAAAAATGTTCTTATCAATGACGACGAAGCAGATTCGAGGGCGAATCTTTTTTCTAGCAGGGGAGGATGATGCACCTAGGAGCAGCAGACAGAATCAGTCAACGACATCGGATTGGGCTCAAATTCGGTCGGTTGAAGTGAAACGGCCGTCTAATCAATACTCGGTGCCGTTGGCAATGGATTTTGGCAATTCGAGATCGTTTAGATGGATTTCCGGGCTTTTTTCTATTTTTAGGCAATTTTATAATTTAATGGTATTTTTGTAATTTTTGCGTTATCTTTTGTCATTAGGGTTGACACATTTATAAGGTCGCCTTTAAAGTTTTGAGAGTAGTTTTTATGACAGACATTGATATTTTCGTTGATTTTGATAAATCACACCTGAGTAAACGGTGGTTCCTCATTATCGTTTTGATTTTTCGGTTTAGCCTTACTTTCTATTGCGCTTCGGCATCACAAAGATTCGGCACTAAAATCACTAAACATAATATGCCAAAAATGAAAATAATTCTTTCAAAAAAAAGGTGCAACCCTCGAACAGATGAGACAAAGGGGTAGTGCGGGAGTATTTACTTGCCATCTACAAAACGAACATTTCAAAACTGAATCTAGTGGCCTTCGTGCATCCTCATATACTTGAGTGAGATTTACCGACTTGTCAAGTGAGGAGCTCAATTTGCAGTTTTTTTAATTGGATCCCCTGCTTTTAAGGTAGGGGTGTCGTGACCTAAAAAATTAGGTTAATGGATTATTAGGTCAATTAAATTAACTAACCTAACTCGGGCCCTCCCAAGTCCTACCAAATCACAACTTAGGTTTGTTCGTGCAAAAAATATTCAATCGGAGCCGCCACTAATCATTTACGGTAGGTTGATTAGAAACCTATATAAAATAGCGGGAGAACTATTTTATCTCTACGAACCAGAGAAAATGAGTTCGGGGACTTGGTTACATTAATTAAAAATTAATGCCCTTTCGGTACCCAATTTTCATGAAAAGTCCTTAGTTTAATGACTTGAATTTTTGGGATTTTCTTTTATTAAATGCAATGCTAATGCAACCTAACTATATGACATGTGAAATGATATGACATGGCATAGATGGATGACATGGCATAATGACGTGGAAAACATGACATGGCAAGCTAAATTACGCGATATGCAATGCAAATGACATTTTTTGGTATTTTTTGTTTATTTTCGGATTTATGAAAAATGGAGTGAAAAAGTTATCCCAAAGTCAAGAGAAATGTGATTTAACTTAAGAAAAACATGGGGTTTTTTTAGGGATTTTTAAGGATTTATCTAAGCATGAAAACACAGAAAATTTGAACAAAAATAAACAATATTGCCCATAAAACACCTTTAAATCCGAAAATCCGATTTTATTCACAACATCCCCGAGATTAGGGTTAGCAAGTGAATATTTTATAGAATGACCGTCGTCCCTATATACATAGGGCAAACCTTGAAGTTCTATTTAGGAATTAGCAATCCGCCCCTCAAGGTTGAGGATTTGATATCTAATTCACACGTACGGGCACAATCGTACTTCGAGATCGAAGTTATATATTGCCTTTAATGTACGTTTTCCGAGGGGCAAGGCACAATTGGGAGCATGTGTTATGGGCAAGATTGTTTATTAATGTGCAAACTTTATAAACAATCAAAACAAAGCATAAAATAAAATGAGAAGAGCCAATTGAGCTCGAATTTCGAAAAATACGGAGGGGTGGCCGAAGATATGAGATTGAGGTCCACCTTTCCTCGTCTGAAATCTTCTGCAGTTTGATTTAAGAACATTATCTTTAAGAATTGAGAAAAAAAATATTTAAAGATAATTCCCAAGGTTTCGGATGAATATTCAATCATTTTCAAACTCTATCTCTAATAGGTAATTTTCGATGAAAGTCATTAGAGATAAGATAACATGGCATGCGGATAATCATTCTGGCTGAATCAATTGTAAAAATAACAACAGCAGTAGAAAAATCTATCCTTATGGAATTGAATATTATCCAGTCAAACAGCCAACCTTGTCTACGATACAGGATAACACCAAGTTGTCACAGGCAGGGTAAGGCTTGGAATAAGTCAATCAAATATGAATCACGATTCAAAAGCAACGACTGCCTACTCATCCACGATGCAATTCGTCCACAGCATATTAAGGATTATGGTTCATCGGCATTATAGATTGTCAAGTGATAACCACCACAACGAGACTAGCTCCATGCGTAAGTGTCAATCATGAAAGCATATGAACTGAGAATTCCCATGCTTCTGGTGAAAATTCTAGAATTTGTCTGATTCAATCCAACTCAAAGCAAAGATCAAGAGCCATCCATTCACACTATTGCACTGTTCGGCCATAGAAGGTATTGAGGATTCCGAATTTTTTGCCTAAAAATTTCCTCATCGATTTAATTTGATCTTAAAAAAATCTGCACTCTTTAACGAAAGGGTTTCAATTCTCCTTCTCTTAACATAGCTTGATAAAAGGATGGAATTTTCACCTCAGTGACATGTCCAACAATGCCTTTCAACACGATAAAACACATGTACCAATAGAACAATGCATGAATTACATCCCAATGCGAAGAGGAGATCCTACCTTTTCCGAGCGACTTTCAGCACCTATGCGAACTGAGGATTTCGCCCAAAGTAGCTCACTTTTTAGCAATTTTGGGCTCCAAAACTTCGAAGGGTCGAGCAATAGGAGCTCGTGGAGGATGTTGGGACTGATCTGCGGGCACCAAAGGAGCTTTTAGATGACGAATGGTGTGCGGAATCAAAGCAGGATGCACGGATCTAGGGCGGATGATGGTGGACAGTGGTAGAGCAAAGCAGCTTGATCTTGCGGTCGCCCAGGATAGTCACAGCCGGAAGTATGGCTAGAGGAGATGCTGATGCGGTAGCGTCTCACGATCGTGGATGAAGACAAAAACGAAGACCCAGTCTCGGGATCGAAGAGGATTGTCTCGACCGGATGGGGAAACAATCGAACTCTTTTAATTTCCTCTCATGTGATCTGAATTTTCAGCTCTTGATATATGCCGAAAATTCTCAATACCTCCCTGAATGAAGTCCTTTTCATCGTGAACAAAGCCTTCTATATAAAGCTTGACGAGTTGAGTCCTAGAATGAGTAGGAGTTGTGGATGACCGTCGGATTCGCAATCCTAGTCGAAGCGGGATCTAATGTTCACCGTTAGATCAAATTCTCTGAATCTCGAGGAGTCTCAATTCGACGAAACTCTCAGTTATTCCAGCAAAATAGATAGAGTTTTAGTTTCTTAAAACTCTAATCTCTAGTTAAGATAGGATTCTTTTAACAAATTGAAAATTTTAATCTCCAAAGAATCCTAACTCAACAGAACACCTATGAATTTTCGGCCAAGGGATATAGCATCATGAGCTGGCCGAATTTTTCATTCTATGGGCCACAATTTTAAAGTCAACTTCGGGGCTAAATTAACCAAAGTGAGTAACTCATCAAAGGCTTTAACAAAAATGGCCATATTAAACCATGCAACGAAGACCAAGCCATGATGGAATTTGCCAACCCCCATGTAATTGCCTCATCCGAAACTTGGAAACAGAATTATGGGCTCTCAATTTTTGGGTTTAATTAAAGTTTACTCCAAATAATGGACATTAAAATTAAAAGCCTTAATTAAATAATCAAGTTCAAGTGGGCCAGAATTAGCATGAAACTAGGTCTAATTAGCTTAATAAATTCGGCACCACCCCTCTACATGAATCAAAATATTCAAACTGAATTCGTTCCAGTCACTCGTCAAAATTAAGCATCAATTGTCTCACAAATGACACATGACAGAAAATAAATATGCAATGCATGAGAATTTATTTTTGCGAGAATTATGATTAACTCTCATTTTGTGAAATAAATGAATTTCCTAAAAATTAAAATTTAGGTGTCAACAGCTGCCCCTCTTTGAGTGGAAGCTCACTGAGGTTTTGCTCAAAGATTAAAATTGAAGCCTAGATTTTGCAAATGCAAGTGAATAATGATAATTTTTGCGGGAAGTTTTAATCCCATTTTTTTTATGCATGTGAAATGATGCATGAAATGCAATGCTATAAATAACATGTGCTAATACTCCTCTTATCACACATCAAAGAAATCCGCACATGAATCACCTATGAAAACATCTGTTTTACCAGATACCTCACAAGCTAATGATTCCCTTAACCTCCAGACTTCTAGTGGATGCCAGGATGCTAAGGTACTAGCCCATCTGTTGTTAGAAGTTTCCTTCTGACGCGAAACGGCGCAAGATCTGTGTAGAGTTTTGAAAATGTGCTCGAGTTATGGGTCGAGCTGGCCATTTGTCTCTTGGGGACCTCCTCAACGGGTCACCATGAGTCGGTAAAGATGTGACACCCGAGCTAATCGGCGTGGACACTGTGTCTCTCGGCAAGTCACCATGTGGACTATAAACCATGAGTTGGTAAGGTGTCTCTTGTGACCTCCTCAACGGGTCAGCATGAGTCGGTAGAATGTCTCTTGCGACCTCCTCAACGGGTCAACACGAGTCGGTAAAATGCCTCTTGCGACCTCCTCAACGGGTCAGCATGAGTCGGTAAAAATGATCTCTTGCGACATTCTCAAGTAGGTCTCATCGTATCAAGACAAGAGATGTCTCTTGGGACCTCCTCAATGGGTCACCATGAGGCGGTAAAAATAATCTCTTGTGACCTTCTCAAGCAGGTCTCACCGTATCAAGACAAGAGATGATATATCATCTGAATCGAATCAGTATGAATACAAAATAGTGTGATGCCTGAAAAAAATGTCAGTACAACATGAAGGGCTAGAGATGACAACTTAAACATTAAAAGATGCCAATCTGAAAAGGGTTCTGAAAACTTACCTGGGTTTCCTGAGTGAGTGGTGGCTAGGCCGACTGTATCGTACCTGTCCATTCTCTTAAAAATGATGACAAGCAAATGCAATGTTATATGCCAGAAAAATTTGTGAGCTTTTGCTTGCATTATAAAGGGAATTCTGTCAATAAGGAAGTCTGTCCGACCCTTTCGACAATTCTGATCAAGTTGAATGAGGAAATTCAGTCAGAAAGGACTTTTCTCTCTTTCTCATGAAAAATGCTTTTGTGACCCGACCATTGATGCGGGTAAGAGAATTACTCAAAACTCTATCATCATCATGCCTGACAAGGATCCGGGTATTCTCGCAATCAGTATGAACAGATCAATCCGTGAGGTCTTTTCAAGGACTGTAATTCAGGCTCGGTCAAAGGTTATTTCAAGGGGGACTCATGTGAGTCATTAGGCTATGAAACAAATCTTCATCAGCTGCATCGGGTTTACAAGTCAGGAACCCTACGAAATGAGATAAAAATGATCTTGCTCACACTTCTTCGGGCGACATTCATAAGCATTTGAAACCCTATATTAACCCAAGTGCCCTAATCTGAAGAGACTTTTGATAAGGGTTGTAATGTAGGCTCAGGGTAGACTTGGAATGAAAGGCCTATTTTCAACAAGGGGTAGTATAATGATGAGAAAATCAGTGAACATCCGCCTTTGTCACTTTGGTACTTCAAGAATGATATTTCTTCAAAGGATATATTTTGAACAAATTCAGGTGAGACCTCCTTTCCTCCCAAAGATTCTTTGAGAGAGCTCTTTTCTTTTCCTTTTCCTTTTTTTTTGATGAGAGTGGGCCTTTTGCCCTTTTTGCAGGGTAAGCCTTTTTTGTGCTTGGCCAACTTTGATTTTCGTTTTTGCATGGCGAGCTGTTTTTTTTTTTCGTATATCGAGCTCTTTTGAAATGGAAGGGAGAGTCTCATCTGAATTGTCTGCATATTGTGCTGGCAAAATTTTTCAAGTTTTAGCTTGCCCCAAAGCACTTTGCTTCTCAAATGATTCGAAACAATTTTCTTTTTAGGATGATCACCCGTTGGGTTCTGAGAAATGAATTCGCCGCTCAAATTGGGTTAAACAAAGGATGAGTGTATATGGGTATAGAAATGAAATGCTCTTCGTCATATCTAAAGCACTTGAGCTAACATAGAATTCACACGCAACAAATACACTTGATGATTGATGCAAGTGAAAGCAAGAAAATTCTACTCATTCTTTGAACTTTCTGAAATTTGCCCCAATGTAGGGTTGTTCCTGACAGGGTTATGAAATGAAACCACCGTTCAATGGGTTAAGCAATGGGCAACCTGTAGTATTTGGATAGACGAAACGAATGCCTCATGTCATCTTGGTCGTCATACTTTTCGCGAGATAACCCTTTGCCTTGTAAGCATGGAAATTCTCACATTGCTCACTGGGGATTGTGATATAGGACGTGTATGGAAATGGCTTGCCTTTCATCGTCCTGACATTCCTCATTCAAAATGATCAATTCAATTGGATCAGAGAGATTTCCTGATTGAAATTATCTCATGGTAAAAATTAATAATGCAGACAAAAGTACATGAGATGGAATTGGTGAACCCCAATCTGATTTGATCATCCTGCACATAAGAAAAATGAGTGCATATCAAACATGGACATGTATAAACTATGCAAGTCCACTCATAAATTCTTAAGGAATGGGAAGATATGAATTGCCCTAGAGATACGTATGAAATCAGTCAGTCGAGGACTCAAGATGCTCTGGTTTCTCCCCCTCAATGATGATGACTGTCATGGATGATGTATGGTCCTTTAGTTTCTGCTCTTACCCGAGGTGCATGAATTGATCCTCGACTTATTGATGGACTTGTGTTTGAGATGGCCGATGTGATGCGGTTGATGAGCCGATCAAGGCCAAGCGACATCAGTGATAACCAACAAGTAGCACCAGCTGACGCAGGGATTGCTAACAGCTGATATGAACATTCAATGCAAAGATCATCGAGGATCATTGTATAATGATCGGTCTGGTCGGGAAATGATTGATGGTGAAGCATGGATCCTCCTCAAATGGTCGATGGACTGGGACTTGCATGGGAATTTTGGATCTCGCTCCTCAAGTTCACCCTTGAAATATAAAACTGTGAAATTAGAGAAACAAATAGGGTTTAAGCATGCATGTATTGCAATTTTCGAGAATTAGCGTGCCATTTCGAAAATCTTGATTTTTTTTTTAAAGACCGTGGGACGAGAATTCTCGAGAAGCCCAACCCTCAGTGCTTACCATGGATGACAGATTGTTCGATCGTTGGATATCGTCATTGGGTCGGTTTGGGATACTTCAACAAGATTTCGAAATTAATAAAAATTTGTGTAATTTTATTGATATGAAATCAATGAATTACATCTTATTGAAAAGTAAATGTGATATTGAATGAAAGTGAAATCCTAGTGCAACCTAAACACCTAAAGAAAGCAGGAAAATCCCATACAGGGGATTGGATAAAAACAAAAGGTCATGCTTGAAAGTCTGCTTCCACCCTATTCACGATTCTTCAAGCATTGTTTGAATGATCTCTTAGCGGGTTACTCTGCACATTGGGCTTATCGGCTGACTGAAATGCAAATGCCCCAGTTTCTAGTAGATCCTGGACGCAGTGCTTGAGCACGGGACAATCATCGACCGAATGACCTATTTCTCCAGAATGATAGTCACACTTTTGTGCAGGGTCATATCTAGGATACTTCGCAGGGTTGGGACGTTGGGGCTCAGAGGACAACAACCCCTTCTTACGTAGGACAGTCAAAACTTGGGAAAGTGTCCTAGGAAGTGGAGTGAATGTTCGATTCTTGCGCTGGTTGGTCCTCTGATTCTGTTGGCCATAACCAGATGTTTGTGAAGGAGCAAACTGCGTGTTCGAGACTTGGGCCGGTGTCTTCTGCGCATAAGTCATATTGACTTCAGGGATGGGCTCCTTGTCTTTCTTTCCAAAAAATCTCTTGCCAGCTGAACCTGACTCACTATACCATCCCTTTTTCATACCTCCTTCTACCTCCTCGGCCATCGCTATGAGGTGAGCAAATGATATCGCAGAGGTGCCAAGGACCCGTGTCCTCATAGTCTGCGGAAGGGTAGAGACAAACAGCTTCATGAGTTCCCTCTCAGGAGGAACGGGTTTGAGTTGGGACGCAATGTTCCTCCACCTGGTAGCATACTGCTTGACCGTCTCCCCCTTCTTTATTTCGGCTTGCTCCAGGTCTTCTCTAGAGACGATGATGTCTATGTTGAAACTGAAGTGCTTGATAAAAGCAGTCGCCGCCTGTTTCCAATTGCCAATGCTGTATACCTCATAATCAATATACCATCGCATGGCTGCCTCTTTCAGACTGGCTTGAAAAGTCTGAACCAGTAGGGGGCCGTTGTCAGCATATTTGCTCATTCTTGTTTGGTATATTTGAACATGCTGCACAGGATCGGAGGTGCCGTCGTATTTCTCAAAATCGGGCACTTTGAATTTCTCTGGAACATCGACTTTCGTGAAGGCCGAAAAGTCAATGTGAGGGATACTATGTGTTCCCTGAATCTCCCGGAGCCTTTCCTCCATCTTCTGCTCCATTTTTTGTTCCATCTGTTGCTCCATCTGAGCCATCAGCGTTGCTGTATCGTTAGTCTGCTCTGGTGCCACAGGGCTGGCTTGGTGAACTGGAGCCACTGGCGGAGCATTCATACTAGAGCCTGGGACGAACATGTTCTCTAGTGACAAGAACTGCCCCTGGTTCTTGGTCGGATCATCAGCTGCAGGAGGCGGAGGTGGTGCCAGAGGTTGGGATGTCTGGCCAGGTAATGGCATCTTAGCCATGAGACTAGCTAGCATTTTGTCTGCCATCTGTGAGAACATGTTGTCCATTCTGCTAGTGAGGGCGTCCACGTGCTCCTGGAGGGCTTCTTGGATTGCGGCACTCAATTTAGCTTTGTCAGCCATTTTCTTTGCGACTGACCTTGTGATATGTGGATGACCCGTGGTAAGTTACCTACGAAGGACAATCATATGGTGAGCGAGACATATAATGCACATTGGGTCAGTCCATGGCTAATCTAGACTCACTGACACCATTTGAACTTGACGAATGCTAGTGGCCAAGAAAATTCCAGTTCCGTCGAATTTTGGTAAACAATTCGGAGAAAATGATCTGGACATCAAAATGGTGTAAAAATTTACGAGCTTGTAGTCAAAAGGGTAATGAACAACTTTCATGTTTAGGCCCAGAGCTAGAAATGGACGGATCAATTCAGTTGAATGCATCTTTAGAAGAATTTCGTCCAAAAAACTGCTTCGTCCGATTTTTGTTTGGAAAGTGAATGGGCTCTTTAAAATGTAAATAAAGGTTCAAAAATTTGTAGCCCACTAGTTCAAAGTTCATCCTACAACTTTCATGTTTCATGATTTAATGAATAAGCCCATTTACTAATGAAAAATCAGGAAGCGATTATGGAGTCAGAAAACCTGTGAAATTTCAGCCTGCTCCATTACGGCCATTAATTCCGTATAAATTGGAAAATGTATTGAATTGGCCAAAAATTTTTTGACATGAAAGTTTACCAGCCCACAAACATTTTTCGTGTGACGCATGAGAGTTAAAATTGACTCGAAAATTATGTAAAAATTCGTACAAATAAATGAGGTCAGGATAAAAACAGAGCTGATTTATTGACTGAAAATGATAATCAGAACATAACAATGATAAAACCTGACGAAATTCCCTAGCGAGAGATTTAGGAAAGGAAAATAATGACATGACTCGAATGAACAAGAGGAAAAACCTAACTTGCCATGGACCAACCAAAAAATAAAAATAAGATAAAGTTAGAGAAACTTACTCTACCTTGAAAAGTAAAATGCCAATCACATAGACATGCGCGTAACAAGTGCAAAGTGTGTGCCCATTTCATGAATTTGAAAAATTTTGAAATCTTAAAGACAAACCATGCCAAATTAAATTGGTCAATGTTTAGCCTTTAAAACTCAATTTAGGCCGAGGGTCCATTCCATGCCATGAGATCATAGCCAGGTTGGGAAATCCTCCGTACCAAAGCTCGAGATCGAAGACGGGGTCACCTACTCCTCGAGATCGAGGCCAAGGAAATTCCCAATATTGATACCATCCTAAATTTTACTAAGGTTTTGAAAATGGTGTGGTGCAAAACAAATGAAAATTCATGCACAAGAGTTTATGCTACCCAGCATTTCAATTTTTTTTGCAAGAATCAAGGCAAATCAACCTTGCAAAACAAAAGTTAGGGAACATCGCAATTAATATCACCCTGCAAAAACATATAACACCTAAGAAAGTTAGGGACAAATCACAATCACAAAAGAAGGAATCCATCATGAAAATCTGAGGCCTAAGTCCACAAGGTCATTTAATTTTTTCGAAAATTTAAAGTACTAAATTAAGTGCTTCTTGATTTTCGAAAATTTCAATTTCCGTCCCCAGCGGAGTCGCCAAGCTGTCGTGACCTAAAAAATTAGGTTAATGGATTATTAGGTCAATTAAATTAACTAACCTAACTCGGGCCCTCCCAAGTCCTACCAAATCACAACTTAGGTTTGTTCGTGCAAAAAATATTCAATCGGAGCCGCCACTAATCATTTACGGTAGGTTGATTAGAAACCTATATAAAATAGCGGGAGAACTATTTTATCTCTACGAACCAGAGAAAATGAGTTCGGGGACTTGGTTACATTAATTAAAAATTAATGCCCTTTCGGTACCCAATTTTCATGAAAAGTCCTTAGTTTAATGACTTGAATTTTTGGGATTTTCTTTTATTAAATGCAATGCTAATGCAACCTAACTATATGACATGTGAAATGATATGACATGGCATAGATGGATGACATGGCATAATGACGTGGAAAACATGACATGGCAAGCTAAATTACGCGATATGCAATGCAAATGACATTTTTTGGTATTTTTTGTTTATTTTCGGATTTATGAAAAATGAAGTGAAAAAGTTATCCCAAAGTCAAGAGAAATGTGATTTAACTTAAGAAAAACATGGGGTTTTTTTAGGGATTTTTAAGGATTTATCTAAGCATGAAAACACAAAAAATTTGAACAAAAATAAACAATATTGCCCATAAAACACCTTTAAATCCGAAAATCCGATTTTATTCACAACATCCCCCGAGATTAGGGTTAGCAAGTGAATATTTTATAGAATGACCGTCGTCCCTATATACATAGGGCAAACCTTGAAGTTCTATTTAGGAATTAGCAATCCGCCCCTCAAGGTTGAGGATTTGATATCTAATTCACACGTACGGGCACAATCGTACTTCGAGATCGAAGTTATATATTGCCTTTAATGTACGTTTTCCGAGGGGCAAGGCACAATTGGGAGCATGTGTTATGGGCAAGATTGTTTATTAATGTGCAAACTTTATAAACAATCAAAACAAAGCATAAAATAAAATGAGAAGAGCCAATTGAGCTCGAATTTCGAAAAATACGGAGGGGTGGCCGAAGATATGAGATTGAGGTCCACCTTTCCTCGTCTGAAATCTTCTGCAGTTTGATTTAAGAACATTATCTTTAAGAATTGAGAAAAAAAATATTTAAAGATAATTCCCAAGGTTTCGGATGAATATTCAATCATTTTCAAACTCTATCTCTAATAGGTAATTTTCGATGAAAGTCATTAGAGATAAGATAACATGGCATGCGGATAATCATTCTGGCTGAATCAATTGTAAAAATAACAACAGCAGTAGAAAAATCTATCCATATGGAATTGAATATTATCCAGTCAAACAGCCAACCTTGTCTACGATACAGGATAACACCAAGTTGTCACAGGCAGGGTAAGGCTTGGAATAAGTCAATCAAATATGAATCACGATTCAAAAGCAACGACTGCCTACTCATCCACGATGCAATTCGTCCACAGCATATTAAGGATTATGGTTCATCGGCATTATAGATTGTCAAGTGATAACCACCACAACGAGACTAGCTCCATGCGTAAGTGTCAATCATGAAAGCATATGAACTGAGAATTCCCATGCTTCTGGTGAAAATTCTAGAATTTGTCTGATTCAATCCAACTCAAAGCAAAGATCAAGAGCCATCCATTCACACTATTGCACTGTTCGGCCATAGAAGGTATTGAGGATTCCGAATTTTTTGCCTAAAAATTTCCTCATCTATTTAATTTGATCTTAAAAAAATCTGCACTCTTTAACGAAAGGGTTTCAATTCTCCTTCTCTTAACATAGCTTGATAAAAGGATGGAATTTTCACCTCAGTGACATGTCCAACAATGCCTTTCAACACGATAAAACACATGTACCAATAGAACAATGCATGAATTACATCCCAATGCGAAGAGGAGATCCTACCTTTTCCGAGCGACTTTCAGCACCTATGCGAACTGAGGATTTCGCCCAAAGTAGCTCACTTTTTAGCAATTTTGGGCTCCAAAACTTCGAAGGGTCGAGCAATAGGAGCTCGTGGAGGATGTTGGGACTGATCTACAGGCACCAAAGGAGCTTTTAGATGACGAATGGTGTGCGGAATCAAAGCAGGATGCACGGATCTAGGGCGGATGATGGTGGACAGTGGTAGAGCAAAGCAGCTTGATCTTGCGGTCGCCCATGATAGTCACAGCCGGAAGTATGGCTAGAGGAGATGCTGATGCGGTAGCGTCTCACGATCGTGGATGAAGACAAAAACGGAGACCCGGTCTCGGGATCGAAGAGGATTGTCTCGACCGGATGGGGAAACAATCGAACTCTTTTAATTTCCTCTCATGTGATCTGAATTTTCAGCTCTTGATATATGCCGAAAATTTTCAATACCTCCCCGAATGAAGTCCTTTTCATCGTGAACAAAGCCTTCTATATAAAGCATGACGAGTTGAGTCCTAGAATGAGTAGGAGTTGTGGATGACCGTCGGATTCGCAATCCTAGTCGAAGCGGGATCTAATGTTCTTCGTTAGATCAAATTCTCTGAATCTCGAGGAGTCTCAATTCGACGAAACTCTCAGTTATTCCAGCAAAATAGATAGAGTTTTAGTTTCTTAAAACTCTAATCTCTAATTAAGATAGGATTCTTTTAACAAATTGAAAATTTTAATCTCCAAAGAATCCTAACTCAACAGAACACCTATGAATTTTCGGCCAAGGGATATAGCATCATGAGCTGGCCGAATTTTTCATTCTATGGGCCACAATTTTAAAGTCAACTTCGGGGCTAAATTAACCAAAGTGAGTAACTCATCAAAGGCTTTAACAAAAATGGCCATATTAAACCATGCAACGAAGACCAAGCCATGATGGAATTTGCCAACCCCCATGTAATTGCCTCATCCGAAACTTGGAAACAGAATTATGGGCTCTCAATTTCTGGGTTTAATTAAAGTTTACTCCAAATAATGGACATTAAAATTAAAAGCCTTAATTAAATAATCAAGTTCAAGTGGGCCAGAATTAGCATGAAACTAGGTCTAATTAGCTTAATAAATTCGGCACCACCCCTCTACATGAATCAAAATATTCAAACTGAATTCGTTCCAGTCACTCGTCAAAATTAAGCATCAATTGTCTCACAAATGACACATGACAGAAAATAAATATGCAATGCATGAGAATTTATTTTTGCGAGAATTATGATTAACTCTCATTTTGTGAAATAAATGAATTTCCTAAAAATCAAAATTTAGGTGTCAACAAGGGGTGACTTAAAATCTGAGCCGTCCAATTCAAAATGGACGACTCAGATCAACCCACAATTTTTTTAGTGGAAAATTATGTGGACTGATCTGGGCCATCTATTTTCAGTTGGATGGTCCAGATCGATTAAGTCACGTCTACCTTAAAGGTAGGGGATTTGGTTCCTGATTTTTTGGGTTTACAAGAATATCTGCAGAGAATGCTTATATCCAATTGAACTATAAATGAAACCCACATCGTTTCCACCCAAAACGTCGTTTTACTCGGCCATCTCTTGAGCTAATTCCATGCTAGCACCGATGTCTAACTCAAATTCAGAAGTTCTTAGGAATGAACTAAAGGCACCCTCTAACATTGCCTCCGTTGCTTGTGCCAGCAAGTTCATACATTTTCAACTATTAACAAAGGGATGCAGCTAGTTAGAGATCCCCTCGCACTTCAATGAACCAACCATAACAAAATCGCAATCCAATGCACCAAAAGCCAACAAAGACAGAGAGAGACAAATCAGAGACCGAAGGGAAATGAAAGAAAAAAGAGCTAAGAACGTACTCAGAAGCGGTATCGGGCAATCGCTCAATGTCATCTCCAGCAGGCTAAAGCTACTCAGGTTTTTTTATTTTTAATTTTCTCCATTCTCGAGCGCGCGCGCATAGCACATGTTTTTTTTTTCTTCTCCTTTGGTCGAAATGCGTAGCACGTTTTTTTACTTATAGTCGAAGCGTAGCACATTGTTTTTTAATGGTCGAGAAGCGTAGCACATGTTAGACAGCTATTTTATATTATTCGCTAAAATAAATGATACCGTAAGCAAGTTATCCCATAATAATTCACTGGGCAAATCACAAGTACTTCGTGGGAAAATGGGGAAACTATGATGAATCTGGGTCGATTAATTTCAAAAAATTTCAACCATTTATTCTGTCAAAATAAACAATTAAAAATATTTTTTTCTAAAAATGATTGATTGGGTTACTAATTTAATTCATCAATGACAAATATTTTCATTACCCGACATAATAACACGTCTAAACATTTTCATGGACGACAAAAATATTTTTTTGTTCATTCAATTATATAAGAAATATAAGCGACCATTTTTTTTTGAATTTTTTTTCCAAACCTTTTATTTTCCGTGAAACAAACTCAGCCTAAAACCATATACCAATTAGTAAAAGAAATTTTTTTTCCTTATTTAGATTTCTGTCTGAAGAATAATATATATTAGTACTTAGAGGTGGAAAGTGTGTTATCATTTCGACCTTAGCTCAGTTGGGAGGTCAGATTTTTTTTTTATCACAATAAATTTCAAAATGGTACAGCTGTGTTGAATTAATAGATACAATTAAACGAAAATGAATGAAAGGTAAATTTATCACATGTGTCTCAATTTGAGATAAATTGGTCAAATGTATATAAGTTTAGGATTTTTTTGTGGTTAAAAAATAGTTTGGGGTAAATGTTATACGTGTACCAGTTTGAGGTTTTCGTGGTATTAACTCTTTTATAAGTCATATTCTCACTTTTCAGAGCTCTCATATCGCCACTCTCCACCCTCTTCAATCGGGCTCCATTTATTTCATGAGAAAAATAAAAATGTTTCAAAAAAAATTTAGTATTGATAACAGTTTATGCCTAAATATTTTAGTGTATGACGAAAATATTTTTTGCTCATTTGTTGTTCATAAGCGTTGCAGACAATTAATTTTTGAAAATCATTTTTAAATTATTCAATTTTTTGACAAAATAAACGGAGCCGTAATAATTTCAATTCTTTTTCCCCTATAAGATATACCAATTGTATAACAGGAATGTTTGATCCACCTTCACGACCACACTAATGCAACAAAACTAACGAAGAGGATCTTGAGGTTGAGTCCACTAAAAAAGGACGCAATAATATTTGGGTTAAGTTAACATTTAGTCCCTTAATTTTCATCATTCGTGCAATTTGGTGTCCAAACTTTTATTTTGTTCAATCAAATCCTCTAACTTTCCACTCTTTGAATCTTTCGCCTGCTCAAGAATAAACTCCATCTCCAACCATCTTCGGACTTCGGAGATGGCACTTCTCCTTGGTCACTTGGAGAAATATGGAATGCATCTTCGACATTGTCCATAGTCAAAATCCAAATAATGAAGTCCTACAACATTCTTTCGATACTGCATCTTGTTAATCGACTCCTTGAAATTAAATTGCCAAATAATTTCCTAAAATGTCGAGGCCAACTTCTCGATTTTTTTCGGTGGCATAATCAGGAAAAAATTCCTCGTCATTTTAGGCCCGACATGTTTGCAAGTCATGTGTATTTGTGTTCTGATAATGTGATTAGCGACGTGCAAGTGTGCATGCGTGCCTAATTTCTTACGTGTATACTCATGCAATTGACTAAATGACGCTTTAGTTAATTATGCAAGCTTAGCCATGTTATTATTTTCGTCCTTTCGGACTTGCTATAGGGTTTTCAAAGCTCCAAATAATTAGACGAGGAACTATAGTTTAGAAAATATTTTTCGTTAAGCTATGCCCTTGTATATTTCAGCAAAAAGAGGTAAAAGCCACCAAAAAAGCTTAAACTATATATGCCCATTGTGACATATATACCCTAAATTTTTTTTCGGAACACCAAAAGATTCAAATTTGTATCAGTGTGACATATTTACCCTCCGTCAATAAGCACTTTTGAAGTCTGCGTATATGGATATCGTGTTAGAATATTCCGTTTTAATATTCAATTGTGGGCTTTATTAATTGTTACTGTAATTATTATTTGGTCTAATAAGAAAGAGATATATTATTTCCTAATTCAAGTAGAATATGGTGCTGGATAGTATGGGCCGAGATATCCTTATCCTTGATGAGGGGGTAGGATTCATTCTCTATAAATAGTGCTTAAGTCCCTCCTCTAAACCCTAATGTCCACGTAACCTCATATATAGAAATCGTCAGAAACGACAGCGAGGGGCCATCTCATTGAAGCCAGTGATCAAGGGGGTTCATAGAGCAGAAGCTCTTAAGCGTTGGATTCTCGCAATTCCGCATCAAGAACGATGAATCCAAAACAATGTGTGTTAATTCTTTAACTCCATGGAACATGGATTTGTGTATCTGTACGTGTGTATTTTGGGTTGCTGCATACGGATTAAATACACAGCCTACATATTGGTAAGCAAACGATGCTGATATGGTGCCACGTAACTTAAGTAAAAGAAAACATGTTGTTTTGGCTGAAAAATCATAAAATAAAACTTTGACAGAGAGTAAACGTATAAAAACATATACAAGTTTGGGATTTTTTTTATGCCACAAGAAAAAATTTAGGATAATTGTGTCGCAGTGAGCATAGGTTGAGATTGTCACAAAAAAAATTCAAAATAAATATGTCGCTATGGGCATAGTTTGAAAAAAAAAATTATGGCTAAAATAACATCTATAGCGGCATGTTTTTTTTTCCAAGATTATTTTCAACTTTAGGACGATCTATTTATTCATGAAAAGCTTAACATAACGCCAACCGAGCAACGGCAATTGAACATAGTACTCTAGCCTAATTCTAGCATTACAATGAGCAAATGAACTCTATGGCCTTGCGCAAGATTACTGGGGCCTTAGTTAACCTTTTTCTTTTATTAATTATGAAAAAAAGTATTCATTTAATTCCTAGACAAATTTGACCAAACTTTACCCGTACATATCTCTTTCGTCCACGTGCGGTTGACTCGATATTTGCACTCATGAAAAATCCACGACTTGAACTTATGAAAAGCTCACGATTTTTTTTTTTTTTTTGTTTAACATCCTACTTCCGTGATTATTACAAAGTCTGAAAGCTTATGACTTCGTCTTTTTTAGTGGAATTAATCGATCAGGTTACGTCGTAAGGTACTCATCATTTCACGGTCGGACGTTGTCTCTTAAAAGATGTGATGTCTTAAGATTCGACTATTCGATTTGGACAAATTGGATAATGGGAGAAACTCTTGATGAGCAAGAGCCAAGCGCTACATCCGATTTGATACTGTCTTGAGCAAGCACCAAACACAGATAAGATAAATTTTATAATATCCTGGATTTTATCCTGACTATCAAAAGTAACATGAGATATTCTTACCTGTGCAATATGAAGCTATGAGATTGGAACTAGTAAGGTTTCTAATCTCATCGCAACTCTCCTAAAAGCTTCATTGCATCAGGATGTGTAAACCATTAATTATTTAAGCACTAGTATGTGATAATACTTTGTCAAATTATTCGCGTCACTGTAGCAGTCTTTTGGATTATACTTTCTATCTTCATGCCCCACTCGAAGTTTAATTCTCATGTAATTCCTAATTCTTCAATTTCACGTGCATTTTTCAATCCGATTTGCAAATCAAAGGATGGTAACACTGTTGTCCTACATTAATTGTTAGACCTCACATAATGTAACCTCTTTATCTAATTATTTAAGCTTTTGGATTAGATTTTTTTATTAAGACCGACACTCTTCCTTCCCATAAGTTCGATCATATAACTAGGGATGAGCACCGACATTGGATCAACCCGAGAATCGTTCGGGTTTCCAATCCCAACAATTTGAAACTGGAAAATTCTGGGTCGGTTCCGGTTTAGGGTGCGGAATCCACCCACCCGGGAAACCGGCAATCATGAATTGCTTCGTTACTTACTGGACGTGTTGCCCAAGAGAATGGAGTTCCTCATAATTATTATGTGACTTTTGGGGCCAGATATCAAGAACCGTTTGCTGTGTTTTGAGTGAAGGCACGTCTATTGTGTATGAGCCATTTCTAGATCTCTTATTTCCTGTTCCCACCAGTAGACCTGTCAAACGGGTGGGTCGGGTCTTAAATGGTCCGACCCAAATTGACCCATTAACCCATTTATGACCCGTTTATGCATAGTGTAAATTTCTTGACCCATACCTGACCCGACCCATACACAACCCATACCTGACCCGACCCATATTAATAAATGCTTCCATATTTTTAAATTTTTTAAATTTCTCTAAATTTAGTGAATTTACTAATTTTTTTTTCAATTTTTTAGATCTTTATAAAATATTTTTAATTTTATTTTATTATTATTATATTTTCCTCCCCTCCTCTTACAATAACCTCCCTCCTCTCGCAACCTTCTTCCTCCTCTCGCAGCTTTCTTCCTTCCTCTTGCCTCCTCCATCTGCAACCTCCTCCTCCGTCTGCAACTCTGGCTGCATCTCCCTCCTTCGTCTGCCGGTTGTAGGGCTTCGGGGACGGTGGGAATCCCGGCAACCTTTCGCGTCCCGACAAGCCCCGAACTTGCCCGAGGCTGGCTAGATCTCGGCTGGCAAGCTCGAGGCCAGATCCCGACCAGCCTCAAGCTCACCCGCATAGGCCGAGCTCGGGCTCGCTTGAATCGGCTGAGCCTTGATCTCCCCAGCGAGGTTCGGGACTACCTTGGCGAAAGAGAGAGAACAGACCCTTCCTTGACAAGTTTTGGGACTTTCTTGACAACTAATCGGAAACAATCTTCGCAACCGTCGGCGAAAGTGGTGGGGCGGCAGTGAGCGAGATCTGTGCTAAATGAAGAATGAGATGAAAAACTGAGGAAGAAGAAGATGTCGTGCGTGAGAAGACGTGAAACAAGGGAGCAAGTAAATGGGTTGTAAATGGGTTCTGATATTAAGTCTCATTTATTTTAGCTCACTCATTTACAATCCATTTATGGTTGCCTGCATATTTTAAATGACCCATTTATTACCCACATCAATGAATATGGGTTAATAAATGGGTTTTAGACCCATTTTGACAGGTCTGCCACCAGGAAACCTCCAACTGACAATAACCGGGCAGTTCGTCCAACAAAGAAAGCAAAAATGCCATGCTGGTTCCCGGGTTACCCAAAATCAGCCTGGAACCAGCTGGTCTTGTCCAAGCCGTTTTTAGGGTCAACAGGGTTGGTTTCCGATTCCCCAAACCTAGAACCGACCCATTTGGTCCATTTCCAGAATCGATCACCCCTACATAAAACTGTATTCCCTTCGTTACTTTTTTATGCTGAAGAAGGTGATGATGTAGAATCCTCGCTTGATTACAGTAACCGCCGAGATGATATCTAACATTGCGAAATGTAGAATGTAAATTAAATCGATTGCAAGGTTCTCTGAATCATGTGATTCAAGTGCTGCCCATAGAATTATGGACCGACCACAATAACAACAAACTAAAAGCAGGTTGATCGAACCATACATTTGAGATCTTACCTTTTTCCCTCTGTCATGGATTGCTGGGAAAACACTAAGAAACAGCTGAAGTACATTAATATTTGCAGATTGGAGCAGCCAAACCCCAAGGATCCTCCTAGATTTGATCATCTGCATGAGACCAAGAAAGAAAAATGTCCATAGATCAGGCCATAATGTTGGAGTTTTGTGAGCCAAGTTCTATTCAACATGACAAACTAACCAAACCAGTTCACAAACCACTGTGCTAACGGAAAATAGAAGAGATATAACTCTGTGATTTGCCATTATCATGCAGGCATGGCTTTGAAAATCTGCAATGAGTCCTCGCTTAAACAACTTAATAAGCCTTGGTTCATGGCGCTCGTGTACTTGACATCACGGAAAGGATGCTTCTGCAGTTTAAGTTGCTGAGAAACTGAAAAGGAAGATAATTCTTGCAAGATCAACTGATTGGTTGCTTCGTTTATTGAAATGCTAATAAAATTGATTAGCTTTGGAGGAGTAAATGCAATGGATCTTGAAGAGCCATCATGGAGGAGTAAATGCATCTTGGAGCTTGCACCAAGGATTGCATTCACTAAGCATTGATGTTGTCTTGGGTGTTGTCTAGTATTGATGTTGTCTAGGGTGTTGTCTTGTGTCTTTTATAAAGTGGTTGTTGGATTCACTAAGCATTGATATTGTCTTGGGTGTTGTCTTATGAGTTTGAATGAGGTTGTCTTCATAAGTGTTAGAATTTCCTCTATAAATACTTAAGTGAGTTGTATTGTAAGAAAAAAGAGAGATAAGCCAAATCAAGTTCTTCAATATACAGAGTTTTCTCCATCCATTTCGTGCCTCGCTTTTATTTTCGAAAGGTCACCCATATTGTGTTTTTTGGTTCCAACATTTGGTATCAGAGCCAGAATGGCATCTACTAGTTCCGTTCAAATGCAGCTTCCAAAGTTGAACGGAAAGAATTTCAACAACTAGGCTGTCTAGATGAAGGTTCTGTTCAAATCGCAAGATTTGTGGAATCTGGTTGAAAGTGGCTACAATGAAATAGCCGATGCCGAAGCATTCGAGGCTTTGAGAAAGGAGGAGAAAGAATCTCTGGTGGAGTCCCGGAAGAAATATCAGAAAGCATTATATGCGATTTTTCAATCCGTGGAGGAAACTATATTTGAAAAAATATCGAGTGCCGAGACCGCGAAAGCTGCCTGGGATATCTTGCAGAAATCCTACAAAGGCGATGATCGTGTCCGGCAGGTGCGGCTTCAGACTCTTCGAGGTGATTTCGAGTCTTTACGTATGAATGACTCGGAAACAATATCGGCATATTTTGATCGTGTGCATGCCATCGTTAACCAATTGAGGGTTAATGGTGAAGAACTTCAAGATGTTCGTGTCGTAAAAAAAATCTTAAGGTCTTTGACCGAAAGATTTGACTACGTCGTCGCAACGATCGAGGAAGGACAAGACGTATCAACTCTCACGTTGGAGCGGTTGATGGGTTCATTATGCTCCCATGAGCAAAGAATGAACCAGAAGTCTACGGGTTCCGTTCCCGAGCAAGCATTGCAAAGTCGAGTCGCTCAACCAAACCGAGGAGGCTATCAAGGCGGTCGAGGTCGTGGAGGAGCTCGAGGTAGAGGTGAGAATTCAAATTTCACCAGAAAATTTAGAACACCCGACAAATCAAAAGTCAAGTGTTTTAAGTGTAATAAATTCGGACACTACAAATCCGAGTGCCATGCAAAGGCGATGTACGTGCCGGCGGAACATGCACATGCCACAGATGCTGAAGAGTACATGGTACTAGCATGTGCGAAGGACGATTCAACTATCGTGGATACCAACACATGGTATCTAGATACTGGGTGTAGCAACCATATGACCGGAAGAAATGAGTTATTCTCACAGCTGGATGAGACAAGCCGTGGTGAAGTTAACTTCGGGAATAAATAAAAAATTCTCGTGATGGGCAAAGGTAACATTAATATCAAATCCAAAGACGGTACTAATGTTGCTATTGCAGATGTTTACTTTGTGCCATGACTTTTTTGGAATTTGCTAAGTGTTGGTCAACTTTCCGAAAGACGCCACAAAGTTCACATTGAAAATGGAGTTTGCATCATCAGAGGTGTAAACAACAAGTTGATCACGACGGTACAGATGACGAAAAATCGGATGTTTCCCTTGACTCTTCCGACGAAGAATCTCTTGAGTTTTCAAGCGATGACGAAAGACAGCAGCTGGCTGTGGCATCTTCGATTTGGACATCTAAATTTTCGTGGAATGAAGCAATTAGTCTAGAAAAGGATGGTGATCGGCATGCCGTTGATTAACGATCCAGGGCGTCCTTGTGAAGGATGTCTCGTTGGAAAACAGCACCGAGACTCTTTTCCAGTTGGAAAAGCCAGAAGAGCAAACCAACAGCTGGAGTTGGTACATACCGACATATGTGGCCCTGTTGAGGTGGAATCGTTTGGACAAAAAAGGTACATGCTAATTTTTGTCGATGATTTTAGCAGAAAAATATGGGTACACTTCTTGAGGGAAAAATCTGAAGCTTTTGGCAAGTTTAAAGAATTTAAAGTCTATGTTGAAAAATAAAGTGGCTTTAAATTGAAGACGTTGAGATCGGATAGAGGTGGAGAATTTACCTCAAATGAATTTCACAAATATTGTAAAATTCATGGAATCAAAAGTCAGTTGATTGCCAGCTATACTCCTCAGCAAAACGGTATAGCAGAAAGAAAAAATAGGACAGTTTTGAAATGGCAAGAAGTATGCTGAAAGTTAAAGATTTGCCCAAGAAATTTTGAGCAGAAGCTGTTGCTTGTGCTGTATTTGTACTAAACAGGTGTCCAACAGTGAGTGCTCCTAGAAGAACTCCAGAAGAAGCTTGGAGTAGAAACAAACCAGATATTTCGTTCCTATGAGTATTTGGGTGCGTGGCATATCCCCATATACCAGACGAGCGAAGAAAGAAGCTGGATGACAAAAACGAGAAGTGCATCTTCATCGGCTACAGCGATACAACTAAATGTTATAAGCTGTATAACCCGGTCACTGAGAAAGTCATTATCAGCAGGGATGTCCAGTTTTTAGAAGATGAAACTTGGGACTGAAATCAGAAGGGTGACCAGAAAAACATCACCATCGAAGATGAACCACTGGCGGGTGAAACAGAAACACCTTCATCATCTTCAACGAGTGATCCATCTTCCTCATCATCTTCAACTGGAGGTACATCTTCACCAACAGCAGTTTCAGAACCACAACTACGTCATTCACAACGATTGAAGGAGACGCCAGTAAAATTCAGAGATTATGTGGTCACAAGAAATAGAGACAGTGATAGCGAAATCACTGATGAAACACTGGTAAACTTTTGTTTATTTGTTGATTGTGACCTTGTAACCTATGATGAAGCAGCTGTAGATGAAAAGTGGATTGAAGCAATGGATGAAGAAATTCACTCTATTGAAAAGAACGACACATGGGTGTTGACTTCTTTACCACCTGGTAAGAAGCCTATTGGTGTCAAGTGGGTGTACAAGACAAAGTACAAACCCGACGGTCAGGTGGACCGTTACAAGGCCAGACTGGTTGTAAAAGGCTACAAGCAGAAGCCATGTATTGATTATTTTGAAGTATTTGCACCAGTTGCCCAGATGGATACCATTCGGATGGTCTTAGCACTTACAGCTCAAAACCGTTGGAGGATCCATCAAATGGATGTGAAATCAGCATTCCTCAATGGTGTTCTTGAATAGGAAGTTTACGTGGAACAGCCACAGGGTTATGAGAAAGGGCATGAAAAGCAGTTTTACAGACTGAAGAAGTCTATGTATGGATTAAAACAGGCACCACGTGCTTGGTACACACGTATCGACACATACATGTTGGAGCATGATTTTCAAAAGTGCCCTTATGAGCATACACTGTATATCAAGTCAAATGCTAACGGTGACATCTTAATTGCGTGTATTTATGTTGATGACTTGATATTTACAGGGAGCTGTGAAAAAATAGTTACTGAATTCAGGGAGGCTATGACTAGCCAGTTTGAGATGACCGATTTGGGACTGATGTCCTATTTTCTTGGTCTTGAAGTGAAGCAAACAGATGATGGCATATTTATTTCCCAGCAGAAATATGCTAATGATGTTTTGAAGCGATTTAAAATGGAATCGCTGAAGCCAATCCGAACTCCCGTAGTAGAACGATTGGAGCTGAAGAAAGAAGGAACCGGTGAGCTGGTAAATCCCACTTATTTTAAAAGCATTGTTGGCAACCTGAGATATTTGGTTTCTACAAGGCTAGATATTACCTATGGAGTGGGTATTATTAGCAGGTTCATGGAAAAACCATACCAGTCACATTTATAAACAACAAAGAGAATTTTACGGTATGTCAGTGGAACCCGTGATCATGGAATTTTATATTCTTACACTGACAATTTTTGGTCTAGTGGGGTACACAGACAGTGATTGGGCAGGTGATACCGAGACTCGAAAAAGTACGTCGGGGTATGCTTTCTTTCTTGGATCAGGAGTATTCTCTTGGTCTTCCAAAAAGCAACAAGTTGTTGCTCTCTCGACAGCTGAAGCAGAATATATGGCATTAGCTTCAGCGGCTTGTCAGGCGATATGGCTTCGTAGGATGCTACATGAATTGATGCATGAACAAACGAGTCCTACAAAAATAATGTGTGACAATAAGTCAGCTATTGCATTAACCAAAAATCATGTATTTCATGGCAGGAGCAAGCACATTGACATCAAGTATCATTATATTCGCGAGCGAGTCAAAGATGGTGAAATCGAACTTAATTTCTGCAGATCAGAAGATCAACTTGCAGATATTTTGACGAAACCATTGAAGGCGGATTCGTTCGAAAAATTGAAGAAGATGCTTGTTATGGAAATCAATTTTAAGGGAGGCTATTGAAATGCTAATAAAATTGATTAGCTTTGGAGGAGTAATCAATGGATCTTGAAGAGCCATCATGGACGAGTAAATGCATCTTGGAGCTTGCACCAAGGATTGCATTCACTAAGCATTGATGTTGTCTTGGGTGTTGTCTAGTATTGATGTTGTCTTGTGTCTTTTATAAAGTGGTTGTTGGATTCACTAAGTATTGATATTGTCTTTGGTGTTGTCTTATGGGTTTGAATGAGGTTGTCTTCATAAGTGTTAGAATTTCCTCTATAAATACTTGAGTGAGTTGTATTGTAAGAAAAAAGAGAGATAAGCCAAATCAAGTTCTTCAATATACAGAGTTTTCTCTATCCATTTCGTGCCTCGCTTTTATTTCCGAAAGGTCACCCATATTGTGTTTTTTGGTTCCAACATCGTTACCAGAAGCAAATAGCCGATTGCGATTCCCCAGGTCAACAATTGCAGATCTGGGGAGGCGAACATCACTCACATTTGCACAAGTAGTACCCAACTTCAGATAAGAGTTTCCTGCTCTCCTGAAATGCACGTGATAGCCCTGAATTGCTCGTCCCCCCACAGGGGAAGAAGTAGGAGTGGATAAAGGCTGAGAAGTAGTGATCTCATTAGACATCTCCACTTTGGGATGGTATGGGGCAACAACATCATCACTGCTTGGACAATAAGCAAGGGATATACAAACTCCTCCATCTGCTGATTCAGAAACCAAAGAGGGCCTCCACAAAGATTTAAAATAAATAAATAAATAAATAAAAAGTCTTCAGTAATCAACACATGGAGGAAGCCAACTCTTACACTAATTGCCAAACGAAAGATTCCACCTTTTTCTTTTATGGAAAAAACAATTCCTGAGGTAAAATCCCAGAAACCACAGCAAGTCAAGCTCACAGGCCATATGTAAACTTAATGCCGAGCAGCCCCGACCGGCAGTCAAAATGCCGACCGGGAAGGGCACGGCCCGATCGGCAGTTAGACTTCCGATCGGGCCAGTGCCCGCTCGGCAGTTATATTGCCGAGCGGGCACGAAGTCTTTTTTTTTTAATTTTTTGGCTCTAACTGCCGAGCGGGGCAATCCCATTTTTTTTTAAGCTATTCCTTTGGGGTAGTAAAGAAATCACGATCGATCATTGTAAAGAAGTCGCTTTCGGCGAGTAAAGATGGCATACCACACGTGGCTTCCAACTTACACGCATCGCTCCACCTCATCTATTTCCTCTAGTTTATAATCTTGGAAGCTCAGACCACTTTAACCTTGGCCATATCGTTTTACCTTGAATCTTCAGTAGCAAATTTGCTCCTACTTTCAACTCTATATCTCGTCTGTTACGGACTAAATGATGGGTGCATTTATAGAAATCTTTCTCGTCTTTCATCCTCACAAGGCCTTTCAGATTATGGCGTCTGAATGATGGGTGCATTTATTTTCCAACATGCAACTATTCTCTTTCCGTTTCTTCTATTCGTAATTAGTGGGAAAGCTAATTAGACCCATGACAACAACGCTACTTGGTATCGTCAATTACAATAATTAATAAGTGTTAGCACTTTCAAATTACAAATAATTTTGTAGTCAAATAATATATATTACTAATAGAAATGTTAGAAACGAGGTACGACACAACTATGGATGAATTATGACTCATCATGTTAAATAGCTACATATAAGGCATGAGCATCCTTGGGATGATGATGATGATGATAATAATAATAATAATAATAATAATAATAATAATAATAATCGCACGGCACGTCGGTTCTCAACCTCAGAAAGTCTCGATCTCTCTTTCGAGAAAGCTTAATATCTAGCCAATTTCAATTGCCCATGCGTTTCGGAAGCTATTACTGGCCTACCACAGAAGAAGGCTCCATAGCACGATAAGTTCAGTCGTCAATGGCCGTAACCTCTACCTTATATTTGAAATGTTTTCTTTAGCAGCGGAAGTACTATGACTCAAATGGAACATTTGGTTGGGAACATGATACTTATGTAATAACGCTCAAAATGGATCTCCGTCGCGACCTAAAAAAAATCGGAGAATTTCCAATGGAACAATCTGTACCGGTCGTTTTCAGCCATCGACTTGAGCTTAGGTTTGTCAGCCGCCTCAAGACCAAAATCCTTTGAATTCTCACCATTTCGATTTTCAAAATGTTTCTCATACTAGGGGTGTCAATAGTTCGATACGATTTTGGTTTTCCATGACCAATCCCAACCTCTAGTGTGAGTGATTGAACCGGACTGAATCTCCACCCGAATTGAATATGAATTTCAGTTTGGTTCAGGTTTTCGGTTTTCGTTTTTCTCTTTTTGATATTCTTTCTTCTCCACGTATCTATTGATCTACTCCAAATTCCATGATTTCTTTAACTCCTTAAAATTTGTAACTTTCTCAACTGGATCGAGCGAGATGCTCTTATTCCTATTCTGATCGAAGTAACCTCACCACATCTCAGGTCGAGACCAATCGTTACAGACCATCAAGTCCAAGTTGGGGCGGGGGAACCTCATATCGAGATTGAAATTGGTCGAACATAATTCTGTCGAACTTGACTCTTGTATTAAGCTCGTTTTTTTTTTTTTTTATGCCTTATCTTGAATCTCTACATATTTACGTCGGAAATTGACACCACCAACATTGGATCTTTGTTCCATTTTTCTTAGTGGATAATACAAGAGCCGTATGCCTCTTGTATTAAGCGTTGTTGTCATGGGTCTAATTAGCTTTCCCACTAATTACGAATAGAAGAAACGGAAAGAGAATAGTTGCATGTTGGAAAATAAATGCACCCATCATTCAGACGCCATAATCTGAAAGGCCTTGTGAGGATGAAAGACGAGAAAGATTTCTATAAATGCACCCATCATTTAGTCCGTAACAGACGAGATATAGAGTTGAAAGTAGGAGCAAATTTGCTACTGAAGATTCAAGGTAAAACGATATGGCCAAGGTTAAAGTGGTCTGAGCTTCCAAGATTATAAACTAGAGGAAATAGATGAGGTGGAGCGATGCATGTAAGTTGGAAGCCACGTGTGGTATGCCATCTTTACTCTCCGAAAGCGACTTCTTTACAATGATCGATCATGATTTCTTTACTACCCCAAAGGAATAGCTTAAAAAAAAAAATGGGATTGCCCGGCTCGGCAGTCTAACTGCCGAGCGGGAGCCAAAAAATTTAAAAAAAAAAAGACTTCGTGCCCGCTGGGCAATATAACTGCCGATCGGGCCGTGCCCTTCCCGGTCGGCATTTTGACTGCCGACCGGGGGGCCGCTCGGCATTAAGACTGCCGAGCGGCCCCCGGTTTGGTAAAAAAAAAAAAAAAACACTCGTTTTGGTAAATATTTTTTTTCCTACGCCTAGTTTGGAAAAAAAACCCAGCAACGGGAAACCGTCACATGAGCATCGGGCCACCATCAAGCTAACATCGACTTGAGTAAAATCCTTTGATTCGAGTTGAGAGGAGCTAGGGTTCTTCCCTCGTTTGGTTCGCATTCCAGAAGTTCGCTTGAAGGGAAAACGCAAGAGAATGTGAGCATTTGAGGTTCTACGATGTTTTTCTTTCCTCGTTAATGAAACAAAATGATGACGTTTTGTATTCCGACGATCACATCAGCGCCAGTCTGACCACTTGGGACGGCCCGCATTGACTTGACATCCACGTAGGCATTTTTCGAGCTAAACTAGTCGGAAGGACTAAATTGGTACTATGTCAAAAGGTTTAGGACTAAATTAACACCATTAAAAGGTTTAGGACTAAATTGACATTAATGCAAAATGTTTACGACTTTTTTGACACGTTTTCCCTAAAAATGATAAGTCGTATAAAAAAAAAAAAAACGTATCTTCCTAGTCATCAGCAAAAGAAGATTTGTTCGGTTCGATTACATGGACGATTGGACAATTCAAAGTTCGTAGTCCAATTGCCGTAACTAGTTAAAGTAACTATCTGTAAGTAAAGGACAATTGTACGGAGCCATACTTTATCCCGGATACTGATGTAGATGGAGTACCTGGATGAGAAGTTCGAAGTCCTGGAAATGACCAAGAATTGGAGAGGAATCGGAGGATCAATAATCAAATCAAAGAAAGTTTAGGCCGTTTCATCTTCATCTGCCAATGTCACTATTAACCGGTTCAGCTCACAAGGTCATTGCTAGAGCCAGTGTCTGTTTTCGTGGCTAGGACAAATGCATCCATCCAGTTGCAAAATCTATTTCCTTTTCATACGCACCTTTGTTCATAATCACCTTGGCATTAACATTCCTGTTACTAATATCTCATTCGCGCTTAGTAATCTTGATTACTTTATCAGAGTGAAGCTCCATCGAGATACTCGAAGCAGACATATGGAAGACGCATAAACTTGCGCAGAGGCTCCCCTTCCGAGTCACCCTTCTCTTGGAGAGGAAATGTCTTAAAATTTCAGCACAATCCTTCAGAACTAATACTGTGGCGACCAAAGAAAAGCATACATGAAACAAGCTCGCTTCACACGAGCATATCGTGCCCGAACTCCTGGCACAGGAATCTCATCGCTTGCAGCTATATAACGGGTATCTATCAGGGCAATGGCAAGAATAGGAGCAACCCTCAGTCCCAAATAGTTTCAACCATGCATACACAGGATATACACTTAGAATGGCATGCTGGGCTTAGGCTTTCCATTAAGCCGAACTTCATTTCGATCCATCAGCACGAAGTCATTTATTCTGCCAAAATGAGCTGCGACCAACGATACCAAGCTCTGCGCAGAACAGCTAGTTAAACAACACCTTCGATCATTATCAACCCACAATTACGCCATGAGGACAACTGGAGGTACTTGTTTTCCTAACAAGCAACTGTATCCAGACATCGAACTTCTTTGGCACATATTTCCAGCGCACTAGAGATAAACTACCAACATCTGCAAGCATGCATAACCAAAGTAAAACAGGCGAAACAGAGGCCTCAGTGCATTGCAGCAAGCAAGAAACAGAGCCATCATCTCTTAAAAACGTGCTACGTAAAAAGTAAGACCATATATGTCCAAAGAACAAGGTCTAATCACACTAGCAAGGAGTTAGAAGATTGATCTCGAGTTAGAAAGTGCGACCCCAGTTTCCCAGAGCAAAACATCGACTTTTACTTAGCGCTTCGTTTCAGTTATAGGCCCACAAGTTCTCCCTTCGAACCTCTTCCTCTTCCTCGGGCGTGAAGTCGTTCTTGAGGTTGAATGTCTTCCTGACCTCCTCAGGTGTCTTCCCCTTAAGCATGTCAGCCACTGTCTGGCAGGTCAGCTCCCTCAAGCCCTTGATGTCCAGATCATACGCTGCCTATCACATATCAAGCAAGACGCCACACGGTAAATAATAACTACTGCAATTCTTAACGAGACGAGACGAGACGAGACGAGACTCAACTTCACAAGCTCGTGAATTATCCATAATAGTGCTGCTGAAAAAGTCAAACCTCAGCATTCACTAAGCAAATCCCCTAGTGATAAGACATCATCGTAACCGAGATGAGATCCGAAAACCATGCTTCAATCTTCAAAAGCCACGTGAAACAAAGAATTTACGAACATGTTCAGGACATATGAGCAACAAGTAAGCGATCCGCTATTCAGTTTTTTTCGCCCTAAAAAATTCTAAAACCGAAAAAAGCAATTGGTGTCCGTATCTTACAACTAAGCATCACCACAACACGAACACTTCAACTTCTAATAAAACCAGTGCAAGCAGATTTCGCAGTAACTCATAACTACAGTAACGTCGCCTCAAACCCTAGACTCCGATGAAGAACTTACCCTATACTTACACGTACAAAACATAGCCCGTCTAAAAAGAACAGATCCTCAACCATATTAATCAGAAAAATCAACATCAAAATAATCCTCGCCCTCGCCGAGGAACGCCTAGACAAGGCAAAACAATATCCCCGCACAAAAACTCCCACGAAACGCAAGCTCTAGGCGAAATTCCGGAATCGAAGAGTGAGCAAGGGAACGAGCACCGACCATGACGAGAGCCATGAGAGCAGCCGGGTCGACCTTGACGAACTCGGCGTCCCAGGCCTTAAGGTTGTCGTCGGCGACGGAGAAGGCGCGGTCGGCGTCGACGTGCTTCTTGCAATACTCGACGACCCTGGAGAGAATTTTGCTGGTGACTTTGGGGAGGCGGATACCGTCGTCGGCGCGCTTCTCCTCGATCATGGTCTTGATGGTCTGCGACTGCAGAGCCACCGCCTCCTCCACCTCGAAGGACTCTTCTACTGAGCTCCTGAGGATGATCTTGCGAGTGGATGACATGGCTCCTCTGCACAGGTTCTCTCGGAAGAAGAGGAAGGCGACGATGCAATGGCAAGGGAACCCTAACGATTTGTGTGTTTTACGTGGAGAAAAATAACGGGAAAAATCCAAAAAAAAGTCTGAAATCCTCTTATTTTTTCAAATAAATGCTCTCAGTAATTATATTTTAAATAAAAACCTAAAATGACATAATATATTTTGATTAAAAGTCTGAAATGGCCGTAGTGTTTCAAAAAAGGATCCGGTGCGATTTTAATTTTTTTGTTCATTTTTCTCTATTTTATCCTTTTGAGAATTTTAAAAATTTAAAAAGAAAAAAGAAAAAAGAAAAAAAGCTACACAGGTGGAAGGGTTGCCCCTCCCGCCTGTGGCCGCCCACCGCTGGTGGGGGGTCGACGGGAGTGACGAAGGCTGTCGGGGTCGCCGGCCAGGCATGAGGGTCAGTGAGAGAGGGTCGGGCCCTCTCTTGCATCTGTGTGGGATCGGCGGCCGTTGCCCAGATTAGAGGCTGCGGACCGTCGCTTGGGACTGGGCAGGGGTCGCCTGAGCAGCGGTACGGCCTCAGGGCAGCAGTAGGTCACGACTGAGAAGGCTGAGGGTGGTGTCGAGTCTCGTAGAGGGCAGCCGCGGGGTCCTCTAGTGGCGCGATGGCTTACTGCACGGGGTCGGGTGTAGATCTGAGTTTCTCGGGCTCGGATCTGGCAGCGACGGGAGGGCGGGTCGTCAATCGAACAGATGGCTGGTGGCGCGAGGTGGAGTCGGTTGTCGAGTGGGTGGTTGGTCTTGGTGAGCAGAGAAGAAGATGGGGGTCGGACCTCACCGAGCTCGTGGGTTCGTGGGTCTCTCGGCATTAGGTGTAGAGGCTCCGAACGGTGGCAGCGGCGAGAGGCTCCTACCGACGGTCGAGTGGCGCGGCTGTAGGTGAGCTGAGGTAAACGGCTGGCTGGCAACTGAAGATGGAGGGGGTGGTCGCGAGCAACAGAAGGAAAAAGAAGGAGAAGAAATAAAAGAGGGTCGGTGAGGAGAAAATATTCAGTTCTCTATGAGTATCAACGCATCTCTATAGCATTCCATTCAAAAAGTGCCACATGCATACGGGTCCCACATTTAAGATCTTTTGAAAATTCATTTACCGTTCACTTTTTATCTTCCTTAAATACCCGGCCTAATCCAAAAAAAAAAAAAAAACCTCAAACTTTGGTGTTTGTCCCAAAAATATTCATAATTTTTTTTGTCTCCTAAAAGGCCTTCAACTTTTGATTTTGTCCCAAAACAAACTCAAACTTTGGTCTTTGTCCCAAAAATATCCACAACTTTTTTGGTCTCCTAAAAAACCTTCAACTTTTGATTTTGTCTCAAATCTACCACAATTATTACAAAAAAAGAGTGTTTCGTGCTCAGTTGAACAGAACCCACGATTGTTAGACAAAGATCAAAATGTACTTTCAATTGTTTCAAGACAGAATGTTTGACACATTGCAGCCGCATTCATTCTATTAGAGACATAATTGAGTTACCCGAGATTCACATGCAAATTTCAATGGGAACAAGATATTAACGAATCTTCTTCTTATACTTAAAATCTTTACCGAAATGATGATCACAAGAAAGCGTTGAGGGCAGCAGCTTGTCGTCACAGAGGTAGGGTCGGCACCATGGTCCTTGGTGGGAGGCTCGATTGGCATCGAGGACTATCAATGGATAAGGAGCCGATGATGATGGTTGCTATTATCTCGGGATAAGGCCATACTATCGAGCAATGATCGAGAATCACTTGGAGTTTCGACAGAAGCTAGATGGCCGACATCGGAATCGTCGGGAATTCTACAATATGGAAAGGAGAGCTATGAAAAGAGCACAATTGAAAATCAACCCTAATTGCTAATCTAACGAGAGAACATTTTTTGAGAATTTTTCCACATCAACAACGAAGATGTAATTATAATGAGGTGAAACTGCCACCTAAGATTCATTAAGGAAAAAATCAAAATTTTGAGATTTTTAAGGAGACAAAAAAAGTTGTGGATAGTTTTAGGACAAAGGCCAAAATTTGAGGATTTTTTGGTGATCGGACTGGTAGGTTTGGGACAATTCAAAAGTTGAAGGTTTTTTAGGAGACCAAAAAAAAGTTATGAATATTTTTGGGACAAAGGCCAAAGTTTGAGGTATTTTTGGGATTAGATTGGTAGATTTGGGA